>OZ034975.1:37355068-37845068 GCA_964030785.1 Siderastrea siderea
AAAGCAAGCAAGCAGCACAGCAGCCCCTTTCTCTTTTTTCGGGTGCTATTATAAGCGGAGGACATATTAGTGTGGCAATAAACACTTTAAACAATCGCCCACACTTTCAGTGCGAGAGGAAAACCCTAGCAAAACTTATAAAAGAATCAAACCTCTTGATTCGGATTCTGACTAGTGTTTGTCAATTCAAGCATGCAGGTTCTGATAAACAACAAAAAATGAAGTTTCGGGTTTTCACTTCGGTAGTTGACATCGCTGCGCTCGTTCGTTTGTTTTACACAACTTGTGAATAAAAATTGTACGCGCTCACCAACCGTGAAATAACCTATAATTATAACATCACGTAACATTGGTTTGGCTTTAAATCATGAAACAATTTAAATCCCTCTTCAAATCATTGATCTTTCTAAAGCACAAAAATTAATCCTGCAAGCCCCGCCCCCTTACAATCGCAACTCACAAAATAATTTTCGCGCCAAATTTGGTGCCATACGGTATACCTATACTTACAGTTGACAATTACAGTGACAGAGGCTGATACGCGACCAGCATTATTTTCTGCAGTGCACCAGTAGTCTCCATGTTGGTCTCTGCTTATGTTCGTCAGTGGAAGAAGAGATCCCGCATGCTTCCACTCTTTGTTTCCTTGTTTTGACCACGTGATGTTGGGCGTTGGTTTACCGGTTGCGTGACAGGACAGCGTCACGTCACCAGTCTCATTTGATGTTTGGTTTCCTGAGATCGATGTGATGTTGGGACGGACTGAAAGATTTTAATAAACATGATTTAGAAAATGTCAAAACCAAAGCTACAAGATGTCGCGAACTAAGAGCAATACCTTTTCTTCCAATTGTGAAACCATAAATCATAGATAATCCTAAAAGTCCCATGAAGTGAAAATAGAAGTTAAACTTAGTTGAAAGACCTCGTAAAGTAAAGTAGATTGTTTGTAATATCTCCTCTCGTTCCAGAGATATTAAAGTGTTTTTAATATGCAAATTTGCAAATAGAACTCGTCGTTACAGCATAGAGACAAATAGGAAAAATAAAGAAATGGGAATTAGCAGTGGCACACTCTTTAATGACAAAGATATTGTCCCTTTCAAACTACACACAATACCCATATTGTGCTTACTCTCTTGATTGCCCTTCAAAGAGTTGATGATTTTTTTTAGCCCAAAAAGGGGGAAGGTCATTCCTACATGAAATGAAAAAGACCTGGAAGCAAACTGTTACCATGGCAACAAAGTTTGTACTGCTGGACATTTTTCTGACGTTTCATTACTAATGTCATGGTTCTCTTTTGTGATGTTTTTACACCGTCTGTACAAGGTACCGCTCTAGCGGTAACATGAATTAGCTTGCCGTTAATCGTTTCAATCAATGGATTGAATGAGACGGGACGCTGATCAGCGCCAGCGTTCAGTCCAGGTTTTCTTTAGAATAAAGCGAAGCGACAAGAAGCATTTTAGTTCCCCTCCCCTGGGGGTCAACTCCCTTCTTTTACCTCCTATATAACGGTTTACTGCATGGCATCAATGTTTATACCTAAGTCCAGGTGGATAGTGTAGATATTAAACCAACTCTGTTCTCTAAGGTGAAAGTAGAGAAAGACACTTACCTATTATTTTAAGGCTAACACATTTTTGTTTGAAGGTGTTCGTCGTGACAACCTTGCAGCAGTATTTTCTCTCGTCACTCGCCTTAGCATTGGTCAGCAAGAGCGCTGGAGTTGCATTTTTCGCCAAAGCAAATCTTCCTTTGTAGTCGTCGTAAACGTTTTCTTTTCCGTCGCTTCCGTATTTAAGAATTTCGCCATAATCATCGAGAGAATCTTCCCATCTTCTCATAACAAAATAGTCAAACTTGTCGCCTGCTGCAAGAGTGATGCTGTAGGCCCATTCAAGGGTAACGTTTTCACCGAGTACGCCAAATGTAGGATTTGCTGGTAGTTTGGGCCAGGTGATAACTGAAGCTGAAACTACAAATGTAAACATTCTCTTTTTTCAAAGGCTAAACACACACTAATTTTGGTATAAACAAAAGAATCCAAAGTAGAATAGGTTGGGAAAAAAAGAACATTTTTCCTAGGTCATTCACTGTAAATGTAACAGCTGTAAAAAGTGTTACTTTAGCCTATCATAGCAAATTCACATTTGTGTTTATCAGGTAACTGAACTGGTTTAAGGTGGCTCGAAAGGGTTCTTGTTTTTTTCGATGCATTATATTTGGGAGTTAAAATAGTTAGGCTAGAGTTGGCCAATCATGATCAAATTTTGCTACAAAATAATGATAGTATCAAAGTGTCAATTTTTGGTAGATTCTTAGGAAATTTGTTGCCATGGCAACACAGTTGGGTCTCGAAGTATGACCATAAAATAGAGATATCCTAAGTTTGCTTGAAAATTTGACGGTGAGATTTCTTTAAATTTTGCATACGGCCTTTGATTCTAGTAAGCTACCTAAGGATTAAGTTAAAGAAAATTCTGTCGAAAACTTTCAGCAAAAAACACTTTTTTACGAATTTACCTTTAACTTTTCTCCCGTACGACAGAATTTTTTTTAATCTCGCTTGAAAAACTCTTTGGGCTCTTTGGGAAATTTACCGAGCGGAAGCGAAATTATGTTCTTCCTAAGTTACAAAATTTTGAAAATTTCGACACGACAAGATAGGCAATTGCGCATGCGCAGAAATTGTCACGCCACTCTCGGCACGCGGTTTCAGGTCTGTTTATTCCAGGTTTATTTCGTTGGGCGTTTCTTTCGCCCTGATGACTTTCTTTACGTTTGAAAAGGTGACGTTTTGGGTGGATCGGTGCTTGTCGAAGAGCATTACATCATTTGTTTTCAAATCATTGGATCCTTGGCACCAAATATAGCGGAATGTTCTCCTGCTCGTGCAGATTGATTCTATCTCAAGTGAATTCATCGGCACTTCGCTCAGAATGGCGACTAATGCTTCTTTTACACCTTGGGAACAAAGATTGTCTTAATCCTCGCAAGACAGGCTGCTCTCTGTACTTGTTTTGATTTATCGTCTGCCTGAAGAGCCTATTTGAACTCCGTGAAAACTGAACTTATCTCCAAATGTTTGCAAACGTTCGCAGCGTTCGTTCACAAATATCATGTTTTCGAAAGCGGTAGTGGACTTTAGCTTCCTGTTTATACCACTGTACAATTATTTACATGTCAACGATCCTTAACCTAAACGAGGATTCAGATTGGAAACGTATGCCATGGAGAGCAAATACTTCTACCAAAGTGGAATGTGCTTGAAAATCTTAAAAACAACGGAGTTTCGAAAATACTGCAATCAGGCAAGGTTGTCCTTCAAACGGAGTTCAGGATTGAGCAACGCGTACATGGACTCTGCACTTCGGGATTATATGTCTTACAGGAGCACAAGGACAGAATTAACAAAAGGCCAACATTTCCGGCTTTAAAAACAATACATTGAAGAAGTCCCTTATGTAGAGGTATGTATTCAAACGAGGACAAAACTACCTTTGATGATCTTTGATACGCGTCAATGTTGTCAAGAATTTTCTGTTGATGAAACTTGTTCGATTGATTGGTCAAAACTCAATTTAAAGAACCGCTTTGAAGGTTTGAAGAATTGTTTTCGCCCCAGGAAAAACCAATAACAGTCAAATTATCAATATTACCACTTCGGTAAGATAGAAACCATTTCTTTTATCCGAACATTTGGAGTATTTCGTACCAAACGAATTTACAAAGGTAGCGCGCGGTAATGTTTTGAAATTATTCTACAGGTCGGTTTTTCTTATTGCATTACGGAAAAAAACGTATTACCACCAAACTATCGCACTATCACTTAATTAAACAAATAAGAGAGCACTTCTTTTATCCGGAAATGTGGAGTATTTCCCAGAAAACTAACTTGAAAAAACTAACTTGTTTTTAGCGAGCCGACTACTGATAAAAATATAGCACGCGATGAATTGTTTTGAAATTCTCTTCTACGCTTTTTAATTTTGTTTCGCAAGTAAACAGATTTACGGTGAAACTGAGATTGAAACTACCACTTCAGCAAAATAGAAAGCGAATCTTTCACCTGATTGTTTGTAATATTTTCTTTGTAGCGGCTGGTTTGTCAACATTTCGGCATGAATAAGTCACTTTATTGAGTCAAAATCTGTGTTTCACAGGGTATTTTTTTCGCTCACTGCAAGTTAAATTTTGTTACACTACTTTTTTCTTTTAAATTCTTGCCCTGTTATTTCATGATGTGAAGACAATAAAAACCTTTTACTGTAGTCTAGATTGTTTTTGCTAACAACACCGTAAACGTGTGTGTGTGCTTGTTTTTTTTTTGTTTGTTTTGTTTTGTTTTGTTTTTTTTTGTGTTTTTTCTAAATGGGAATGTTTTCTCAGAAACACGAATCGGAGTTCGCGAAAAATTTGCCCTGGCACGGAAACGGTGCCAGTCTTTTTTCCTGCGACCTGGACGTAGAAAAGGCTTCCGAGGTCAAAACAGCCAGTGAAAGAAACGAATGGTAAAAAGGCGACTATTCTAGGGCCTTTATACGATTTCACTGGAGATGAGAGAGTTTTGAAGTCACCGTCCTCTCTAGCACAGTTCAGTTGTACAGCCTCTGAATATAAGCTTACTGCGCTTCATATGCGGCTGAGTTGACGATCGCGTTGATAAAATTGAAAAGGACATGATTCAAGTGAATTGTCACCTAAGTTCCAGTCGTTTTCAACCTTGCCCACACGCAGCTTTTAAAAGACCGGCGCAAAATATTAAATCCAGGCGACAGCGCGACGCCATTTTTGTTTATTCGTTTTAGTTTTTGAGTCTCACGGGTAAATTGGAACCCAGTCTGCGCGCGCCCAACAAAACTGTTTCGAGCCTCCTTAAAACAGGACTAAAAATTTCAATATTCACTATTTAAAGAGATTGTCAGATTTCAAATAAAGGAAGTAATCGAATAAAAGTAACACAAGAGAATGCAAGTTGTGATGATAACATGTGCAGCGGAAAAAAAGATTTATCGTTTTTAAAATTAAAATTGATAAACAATGAATCGCTCTGTCGAATTCCAGCATCAGTTTTGGCCGCAATACACTGGTTAGAATTGCGCTCCTTGGAGCATTGCAAAGGATGTATAAAACGAACAAGAAAAGAGTACTAAGGAAAAAACATTCTTCCAAACTTTGGTTCCAGATTACAAAAAAATAGCGTCGCAGAATTGAGCACTGCACAACATTAAGGTTGCGGACTAAGATTTGCACGACTTAAATCAACGAGAATTTTTGAAATTCGCGTTAATTTCCTGTAATCAGTGAAAGCGCAAGATATGTGGTATTGAATCAACTATCTTTGTCAAGCACAGCAGCTAGGACCATTCAAAGGCAACCACGTTTAGGGATGCCAAGCTGGGTTGGCCACTCCAAACCCAGGATAAGAACAGGCAATTTCAATGATATCTTCCAGTCAAATTGTATTTGCTTGTACTTATTTCCGACGCGTTCTTTGGTTTCGCATGCAAACATTCGGAAAATGTTAGGTCAATGTACACTGGAATATGCACAGACAAAATTATATGGATAACTGAAGATGCCACTAAAATTTTCCCCATGTTTTTCAGCACATTAACTGAAATCGTTTGCCTCCTTTCTGTTCTAGTTTGCAAATTCACACGGGGCTCGAAACCGATTACTGAATTTTACGGAAATTATTTTGTACATCAAGTTTTAAATAGCAAAGCTTCATCTCTCAGATTTAATGCCTTGTAAATTGTTTCCTTCCAAGGAAACCAGTTTGCAGTTTTCAGATTGCATTTCTGCTCCGTAATTGCTTGAAGCACAAGAACAGGTAGAGGAAAACAGGCATTTCCTGCACCGGATACCTAACCGGCAAAGGCGCTACAGAAAGAAGATTTCACAACGGTTACAAGTTACTGAATACCTGTAATAATCTTACTAAATCTGCCGAGAAGCGATCAGAAACTGGCATGAGGAGAACAGAAGAAATTTTCCACCGAATATCGTCGACGAACGTTAAAAAATCACATAACGCAGGGCTGGTCCAAACTACAATACGGCACTTTGAGTTCAAAACTTCCAAAGACATGAAAAATCTAATGGCATGATACTGCGACATTGTAATCCCCTATGTCCCCCTTCGCAAAGGATTCCGCATTAATTTCTTTACAACTGCGATCTTTTTTATTCGAAGCATGTTTGAACCGTGTTATCACGGTGAAGGAAAACACTGCAAAGGGGTCCAACGGATATTAAAGGCAAACTGTGATTTGTCTAGGATATTCGATAAGAGAGCTAAAAGTTAGAGAAAGCTATAGCTTACCTGATGAAATGGCGATTAACGTGACTGCGAATGCGAAAACAGAAAGGCAGTGTGAATCCTTTGAACGAATCAAGCAGGCACTTTCCACAACACCCATCGCGCTACAGACTGACAAGGTCTACCGCTCTAGATGCTGGGGATTAGCTTGGAGTAAAATTTCCGTATACTAAGCTAATTGAGGCGCTTTATCACTACTGTGACAAAGTCAGTCTATATAACATAACTGCAATGTGATATTTATCATCAGATGTTCAGCTGACATATTTTTCAAATGAATATGTTTCATAGATTCTAGAAATCCCAAACAAGCGTTTTTTTTTTTTTTGTTTTCGTTAAAGGTTAAGGGGAGGAGGTAGGGGATAGCGTGCCCCTTAAAAACCTTAGGCACGTCAAAAAAAGTCACGAAATTGTTTATGAATTAAAATACATATGGTTTTTCAAACGTAAAGTAACCTCAGTGGACAGGAGTGAAAGATATGCCAAACATTTAATCTGTTACAACAAAGAACAGAAATGATATCGATTCACTGTTAGGCAAATCCCACTTAAGTTTTCGTTTGTTTATGCTTTTCAAACAACAGCAGAGTCTCCGGATAAAAGCATTTTCAGTGACCTTCAAGCTCTAAAAGCCAATAGCTGTTGACGAGGTATTGTTTGGTTAGATTTTCGTACAATGCAAATGAAAACATATCAGTCACCGGGTGAACTTTGTACTTATTTTGCAAAATTGCAATGAAAGCCAAAATATGTTTGACCTTTGTTAAGAGTGAAAGCTAAAAGGCCGCTAATACCACTTGAAAACATAAAAATGGATACTCTGGAAGGCTTGAGCACGCGAAATAGAGTGGAGAATTGGTGACGTTATAAAAAGTTATGTTGGTAATTTCTGAATGTACTAGTCAAACGATATGCCGAAAGAAAATGTGAGATCAATGGAACTGGAAGCTGTTGAGAAACGGCTTGACACAGGTTAGAATACCCACTAAAAGGGTCTAAAAGGTGTATTATTTTTCACTGCACGATTACGTAATGAAATGTGGTCATATTTAAGACTTCTTTAAGGGGTCTATGTCACCTACCTTGAGTATTACTCATAAAGGCTAATAAGACGTCAGTTTTTTCAATTACTTTAATAGTTTTCTGAAACTGTAAATAGGTGTGTTTGGCTGCCGATGGCTAGGATAAAAAAGTTTTGCAACTTGAAAAAAAAAATGCTTTCTCTTTGAGTCTCAAATTTTGAAACACAAGTAAATAAGATTTATCAGCTGAGTTCTGATAAGGTAAAATGGCACCCGTAAAGATTCGCTCTTTACCTTACCAACTCAGTTGATAAAATCAGTTTTTTGTGTTTCACTTCCCCACCGACGCAGCAACACAGTTTCTTTAGAAACACCCTTTTAAAACTGGTTAATGGTTTGTTTTCCTTTTGACAAGGTCACTTGCTCTATTCATCATGTTCTTCTGAAGTATTTTGCACAGTTTACCCAAAACGTTAAACATTAAAATCCATTATCTCCAAGGCAAAACCGCATTTTGTTGAATGAAGGTTTTTTGCCTACTTAAATGCTGATACCCAGAGTTCCATTGAAGTTAAAGGTTTGAGGACTAATACACCAATTTCGGAGAACGATGACATAACGCTGTAAAACTCTATAAATAGACGCCGCAAAGAAATGCTCCTTTAAATTCACTCCGAATATGGTTGGCTCAAATTGATTACGGGACGCCATAAAACCTAACACGGAAGAAAAAATCATGATGAGTCATAATGTATGTATACCGCACTTTCTCGATTAAGCGCCGGGTTCAAAGAAACGCCGGGTAAAAATAATCAAATTTGAAATAAACGCCCCCGGCGTTTATTCCAGGTACCCGGGCGTTTATTTGAGGTCTGGCGTTTATTTGAAACTGAATCTATATGTTACTGATTCTCATAGAAAATAAATAAGTAAGTAAGAAAATTAGTTACGTCAATTTTTATAAGGTTCAAGAACAAAGACTACAAAATTCCCGTGTTTTACTTATGCTGTGCTTTATTTTGCTGTAATTAAGTGGCTGTAAGGTATTTAACGCTAAACGGCGACAAAAATGATACATCATTTTAATAAACGCCGGGTTCAAATAAACGCCGGGTCTACGAGGTGTAGTTATAAATAAACGCCTCCGGCTTTTAATGGACGAGAAAATAAGGTATTCTATACTGCCTGTCATGGTTCACTACTCTCGAAGTCAAGACGAGCTGGGGGGAGGGCGGATGGGGGATGCCTCCGACCCCAAGCTGAAAAAGTCCGAGAACATGACAAAACATGGAAACAATAGACCGCTAGTACAGTAGAACTTCGATTTAACGAACTTCTAAATAACGAAGTCCTCGGTATAAGAAACGATATTCTTCAGCTCAGTAATAGTAAAATGTATGGAAAATGTAACGAACCAATTTCCCCAGCCCCCTGGCACTTCGTTAAATCGAGGCCTTCTACTGTAACTCGACGGAAGCACTCTACCAACGGCCCTAACCTCTTTCTCTTCCTCAAATCTATGTCAACACAGACAGACCGGTACAGCCCACTCGCTCGCAAGAGTAGTTATTACGATGAACAAAAAAGATATAAAAGCAACTGCGTTTGTACACGGTTAGATTTAAGGCGCTGTTACACTAGACAATTTTTCTTGCAACTTGTCCCGCAATTTTGTTGCGCCGTTGCAAGACAAGCTGTACTGGCAGGCAACGTTGCTTAGTGAAACACCTCTACGCAAAGCTGGGAAAAATTCGTTGCAGCGTTGCGAGGATCGTTGCAGAAAGTAGAACCGACTTCTATTGCTTGCAACGATTACGGCACCAAAAAAGTTGCGAGACATGTTCATTTCAGGGTATGGTACACTGGGCAATTTTTCCTGCAACTCGCATCGCAACAAAATTGCGAGACAAGTTGCATAAAAGATTGCCTAGTGCAACAGCGCCTTTAAGGACAGTGTGTATAAAACAAATATTGCAAACAAGCAGAACATGCTTTAAGAGGTCAGACTGGTTGAAGACTGACCAGTTAGCTATTTGCAGAGTGTGAAGGAATTGAATTCGGGCCCAACGAAGACAAGGCAGCTCAGTAGTGTCAGGGAGGAAGATTTGAGCTCGGGATCTCTGGATTACCAATCGAACACCCTAACCACTAGGCCAAGCTTGCCTCCTGTACAGAGACGCTGCTGAACATTTAAAAGGAGAAAGAGGGAGAAGTTGAGAAATTGTCCTGTGTACCACTAGCTTTACATGTAAATTAAAGGCCATTTTCTTCTCATCTGATCACAAAGTCATTTATTTTTAAAATGTTGAAAACAGTATTTCGACATTACACACTATTTACAGAAGAAACTACATCTTGTTAAATTCAGTTTGGGCACCTTCCAAACGTACAAATCAAAATTATATACCCATTCAATGCATTATTGCAATTTCATTCCAACTTCACTACTTCCGGATCTTACAGAAATGCTTTTCGTAATCTGTTTTATTCTTTTCCAATATTGGCCACTTTCTCTCCTCTCGGCTTTTCCCCATTAGTTCTACTTCAATTTTCTACTGACTTAAGACATTATTTAAAGCCTTTGCAGTGGATGTTCTAGGGCCAATTTTTATGCGAACAATGTGTCGAGGAAGGGGTTTTAAAATGGTACAACAGTGGCAGGGCTTAAGTGTTTCACAAAACGTTGTCTTTAACCAAACCCCCTTTTCAAGAAAAGGCGTCTGCACATCAAAAAGTTCAACTTGAGTTCCAGTTAAGGTTGGTTTGAGTTAAGGTCCAATAGGCTGGTAAGCATTGCTCCTATCCTTATGTGAAGAACAGCTGACTTTTTGTTATTTTTCCGATCCTATACCCTAAACGCTAAAATTATTGCTTGTGGCCTAATTACCAGACTCGTTACTTAAAATGACAAGGTCAGTGCGCAGATTTAAGTCTACTGAAATCACCCTTAACCTCATCATGTTTGGATCATCGTGATCTGGGGGCGGATCCAGGGGGGTGGACTGGGTGGTTAGCACACTCCCCCCCCTTTGGGTTATTTATAATTTAAGCAGCGACTTTGTCTCCGATTGTTAATTGTTCGGATATTGTTCTGTCAGGTCAGCCACCCCCCCCCCCTCCCGTTCAAAAATCCTGGATCCGCAACTGGTGATCCAACTTCGACCCAGAGTGAGCTCCAATATAACTGGAACTCGAGCTCGACTATAATTTCCGTCTTTCCTTCAAGGAAATTAATACGGTCTTTTTAAAATGGGGACTGCTTTAGCGTAGATCCTGTTCTCAGCTATAACTACTGTCTATTGCCATCCCATAAGGGAGCAATAAATACAATAACCAACGATTTTCTAGCTTCATAGTCTTCTTCTTCTTCTTCTTCTTCTTCTTCTTTTTCTTTTTCTTCTTCCTCTTTACAAACAGTTATTCTAAACTGTCACTGACGTGATATTTTATGTAGTATTCCAGCACTATCTACATTGGAAGTTGGACGTTTTCTAAGGGAAGAGATCGTTCCTTAATATATATTGTATTCTAACTAGAACGTCCCACGTGAGCCCAGTGGATATTCTTGATCCACTTATCACGCTTTTTCACATCACACTTGCTCCTGCAAAGAAAAAAAAACTTAACTCTACTCAGACGGACTAAAACGATAACCCCTTTTTGGCGGACACTTTCAACTCCGCGCCCTGGCTTAGTTTCTTGCTGCAAAAGTATCACTTCCTGCTTACACTCCGCTAAAAATTTCCTGAATTCCGTAAATATATATTTGTTGGTAAATCGTTGAAATTTTGATAATCCAAGACATATTCTATGAGTTAAAATATTTCCATTTTGCCTTGCGAAACTTCCGTCGCGGGCCAGTAATCAGCGCAGTATACAGTCTACATGCTCAACAACAAAGTTATTCTGATCTAACATTAAAGAAACAGGCAACTTACTTCTATTTCATCAGGCGTCAGGTTTTCCACAAACGCCTCATTGTTATGGCAATTAACAGCTTTCAGATTAGAGCTTTTAGAAAAAGAAAGCAGTAAAATATTAGGCGAAATGGTTTGAGGTCGGACTAAGGATATTATTTGCATCAAATTCTTTAAAAAGCGACTATGGCTGTCCACAGTTTACGTGAGTTATCCGGTGGGTCGGTCCAGTATGTGCAAATGGGACACCAAATCTCCAAACGGAAGTTTGTTCTAGACATTTGCTGTAATTTACTTGGTAGGACTGGAACTGGAGAGAAGGGACTAGGAAGCGTTTCCGTTTCCGCTTCCGTTTCCGTTTCCTTGCCTAGTGCTACGGAGACTGGACCTGAGCCACCTGTCTCGGTGAATCCGTTGCATCAAAATAGTCAATTAAGTTGAAGTTTTTTGTTTATCCCATACACGAAAATCAGTTAAGTAGGGATAAATGTCATGCCTACCTTTCATTCACTTTGTATGTCTCGTTACCGGAAATTTAAAAAAAGGCGTTGATGCCTAAATAAATCTGTATTGCGTTGATTGCTGGTACGTGGAATATGTTCAATAAGTCAAAGACAATAGCTAGTTAAGTTATAATAGGTTTTTAATAAATAAAGCAACCTTCAAAATACGATATATCAATCTGGACATTGTTCAGGCAAAAAAGTGGCTCTTCATCTGCATTGAACTGACTAAATTCAACGTCCTGTGAAGAACTTAACCACACGGTTTTTTTTTTCTCTGTTTGAACGTGAACCGTTCACGGCCTCTACGAATTCATCTCCTGGGTAGTTCGGACACATTACACAAATTGAACGTGATTTGGAATGACCAAGTACTTAACGAAATAAGGGTTAATTGCCTGGAACGAGGGGATATGTGATATATTCACCTGGTACTGCCTCGAGGCGTAGCCCGCGGGGCGGTGCTAGGTGAATATATCATATATCCCCGATGGACAGGGGTTGGTAATCTCGAGAGTAATATTCCACTGTTTGTAAATCACAGACAAGTCACTCCGCAAGGCCTGTGGGATTCGCACGTGATGAAACCAGGTTTGATAAGTTTGAAAATTTGCATTCTACGCTTTGCCCCCAGCGAAAATTTACGACGCATAACATTCATGAATTTTTCATGGATCACAACGTTGTCATATCTGAAAAAAAAAATTAGCGGATGACAGCGTGTTTTGCAGGGGAAAAGGAAAATTCATCAAGTTCAATGGTGAGGCAAGACGTATCGTTGAAGGCTGGAAATGCATGTAAAGCGACGTATGATTCTTTCGAATGTTTCTTTGCATTTGCTAGTAGTCGTGACCAACTTAATTCTCTAAGAACGCGATTGGTAAAGTTTCCCCGTATCAGTATATTTTCTAGGAACGATATACATTTATTTTCGCTTTTCGGTGATATATTGTAATCATTCTTTGAGGGACTAAGTCGAGGGGAATATGTCAAAGGGAATAGGTATATGTTGAGGGGAATATATTCTATTGTTTTGCTATTGTTATTAGCTATTGCTCCAGCCCCGCACTCCCCTGTTACAATAAACGCCGCGGCCACCTTTTCGGACAGTGAATAAAAATCAGGGGTTATGTAATTTATTCTCCTGAAATTTGTTTTTTTTAAGTGACGTTGGCTTAGCGTTCCTAATGACAGCGTTTGACCTTACTTGGACAGTCTAAAAACCAGGCTCTAGTGCAGGCTATATTGCTAAATGCTTAGCCTAAGTGAGGCTTATATTAGCTATTCTTTGAATACCTAAGAGTAAACAAACCTTTGTGACATGACCGTCTTTGCGTTACTATAGCAACAATCACCACCGCCAGACCGCTGAAACCAATTACCCCTGCGATGATGGCATCAACAGTGTATCCCGCCAGCCCTCGCTGTCGCTCAGTTTTTCCACCCTCTAAAAAAATTTATTTAACATAAGTTATGGATCTTTCAAATACGCCTGGCATTAACAACGTTATGAAATGCCACATTTGCGACTAATCGCCAGATTGTTTTTAAACTGAAGGAATAATCCCCGAGACGAAGTCTATACTTCCACAATATTCGCTGAGCCTGAGGACAATAATTGTTTTAGTATAATTGCTCAGGTGATTATCAGAGTAAATGTATCTTCTTTTTTCTTTTCTCCAGGAACATCAAAAATCGCTCGGTGGCCATCCTGAAAATTAGTGATTTAGTAATATAATCACCTCGCGCGGGGTGATTATAGCAAGATATGACGTAATCCTTGACCTATCAGGGCGAGCGCCTCACTATAATCAACTGAGCAATTATGCTAAAAAACTTTAATCATTTACAAGTGTCTTAACTGCACTCTTATTTTGTCGCATCTTTAAACGTATTTGCTTGCAGTTCTGATTGGTTCATTTCGTAGTTTGCGTTTGTTGTGATTGGTTGAAGTGATTACTTTGGTTTAAGATGCTTTGCAAAAAAGTTACGCCATTGAAGAATGTACCCTATTTAGCAAAAGAAAAGTAGAAAAATTTCTCCTTTTGTCGAGGTACTTGTTGGAGTAAACTGGACTGTTTGGATGATTGCCTAGCTCTGTCCATGCAAACCTATTTCCCCAACACAGTGGAGCAGCAATTGATAATAAACATCAAAATACAACGAAAGTTGACATTAACACTTGGCCTTGACAATAATTTCTTGAAGAAGTTGAGACATTTCTCCTTATTTAAAATGATTTTCAATTTAATTTTTTAAGGGAGTCGTTCTCCAATTAGCACTTGACTTTACCTTTGTATCCTTCTTCACTGGTAGCATTCGTCCGAGCTTCTTTCTCGGTAAACGCACTGTAACCCACAGCGTTCCTTCCTGCGACTCGCACAATGTACACGGTGTCACTTTTCAGATCGCTTATAACACACGTCAGTGATTCGCTAATCTGCGTGCAGTTCCTCCATCCCTGTGGTTCATCCTTTTCCTGGACTTGCACCAGATAATCCAGAACAGGAATGGCAAGAATGCTGATGGACGCCTTCCAATGGATTTTCAATTGATCAAATCCTGGATCGATTCGATCTTCTCTCACATTGTTGATCGTGCAAGACTGACAAATGAGATTGAAACAAGGATGATTTGTCTCCTACTTTACTTACCTAGCACAGTCATCGCGCAGAATGCCTATTGTTCTTGGGACATTTACTTACAGTCGAGTTATAATCATAGGTCTGTAATATTGCCTGTTCTGCTTCAACTAAGCGCATTTGATTGGTTAATGATTACGCGCGCTTTCTTCCACTGGGAATACCTTAGCTTCTGCTCATCAAAGTGCAGGAGGTGGAGCAAAGAGACAATACATATGTGAGACATTGTTCAATCTTTTGTTTCGCGATATCACACCTTCAATTGCTTATTTCGCAAAGCGTCCTTCAGATTTTTTCTCTTGCTGAGAGAAAGGATCCGTTTTCCTTCTGTCTGCATTTTCGTTAAATATATCGCAAAAGAGAAAACTGCCAGCACATACAAACACTAAAAACGCAACCCCACGCACAAGATTCAAAAGTCTTTTACCTTTGTGCATAAGTTTCTAAACAAATAAACTTGCGCGTGCTAGTGAATGGAGCCTAGCCGATTGTGTCGTCACGATAAAAACAAACGAATACTTCTGTTGTTCTCGCTAATAGACTTTTACTTTCACTTTTACAACCATTCTATGTAATTTGTTTGGGTAGGTAGACTGAACTTGCAGTGATCTTGTTATGCTAATTTTAACATGTGTTTCGTCGTGGGATTGAAAACTATTGGTGCTTTTCGATCCGGCGGCATTTCCTTGTCGGGTTATTTATTACTATAAAAACTCCACTCGCCAGCGCCAGTTCATTCAAAGCAATTTGAACTCTTCGATCACCGTCAAACACGTGAAAGATGGCGTGTCTTGCATCTTACGCCGAAATCGTCGAATGCTTTCTTCGATAGCGTCCCCAACACGCTCCCGAGCTGATTCCTCGAATCGTTAACTAAGTGAGTTGACGCTCTCTTGAAGTAGATCAAACACTGTCCTCAGCTTCCCACAAACTTCTCTCTATCTCAACGCTGTGTCTCCATTTAGTTGCAGGTAAAACATCGGTGAATTTTCATCAACAAATGGAGGGTACCATATGGATTTGTAAGGGATGGATCGGGTTTTCGAAGAGCTCTGAAAAGAGCTCCCGATCACTGACATTTTCTGTTTCCCTGTTCATTGCCCGATTTGGTCGGTGCGTGGAATGAATCAGCTGACGCACTGAGATCAGTTTAAAATTTGCGGCTAGTCTGGGCCATTTTCCAATTGAGTTGTTTTCTTGAATGGTATTGTTAATTTTGACAGCCATTGTTACGTAGTCGTGGGCTTCAAACAATAGCTTACTTGCCCAAAACGCGCCATTTTCAAACACAACTTCAACTAACAGTTTTCAACCTAAAAAAAAACAGTGGTTCCTGTTGGCCGATTTTTAAAATTAAAACGGATTCTGCTCATGAAAAGTTCCATCTTCCATTTGCCGCGCGTGAAAATTTGGAAGGCCGTAAAAAATTTTAGAAAATCGCTCTTGAAAACGGCTTCCATACAAAAAAAGGCCGATATTTCATGATTTTCAAGTTTAAAAGAACAGTCCTTACACTTCTTCAATTTTCTTCGTTTTAGGCTTAAATTGTAGGTACAACATTATTCTTCAAAAAGCCGTGCGTGAAAGTTTAACTTCTCACTCCTGTATATGAAAAATTATATTTTTACTAGCCCTACTTGATCGATTTCGGCCCTTTCTTCTCTTATTCTGGGCTTTTCAAAGCGCACTCGACTTCAAATTTGCCGCTTCACTGGTTATGAATAATTAATGATGTCCAGCCATTCTGCACGATGTAGGTTCAGGCTGGCTATTCGCCCGGTTCCAAGAATGTTTCTTGGTACACATTCATATCTTCCTTGGTCAGAAGCTTTTACTTGTTGAATAGTCAACTTGCCATTGCCGGAATCACCTAATGACAAACCCTTGAAACGTATTTCAAACACTGGAGGAGGCACGCTGTCGGCAGTGCATTGGAAAGTTAAAGGGAAGCCCTCGATTGCAGTGTTTTTTGTGGCGTTGGATGTTAGGTGTGTTGCTCTGGGTTTATCTGGGGAGAAAATAATCATCGAAAATTTTACTTCTTTCCTCTAAAAGTGGTAAAGTGGTTTGCCTTTCGGTTGTATTTTCTTTTTGCCGTATGGAGAAAGTGGTTTTTTGGTTCTTTGATCGGGCGGTCGAACGGTCAGTTGGTGGTTGGTTGGTTTTGTTGGTTGAGTGCTTAATTTAGAAAGCTTTTTAGAGAAAGTAGAGTATAACCATCCATTTTTTCCTAATTCTTCTGGAAGCAACAACAACAACAACTTAGCAACAAAATCAGCAACGACGACAACAAAAACAACATTAAGAAATTGGATAACAGATACGACATTAATAACAAAACCGGACTTTGTTGTAACTATTAGCAAACAAAGTTAATTCACACTCACTCCACAAGAAAGCCAAGAGAAAGACGGGAGATGTCCTGACACCAAGCGAGGCCGGGAGTAGCGTAGTACCATCATAAGAATCTAAATTTCTGTTACTCCTTGCATGTGGAACTTACAGTTTACTGTGACAACAGATGAGACCATTGCATCACTTCCAATTCCATTACTGGCCCTACACTGGTAAACACCTGTATCGGATTTGTTCACGTTATTCAGGATGAGAGCACCATCAACTGACTTCATTGGAGTATGGTCGGGTCCTTTTGTCCCTTTGTGGCTTTCCAGTCGCGTTACACACCAGACGTATGTCTTGAGGCGCATTCACTGTTTTATTGACGTGTCTACTAACAATACTTCAAGGATCTACAAATGCGAAGAAAAGTTTGCTGAAGTCAAAAACGTGAATTTTGAGCTAAAAACGTGGGTTTCATTTTTACAATTCAAAACTCTTAATATATCGTTGCAGGAAAAGCGACTTTTCCTGACAAATGTTTAAATTTTGTTAAAGAAAAAAGCTTTCGGTCACCTTAATCTTTTCAACGCTCCAAGAGTGACATTTAAATCATTGAGGTTAATTTCAAGAATTGTCTCCTTAAGAAACTCACAGAAAACAATGACGTCCATTGAAGCGGTTGCCTTTTTCCCAATACCGTTTGCGGCCGTACACGTGTAGGTGCCAGCCTCGCTTCTGTTTGCATTGCTGATGATAAGGTGCTGATCACGTGGATATGAAGAGTGGCTGAGCCCGTCAGTCTTAAACCATGTGACTATGGGAGGAGGTCTGCCGTCACTTCTGCAAAAAAGGTCCATGTCATTTCCTTCAGTAATATTGTAGCTCTTTGTAGGTAGAGTGATCGAGGGTGCATCTGCAGACAAAAAAACGCGAATTACATCCACGTGAGCACGTTAACATCGAAATACAATTGTGATATATATTCTGGGCAGTAAAAAATAGAATTCACGACTCGGGAGCCTTGCTTGTCCACTGGACAGAAAGGCCGGTCTTGATCTTCTGTTGATTGGGGTTAATAAGCATTCAAAGCCCGGCCAAACGAGGACAAACGTCTTGGCCTGTACTCTAATACACTTTCCAAAGGTTTCTCAAAAGGTTTGAGTATGTTAAAAAATTTTCATAGGAATGGACGGAATTTCAACATTTAGCTTGATAATCTTGAAGAGTCTTGACGACTCTGGTGGGTTCTCAATCAGTTTCAATCTGTTCAAAAGTTTCATTAGAATCGATGGAAGTTGAAACTTTCGCTCTCGTTATACACTCCTCACAATTCGGACAGTTCGAACCCAAAGAGTTTGAATATGTTCAAAAACTTTTGAATTATTACAATGGACGGAAGTTCAAACTCTCGCTAGCTCTGAAATAGCGTCTAAGGTGAAAAACTTGTTTAAAGACTTGTCAACGGTAAATGCAGCGCTACGGTCTCATCTGTTCGTGATTGCCTTTTTTAACCTCTCTAAAAGATTATCATTTACTTCCTTATAAAGCAACGAAAGTGAAAAATATGGTCTCGTATCTGTTGTATTGTTATCTTATCTTTTGGTAACTAACAAAAATTGTTTCTGTAATTTCTGTAGACCGCGTTTTATTTGTAAATCTCCTACTTTTTTCTTCTGAAATTTGTACTAACACTGATCCCTTTAAATAACACAAACAGTGTTTGCACGCACATTGAACAATAATGCTTGCTGAAGCGAAGGCTTTGTTGAGCCCATTATCTGCGATGCACCAGTACAAGCCATGCTGTTCTCTGCTGATATTCTTAAGTGAAAAGATGGAGCTCGAGTTAAGGATCTTGTCCTTGTTCCCATCTTTTGTCCACGTGATATTTGGAGGGGGTGTACCAGTTGCCTTACAGGACACACTCACGTCGTTTGTCTCGTTCACTGTTTGGTTGCTTGAGATTTGCACGATGACGGGACGGACTGTAAAATGAAACGAAATAAATGGTCATAGTGAGGTGGAGAGGCAAGGTGTGCCTGGTCTGGGCAGGAGTCTGGGAAACCGTCTTAGTCTTGAGAAATCAAGGCTGTCAGTGCCAGTTATAGGCTCCTAAGCAAAGTATAGAAAACAACCAGAAAATAAGTAGAGATTTGAAAATGCAACATTTTTCTACGCTCTTGACGATCGTAGTTCTCCCTCTTACTTTGTGTCACTCGGCTCAGTGCTTCACCCGCCAAAGGGGGGAAAAACCTCTCGTTCTCACAGTTGATATGAATAAAACCTCCCTTAACCTGAACTCAGTATAATTACTTAATGCAACGGGCCTTTAGTCTCATATCCAAGTAATTGATTTATATTCTACTTTCCTGTTCATCTTCTTCCTCGATAAGCCTTTTGCTTCATGCGGGCTGTGTCAATTTTGTGACACTTTTATGTACTCGGATCAGAATGTTGAATAGAGATCACTGTTGCCACTGTTATTGTCAATGTTGATGTCGTCGTTATTTTTAGTGGTTGGACGAGACCACCACCAAGATGGAAGAAACAAGATGGAAGAGACTACCACCGGTGGTTGTTTCTTCCATCTTGTTTTTCCTAATTTAAGCCCATGAATAAATCTGATTTAGTATATACCTTTGTCAGAAACTCATAAGGGGTTGAAAAGTGCCACTTACGTTTTATGCTCGTGAATATTCATTTTTCAAACTACCATATTTGGAAGCCCCTCGCTCCAGTCCACGCACGAGTTGTGAACTGAAGATGGCAACATACTTGGCCAAAGTGCTCGGTAAATTATAAAGTTTACGTTTCACAACGCTGTTGTGAAACTTAACTGAACGATTATGAGCTTACTGAAAGTAGTTTTTCGGCAGGAAAAAAGGGAAAATAATCGATCACATGACTGAAAGAAAAAGGCACCAAAACCGTGTTGCAGCGTTTCTTTGCAAAGCTGAACGGTTCAATGAAACTGCTCCAGTGAACATCCGAAAATAATTTTTTGAAAAAGTCTTCCAAATATTGGCTCTAAAATGTGGTACAGGTTCGACGTTTCCTGAAAAATTGTTGTATTCATCGTCCAAAGTGGATTAAAGCTACAGTATGATTTCAGCATTGAAGATGGAGAGTGGAAACGAACACAAAACGTAATGGTTACAGGTTCAGAGGCCGCGGACGGAATGTGTCAAAACAACAATGAATCAAACATTCAACTTCTTTTGCATTACAATCTCTTTATTTGAACATTTGGAGCTGCTTGAACTCAGAGCTACATCAACTGCAGTGTTATTTTGTGTAGTAAGCTTATAAAGCCGAAAAAATGTCGTCCTTTCTTATTCAGTTAATTATTTAGCTTGATTTTGGTAGCGAACAATCGAAAATGTGTGACATGTGACACTTACATATTATTAAATGGTTCTCATCAATTTTACTGTCAGTGTTAAATATTTTTGTATCATGTCTTCATATTTTGGTGTCAAAAGTTTTCCGTGTAAAACCTACCTTTTGTGAACATTTCTTGATTGTGCCACGGTGAAAGAAATCGTAAACACAACGCTAGACTACAACTTTAGCCAATTTTGTTGGGAAGGTTGTCACATTTTACCATGCTTTTGTTTCCCTCCCCTCCCCCCTTTTAAATGTTGGATTTCAATGGACTTTTCCTCTGCAGTATTGTCTGGCAAACATTCAACATTGAAACGTGGGGTGGGGGAACCGGCGAGTAGAGACAGAGACTAAGTTATGACGGCATTTTTAGACAAGATGAATAAAATCTTACTAAAATTCTGTTCATGGTCAAACCTTCCCAACAACTTGCGACGAAAGTTGTCTGTAAAAATGTGGGTGCGGTCAAGAAGAAACTAAACTCGACGGTATCGTTCCAAGGCAAATGCCTATATGCCACACATGAAACTGAATTAGAGCAAAAGTATGTGTAGAGTTGTAGTTTAAGGTAATATAAAATGGCCAAGTTTTGTAAAATTGATAGGCTGGAAACAGTTAAAAGAAAGCCTTAAGGAGGTACTGTTGTTATTATATCTTGATGTTTTTAAAACCTTTGAAGTCATTGTACTGCAGTTTCCCCGGTCAGATGGGAATAGAGACAGTCTGCTCCTGAAGAAAAGGCACTGCTCTGTTTCGTTAGCGCATGCGATCATCCATTATAGCGTGGGCTGATATGCTCCAATTGCTGAAAAGGAGATATCGTCCATTTACCAGGTCCGAAAAATTTTTCCAAGCGTGACATTGAGCTCACAACAGATACTCCGGTGTTTGAAACGGCTGACACGCCAATTGTTTTCATTAAGCCACGCGAACACTGACATGCAGAATGTCCGTTGGATATATATATATTTATTTTTGGCGTCAAAACAGTTGCATTTGGCTCCTCGTGGACATTGCCTTGCTCAACTAATTTTTTAACATGCTGAGCAATTCGTAAGAAGTATATCACATCCATCCACAGTAATTTGCGAGGGGTCAGTCACATTGTCCGTGATGTTTTGACGCGGGCTTGTTATCTTCAAGATCAACCATGATGAGCTATGATGATCATTACTCCACAACGGAAGGACATTACTCCAGTTATATTTGCTGAAAATACGGTGTTTGAAGTTATCTGCAATTGAAGTAAGCTCTATTCTATAATCGTACTTGACTAGGGATTCTGCCGTATTGGAACAAAGGACACTCAGAGCTCTTGAAAAGGTGAAATCTCACAATACTCCATAAAATTGCGACAAATTAAATTCCTTTGTGTTAAGTAGCTTTTAAATACAATGTTTTACGGAGTATTGTTGGAATGGTCGCTAACAGTAGTACTTAAGAACAAAACGGTGAAATATATCGAACATTTCATATCTTAATAACACATTTCAATCGAAATTATAGTTAAAAGAGAGCTTGTTTTTAAATTTTAGGGCAATTTGCTATGGAGTAATGTCGCACTTGACTGTTTGTAGGGCTCAAAATAGCCCTTGTGTGATTGACAGGTCACGCGAAAGAAATCTGCAAAAATTAAACAAGCAACCCGCAAAGAGATACTTTCCTGGGCGGCCAATTTCTACGAAGTAATCCGGTTTCTTCTCTCTTAACTGAAACTCTCCTTAAAAATCCGATCAGCCGATGATGTTGATATGTTGCATTTTTCAGCAATTTAGGAATACTGAATCCTGGTTGTCGTCGCAAAAATATCGCTGATGCTCTTTTTGCGGGAGGTAATTTTTCCAATGAACACCATTCAGTTGTTTTTTGTGGTCGCAAAACCAATTTCCCACTAAGTAATTAAGTAGATATCTTGAATCATACAAACGTGAAAGAAACAAGGTCACTAAAATTCTCGAACGATCTGAACCCACTTTAGGTGCACAGCTCTCGGCACGTGTATATCTCCTTCCAGTGAATACATGTTTCGTTAAGAAAAAATCCACCCTTTCCCATGAAGTGAAAATAGAAGTTAAGCTTAGTTGAAAGACCTCGTAAAGTAAAGTAGATTTTTTGTACTATCTTCTCTCGTTCCAGAGATATTAAAGTGTTTTTAATATGCAAATTTGCAAATAGAACTCTTCATAAGTCGTTACAGCATAGAGACAAATAGGAAAAATAAAGAAATGGGAATTAGCAGTGGCACACTCTTTAATGACAAAGATAATGTCCCTTTCAAAACACACACAATACCCATATTGTGCTTAGTCTCTTGATTGCCCTTCAAAGAGTTGATGATTTTTTTTAGCCCAAAAAGGGGGAAGGTCATTCCTACATGAAATGAAAAAGATCTGGAAGCAAATTGTTACCATGGCAACAAAGTATGTACTACTGGACATTTTTCTGACGTTTCATTGCTAATGCCATGGTTCTCTTTTGTGATGTTTTTACACCGTCTGTACAAGGTACCGCTCTAGCGGTAACATGAATTAGCTTGCCGTTAATCGTTTCAATCAATGGATTGAACGAGACGGGACGCTCATCAGCGCCAGCGTTCAGTCCAGGTTTTCTTTAGAATAAAGCGAAGCGACAAGGAGCATTTTAGTCCCCTCCCCTGGGGGTCAACTCCCTTCTTTTACCTCCTATATAACGGTTTACTGCATGGCATCAATGTGTATACCTAAGTCCAGGTGGATAGTGTAGATATTAAACCAACTCTGTTGTCTAAGGCGAAAGTAGAGAAAGACACTTACCTATTATTTTAAGGTTAACACATTTTTGTTTGAAGGTGTTCGTCGTGAAAACCTTGCAGCAGTATTTTCTCTCGTCACTCGCCTTAGCATTAGTCAGCAAGAGCGCTGGAGTTGCATTTTTCGCCAAAGCAAATCTTCCTTTGTAGTCGTCGTAAACGTTTTCTTTCCCATCGCTTCCGTATTTAAGAATTTCGCCATAATCATCGAGAGAATCTTCCCATCTTCTCATAACAAAATAGGCAAACTTGACGCCTGCTGCAAGAGTGAGGCTGTAGGCCCATTCAAGGGTAACGTTTTCACCGAGTACGCCAAATGTAGGATTTGCTGGTGGTTTGGGCCAGGTGATAACTGAAGCTGAAACTACAAATGTAAACATTCTCTTTTTCCAATGGCTAAACACACACTAAATTTGGTGTATGCAAAGGAATCCAAAGTAAAATAGGTTGGGAAAAAAAGAACATTTTTCCTAGGTTATTCACTGTAAATGTAACAGCTGTAAAAAGTGTCACTTTAGCCTATCATAACAAATTCACATTTGTGTTTATCAAGGTAACTGAACTGGTTTAAAACAGGACTAAAAATTTCAATATTCACTATTTAAAGAGATTGTCAGATTTCAAATAAAGGAAGTGATCGAATAAAAGTAACACAAGAGAATGCAAGTTGTGATGATAACATGTGCAGCGGAAAAAAAGTTTTATCGTTTTAAAAATTAAAATTAAAATTGATAAACAATGAATCGCTCTGTCGAATTCCAGCATCAGTTTTGGCCGCAATACACTGGTTAGAATTGCGCTTCTTGAAGCATTGCAAAGGATGTATAAAACGAACAAGAAAAGGGTGCTAAGGAGAGAACATTCTTCCAAACTTTGGGTCCAGATTACAAAAAAAAAGCGTGGCAGAATTGAGCACTGCACAACATTAAGGTTGCGGACTAAGATTTGCACGACTTTGCACGTATTTGCCTGTACTTATTTCCGGCACGCGTTCTTTGGTTTCGCATGCAAACATTCGGAAAATGTTAGGTCAATGTACACTGGAATATGCACAGACAAAATTATATGAATAACTGAAGATGGCACTAAAATTTTCCCCATGTTTCTCAGCACATTAACTGAAATCGTTTGCCTCCTTTCTGTTGTAGTTTGCAAATTCACACGGGGCTCGAAACCGATTACTGAATTTTACGGAAATTATTTTGTACATAGCAAAGCTTCATCTCTCAGATTTAATCATGTTTAATGCCTTGTAAATTGTTTGCTTCCAAGGAAACCAGTTTGCAGTTTTCAGATTGCATTTCTGCTCCGTAATTGTTTGAAGCACAAGAACAGGTAGAGGAAAACAGGCATTTCCTGCACCGGATGCCTAACCGGCAAAGGCGCTACAGAAAGAAGATTTCACAACGGTTACAAGTTACTGAATACTTGTAATAATCTTACTAAAGCTGCCGAGAAGCGATCAGAAACTGGCATGCCGAGAACAGAAGAAATTTCCCAACGAATATCGTCGACGAACGTTAAAAAATCACATAACACAGGGCTGGTCCAAACTACAATACGGCACTTTGAGTTCGAAACTTCCAAAGACATGAAAAATCTAATGGCATGATACAGCAACATTGTAATCCCCTATGTCCCCCTTTGCAAAGGATTCCGCATTAATTTCTTTACAACTGCGATCTTTTTTATTAGTTTTATTAGAAAGCTATAGCTTACCTGATGAAATGGCGATTAACGTGACTGCGAATGCGAAAACAGAAAGGCAGTGTGAATCCTTTGAACGAATCAAGCAGGCACTTTCCACAACACCCATCGCGCTACAGACTGACAAGGTCTACCGCTCTAGATGCTGGGGATTAGCTTGGAGTAAAATTTCCGTATACTGAGCTAACTAAGGCGCTTTATCACTACTGTGACAAAGTCAGTCTATATAACATAACTGCAATGTGATATTTATCATCAGATGTTCAGCTGACATATTTTTTAAATGAATATGTTTCATAGATTCTAGAAATCCCAAACAAGCGACGCATTGTTTTCGTTAAAGGTTAAGGGGAGTAGGTAGGGGATAGCGTGCCCTTTAAAAACCTCAGGCACGTCAAAAAAAAGTCACGAAATTGTTTATAAATTAAAATACATATGGTTTTTCAAACGTAAAGTAACCTCAGTGGATATGAGTGAAAGATATGCCGAACATTTAATCTGTTACAACAAAGAACAGAAATGATATCGAGCTGTTGACGAGGTATTGTTTGGTTAGATTTTCGTACAATGCAAATGAAAACATATCAGTAACCGGGTGAACTTTGTACTTGTTTGGCAAAAATTGCAATGAAAGCCAAAATATGTTTGACCTTTGTGAAAACTAAAAGGCCGCTCAGATACCACTTAAAAACATAAAAATAGATACTCTGGAAGGCTTGAGCACGCGAAATAGAGTGGAGAATTGGTGACGTTACAAAACGTTATGTCGGTAATTTCTGAATCTACTAGTCAAACGATATGCCCAAAGAAAATGTGAGATCAATGGAACTGGAAGCTGTTGAGAAACGGTTTGACAGAGGTTAGAATACTTGCTAAAAGGGTCTAAAAGGTGTATTATTTTTCACTGCACGATTACGTAAGTGGTCAAATTTAAGACTTCTTTAAGGACGGTGCCTCCTAATACAGATGTATTTTTGCAAAGGGTATGCCTCTGGGGGAAAAGTGGACCTTAGCATGGGTTATTGGAATCCAAAAAGAAAAATATGGGTAACCACGACTTTTTCAAAGATAATTAAGCAACCATAATTCTAAAAAAGCGTTAAAATACAAAGAATGTATGGCAATTTCTTTCCAAATTTAAGCTCAATCATCTCTGAAAAATGCGCCGTTACCCCCAATTTTCTTTTGGATTCTGATTGCCCTTGCTAAGATCTGCTTTTTCTACATAGTCATAAACCGCGTAATAATATTGTTGTGTTAGGAGGCAAATTCCTTAAGAAACCCGAATATCCCGAGATGCGCAGAACGTATACGCAGTGACAAAAGGAGGCACTGTCCTTAAGGGGTCTATGTCACCTACACTGAGTATTACTCATAAAGGCTAATTAGACGTCAGTTTTTTAAATTACTTTACTAGTTTTCTGAAACTGTAAATAGGTGTGTTTGGCTGCCGATGGCTAGGATAAAACAGTTTTACAACTTGAAAAACAAAAATACTTTCTCTCTGAGTCTCAAATTTTGAAACAAATAATTAAGATTTATCAGCTGAGTTGATAAGGTAAAATGGCAACCGTAAAGATTCGCTCTTTACCTTCCAACTCAGTTGATAAAATCAGTTTTTTGTGTTTCACTTCCCTATTGACGCAGCACCACAGTTTCTTTAGAAACAACCCTTTTAAAACTGGTTAATGGTTTGTTTTCCTTTGAAAAAATCACTTGCTGTATTCATCCTGTTCTTCTAGAAGTATTTTGCACAGTTTACCCAAAACGTTAAACATTAAGTTGGAATCCATCAGGAAATTGAGTAATCAGTGGACAAAAATCTATGTACCAGAATAATTTAAAGTATATCGCATTCTTTTTTACATTTTTTGAGAGCTATGGATGAAATTTGTTACCTGTAACAACCCCAAAGACAATTTCTTATGAGAGCCAGTGAAATTCAAATTCAAATTTCACAGGAATTGTGTAAACACAGGTAAAAAAGATAAATTTTTATGCGTAAGATTTCATTTTGTGAAATTTGAAATTTATTTTCTCGGGCTCCCATAAGAAATTGTCTTTGGGGTTATTACAGATAACAAATAACATCCATAGCTCTCAAAAAATGTAAAAAAGAATGCGATATGCTTTAAATTATTCTGGTACAAGATTTTTGTCCACTGAAAATTACAATTACTCAGTTTCCTAATGGATCCGTCTTAAAATCCATTATCTCCAAGGCAAAACCGCATTTTGTTGAATGAAGACTTCGTGCCTACTTAAATGCTGCTACCCAGAGTTCCATTGAAGTTAAAGGTTTTGAGGACCAATACACTAATTTCGGAAAACGATGACATAACAATGTAAAACTCTCTAAATAGACACCGCGCAGAAATGCTCCTTTAAATTCACTCCGAATATGGTTGGCTCAAATTGATTACCGGACGCCATAAAACCTAACACGGAAGAAAAAATCCTGAGGAGTCCTAATGTATCTATACCGCACTTTCTCGATTAAACGCCGGGTTCAAAGAAACGCGGGTCAAAATAATCAAATTTCAGTATTCCAGGTATCCGGGCGTTTATTTGAGGTCCGCCGTTTATTTGAAACTGAATCTTTATGTTACTGATTCTCATAGAAAATAAATAAGTAAGTAAGAAAATTAGTTACGTCAATTTTTATAAGGTTCAAGAACAAAGACTACAAAATTCCCGTGTTTTACTTATGCTGTGCTATATTTTGCTGTAATTTAAGTGGATGTAAAGTATTTAACGCCAAACGGCGACAAAAATGATACATCACTTTAATAAACGCCGGGTTCAAATAAACGCCGGGTATACGAGGTGTAGTTATAAATAAACGCCTCCGGCTTTTAATGGACGAGAAAATAAGGTATTCTATACTGCCTGTCATGGCTCAGTACTCTCGAAGTCAAGACGATCTGGGGGCAGGGTGGATGGGGGATGCCTCCGACCCCAAGCTGAAAAAGTCCGAGAACATGACAAAACATGGAAACGATAGACCGCTCAGTACAGTAGAACTTCGATTTAACGAACTTCTATATAACGAAGTCCTCGGTATAAGAGACGATATTCTTCAGTTCAGTAATAGTAAAATGTGTGGAAAATGTAACGAACCAATTTCCCCAGTCCCCTGGCACTTCGTTAAATCGAGGTCTTCCCCTGTAACTGGACGGAAGCACTCTACCAACGACCCTAACCTCTTTGTCTCCCTCAAAGCTATGTCAACACAGACAGACCGGCACAGCCCACTCGCTCGCAAGAGTAATTATTACGATGAACAAAAAAGGTATAAAAGCAACTGCGTTTGTACAAGGTTAGATTTAAGGCGCTGTTACACTAGGCAATTTTTCTTGCAACTTGTCCCGCAATTTTGTTGCGCCGTTGCAAGACAAGCTGTACTGGCAGGCAACGTTGCTTAGTGAAACACCTCTACGCAAAGCAGGGAAAAATTTCGTTGCAGCGTTGCGAGGATCGTTGCGGAAAGTAGGACTGACTTCTATTGCTTGCAACGATTGCGGCACCAAAAACGTTGCGAGACATGTTCATTTCAGGGTATGTTACACCGGGCAGTTTTTCCTGCAACTTGCATCGCAACAAAAGTGCGAAACAAGTTGCACAAAAGATTGCCTAGTGCAACAGCGCCTTTAAGGACAGTGTGTATAAAACAAATATTTCAAACAAGCAGAACATGTTTTAAGAGGTCAGACTGGTTGAAGACTGACCAGTTAGCTATTTGCAGAGTGTGGAGGAGTTGAATTCGGGCCCAACGAAGACAAGTCAGCTTAGCAGTGTCGGGGAGGAAGACTCCGCCCCGGGATCTCTGTATTACAAATCGAACGCCCTAACCACTAGGCCAAGCTTGCCTCCTGTAGACAGACTCTGCTGAGCATTTAAAAGGAGAAAGGGGGGGAAGTTGAGAAATTGTCCTGTGTACCACTAGCTTTACATGTAAATTGAAGGCCATTTTCTCCTCATCTGCGCACAAAGTCATTTATTTTTAAAATGTTGAAAACAATATTTCTAAATTACACACTATTTACAGAAGAAACTACATGTTGTTAAACTCAGTTTGGGCAACTACCAAACGTACAAATCAAAATTATATACCCATTCAATGCATTATTCCAAGTTCATTCCAACTTTACTACTTCCGGACCTTACAGAAATGCTTTTCGTAATCTGTTTTATTTTTTTCCAATACTGGCCACTTTCTCTCCTCTCTCTCTCTATTTCAATTTTCTACTGACTTAAGACATTATTTAAAGCCTTTGCAGTGGATGTTCTAGGACCAATTTTTATGCGAACAATGTGTCGAGGAAGGGGTTTTAAAATGGTACAACTTCAATACAAGGAAACCACACGACTACTTACAACAGTGACAGGACTTAAGTGTTTCACAAAACGTTGTCTTTAACCAAACCCCCTTTTCAAGAAAAGGCATCTGCACATCAAAAAGTTCAAGTTGAGTTCCAGTTGAGGTTGGTTCGAGTTAAGGTTCAATACGCTGGTAAGCATTGCTCCTATCCCTATGTGAAGAACAGCTGCCTTTTTGTTATTTTTCCGATCCTACCCTAAACGCTAAAATTATTGCTTGTGGCCTAATTATCAGACTCGTTATCAGACTGGTGATCCAACTTCGACCCAGAGTGAGCTCCAATATAACTGGAACTCGAGCTCGACTATAATTTCCGTCTTTCCTTCAAGGAAATTAATACGGTCTTTTTAAAATGGGGCCTGCTTTAGCGTAGATCCTGTTCTCAGCTATAACTACTGTCTATTGCCATCCCATAAGGGAGCAATAAATATAATAACCAACGATTTTCTAGCTTCATAGTCTTCTTCTTCTTCTTCTTCTTTTTCTTTTTCTTCCCCCTCTTTACAAACAGTTATTCTAAACTGTCACTGACGTGATATTTTATGTAGTATTTCAGCACTATCTACATTGGAAGTTGGACGTTTTCTAAGGGATGAGATCGTTCCTTAATATATATTGTATTCCAACTAGAACGTCCCACGTGAGCCCAGTGGATATTCTTGATCCACTTATCACGCTTTTTCACATCACACTTGCTCCTGCAAAGAAAAAAAAAATAACTATACTCAGACGGACTAAATTAAAGGGTGATCAGAAAAAGAAACATTAAATTCTTTGCTAAAGGTAAACCTATCGACTACACATAATTAGCTATAATTGTGACGAATTAACGATAAAAATGGGAACTCTTGATGGTTTAATTTCAAAAAGATAACCCCTTTATGGCGGACACTTTCAACTCCGCGCCCTGACTTAGTTTCTTGTTGCAAAAGTATCACTTCCTGCTTTCACTCCGCTAAAAATTTCCTGAATTCCGTAAATACATTATTTCTTGGTAAATTGTTGAAATTTTGATAATCCAAGGCATATTCTATGAGTTAAAATATTTCCATTTTGCCTTGCGAAACTTCCGTCGCGGGCCAGTAATCAGCGCAGTATACAGTCTACATGCTCAACAACAAAGTTATTCTAACATTAAAGAAACAGGCAACTTACTTCTATTTCATCAGGCGTCGGGTTTTCCACAAACGCCTCATTGTTATGGCAATTAACAGCTTCCAGATTAGAGCTTTTAGAAAAAGAAAGCAGTAAAACATTAAGCGAAATGGTTTGAGGTCGGACTAAGGATATTATTTGCATCAAATTCTTTAAAGAGCGACTATGGCTGTCCACAGTTTACGTGAGTTAGCCGGTGGGTCGGTCCAGTATGTGCAAATGGGACACCAAATCTCCAAACGGAATTTTGTTCTAGACATTTGCTGTAATTTACTTGGTAGGACTGAAACTGGAGAGGAGGGACTAGGAAGCGTTTCCGTTTCCGTTTCCTTGCCCATTGCTACGGAAACTGGACCTGAGCCACCTGTCTCGGTGAATCCGTTGCATCAAAATAGTCAATTAAGTTGAAGTTTTTTGTTTATCCCATACACGAAAATCAGTTAAGTAGGGATAAATGTCATGCCTACCTTTCAGTCACTTTGTATGCCTCGTTACCTGAAATTTAAAAAAAAAGGTGTTAATGCCTAAATAAATCTCTATTGCGTTGATTGCTGGTACGTGGAATACGTTCAATAAGTCAAAGACAATAGCTAGTTAAGTTATAATAGGTTTTTAATAAATGAAGCAACCTTCAAAATACGATATATCAATCTGGACATTGTTCAGGCAAAATAGTGGCTCTTCACCTGCATTTTTTTTACCACGTTTTGCAAAATTCAGTGACGTGAACTGACTAAATTCAACGTTCCGTGAAGAACTTAACCACGCGGTTTTTTTCTTTCTCTGTTTGAACGTGAACCGTTCACGGCCTCTACGAATTCATCTCCTGGACAGTTCGGACACATTACACAAATTGAACGTGATTTGGAACCACCAAGTACTAAACTAAATAAGGGTTAATTGCCTGGAACAAGGGGATATGTGATATATTCACCTGGTACTGCCCGAGGCGTAGCCCGCGGGGCGGTGCCAGGTGAATATATCATATATCCCCGATGGACCGGGGTTGGTAATCTCGAGAGTAATACTCCACTATTTGTGAATCACAGACAAGTCATTCCGCAAGGCCTGTGGGATTCGCACGTGATGAAACCAGGTTTGATAAGTTTGAAAATTTGCATTATACGCTTTGCCCCCTAGCGAAAAGCAGAACGGAGAGGAAAATTTACGACGCATAACATTCATGAATTTTTCATGGATCACCCCGTTGTCATATCTGAAAAAAATTAAGCAGATGACAGCGTGTTTTGCAGGGGAAAAGGAAAAGTCATCAAGTTCAATGGTGAGGCAAGACGTATCGTTGAAGGCTGGAAATGCATGTAAAGCGAGGTATGATTCTTTCGAATGTTTCTTTGTATTTGCTAGTAGTCGTGACCAACTTAATTCTATAAGAATGCGATTGGTAAATTTTCCCCGTATCAGTATATTTTCTAGGAACGATATGCATTTATTTTCGCTTTTCGGTGATATATTGTAATCATTTTTTGAGGGTCTAAGTCGAGGGGAATATGTCAAAGGGAATAGGTATATCTTGAGGGGAATATATTCCATTGTTTTGCTATTGTTATTAGCTATTGCTCCAGCCGTGCACTCCCCTGTTACAATAAAAGCCGCCGCCCCCTTTTCGGACAGTGAATAAAAATCAGGGGTTATGTAATTTATTCTCCTGAAAAGAACAAAAAAACCGAGCCAACTGAAAAATAGGGAACGTGAATTTATTTTTTTAAGTGACGTTGGTTTAGCGTTCCTAATGACAGCGTTTGACCTTACTTGGACAGTCTAAAAACCAGGCTCTAGTGCAGGCTATATTGCTAAATGCTTCATGCTACAGAAACCGGGTTAAGCAGCTGCTGTGTGGGCCCCTCTGTAGCCTAAGTGAGGCTTATATTAGCTATACCACTATTCTTTGAATACCTAAGAGTAAACAAACCTTTGTGACATGACCGTCTTTGCGTTACTATAGCAACAATCACCACCGCCAGACCGCTGAAACCAATTACCCCTGCGATGATGGCATCAACACTGTATCCCGCCAGCCCTCGCTGTCGCTCAATTTTTCCACCCTCTAAAAAAAATTTATTTAACATAAGTTATGGATCTTTCAAATACGCCTGGCATTGACAATGTTATGAAATGCCACATTTGCGACCAATCGCTAGATTGTTTTTAAACTGAAGGAATAATCCCCGAGACGAAGTCTATTCTTCCACAATATTCGCTGAGCCTGAGGAGAATAATTGTTTTAGTATAATTGCTCAGGTGATGATCAGAGTAAATGTATCTTCTTTTTTCTTTTCTCCAGGAACATCAAAAATCGCTCGGTGGCCATCCTGAAAATTAGTGATTTAGTAATATAATCACCTCGCGCGGGGTGATTATAGCAAGATATGACGTAATCCTTGACCAATCAGCGCGAGCGCTTCACTATAATCAAGAAATAAATGTAAAGGAGATCCTTGCAGTTATTAACGCAACTTATGCAGTTGCGAAAAGAAAGCCTGAAAAAATCAGGCTTGTCGGGATTCGAACCCTGACCTCTGCGATACCGGTGCAGCGCTATAACCAATTGAGCTAACAAGCCAACTGAGAGCTGGTCATTAAATTGGTTCGTAATATACCCGGGGAAGATGAAGATGAAATTATGAATATATGAAGTTCATGTATTTGAACTACGCAATGATGAAGAAATAAATGTAAAGAAGATCCTCGCAGTTATTAACGCAACTTATGCAGTTGCGAAAAGAAAGCCTGAAAAAATCAGGCTTGCCGGGATTCGAACCCTGACCTCTGCGATACCGATGCAGCGCTATAACCAATTGAGCTAACAAGCCAACTGAGAGCTGGTCATTAAATTGCTTTGTAATATACCCGGGAAAGATGAAGATGAAATTATGAATATATGAAGTTCATATATTTGAACTGCGCAATGATGAAGAAATAAATGTAAAGAAGATCCTCGCAGTTATTAACGCAACTTATGCAGTTGCGAAAAGAAAGCCTGAAAAAATCAGGCTTGCCGGGATTCGAACCCTGACCTCTGCGATAGCGCTGCACCGGTATCGCATAAGTTGCGTTAATAACTGCGAGGATCTTCTTTACATTTATTTCTTCATCATTCCGCAGTTCAAATATATGAACTTCATATATTCATAATTTCACTATAATCACCTGAGCAATTATACTAAAAAAATGTAATCATTTACAAGTGTCTTAACTGCACTCTTATTTTGTCGCATCTTTAAACGTATTTGCTTGCAGTTCTGATTGGTTCATTTCGTAGTTTGCTTTTGTTGTGATTGGTTGAAGTGGTTACTTTGGTTTAAGATGCTTTGTAAAAAAGTTACGCCATTGAAGAATGTACCCTAATTAGCAAAGGAAAAGTAGAAAAATTGTGTCGAGGTACTTGTTGGAGTAAACTGGACTGTTTGGATGATTGCCTAGCTCTGTCCATGCAAACCTATTTCCTCAACACAGTGGAGCAGCAATATATAATAAACATCAAAATACAACGAAATTTGACATTAACACTTGGCCTTGACAATAATTTCTTGAAGAAGTTGAGACATTTCTCCCTATTTAAAATGATTTTCAATTTAATTTTCTAAGGGAGTCGTTCTCCAATCAGTACTTGATTTTACCTTTGTATCCTTCTTCACTGGTAGCATTCGTCCGAGCTTCTTTCTCGGTAAACGCACTGTAACCCACAGCGTTCCTTCCTGCGACTCGCACAATGTACACGGTGTCACTTTTCAGATCGCTTATAACACACGTCAGTGATTCGCTAATCTGCGTGCAGTTCCTCCATCCCTTTGGTTCATCCTTTTCCTGGACTTGCACCAGATAATCCAGAATAGGAATGGCAAGAATGCTGATGGACGCCTTCCAATGGATTTTCAACTGATCAAATCCCGGATCGATTCGCAGAATTTCTGGAGCTTCTGGCTCAACTAGAAAAAGGAGAAAACTATTAAAGGGGCATGGTCACGCTATTTTAGTTCACTTTAAAAATAAAAAATATGTCCTCACATCAATAAACGCCCAGAAATAATGGTCTAGTTTTGTTACCAAAGACTATATTACTTCACTGAAACTATTTTCTGTCGTCTGTTGCTACGGATGGCACGGATGGAAATGGATTGCAATTTGAAAAAATTAGGCTAAACTTTTCAAATTCTTTCACCGTGTCGACATTAAATCGATATTAAATGGTCATGGTTTGTTTTCTCTTAATAAAATTAAGTTAATATGTTCCTTTAAATGTTCAAACACAATTGGGCATGGATAAAGTTAGCTACCTATAATTCTAGCACAGTTCTGACCAGAAATCTGCGAAATCCTCGTGACCATGCCCCTTTAACTTGCAGCAGTCAATGACGTAAGATATTTGAGCGGGTTGGCCTTTTGCAGATAAGGCAATGAAACGTTATTTTTCAGATGCAGTACCCCAAAAATATAGAACCTGTATTTCAAAGTGACCTGTCTCTCTACCTTGAGAGCCACTGCACCAATCTGCAATTTAACTCATCTTTGCATATTTTCCAGGGAAACGTACGTTTCCATAAATTATGCCAATAATGAAATATTGTACATAGGGAATGCTCAGTGGACGTCTAGAAAGCTGTTGTTGATGTTGTAGCACTTGTTGTTATTGTTTATGTCGCCATTCTTGCTATTGTTGTCCTTGCAGTTTTTATTTTCTTTAATAACGATGCTGTTGTTGTCTTTGCTTTTGTTTTTATTATCCTTGAACTGTTGTTGTTGGTATTTTTGCTTCTGTTTAGTTAATTTTTTTTTTTTTGATGTTATTGCTGTTTTTCTGTCAGTGCCTCCAAGAACTTACCTAGCATCTTAATAGCTATGGTCTTTTTCGTTGAACCTAGAAGGTTTCTCGCCGTGCATATGTAACTACCAAAATCACTTTGCTCTCGAGGTATAAACCTTAGAGTACTGACGCGGGATTGAAGCTGCACTGACGACGTCACCATGCCCTCTCGACTCCATACAATATCTGGTACTGGAACGCCGTCCGCTTCACAAATCACTTCCGTTTCGTGGTTTATCCAAGACATTATTTCCTCGGAGGCTCCGTCTTTGAACTCTGGTTTGTCTAAGGCACAGAAAAAAAATGGTTGAATATACGGTGGTCTCTTGGCGACAGAAAATGAGATGAAGATCGCTGAAACCTTTCTCCTAAGTTGCCTTAACACACCAGCAACCTCCCTTGCATTTCACTTTCCATACGTTCAACTTCACATGGGACGTGAGGATGGCACAGAGAGCACTCGCCTTCTACCAAGGTTGTTAGGATTCGAATCCCGAACCTGGCGTCATAAACAGCTTTTTGATATTGGTAGTGTTCGTCCTTGCTCCAAAGGTTTTCTAGGGGTTTTTTATATGTCTTCCCTCTCCCATTAAAGTGCACCTAACCCCAAAATATTTTTTTCGTTAAAATAACTCTTTGTACCTGTTCGAAAAGCATTGCGCCTTTTTTTAGGCTGTAAAAGTTACGAAATCTAGCCATTATCTGTTACACGACCGAGCTAGTGAGGGGCATGGGTCTATTCTTGATTTGACATCACAAACTGATTTGTATCTCCTTAAGTCTTTGTAAACATGCACGCAAAGCAGTTCGTGACGTCAAATCAAGAATAGACCCATGCCCCTTCTGACTCGGTCGTGCGAGAAATGGTGCTTCGTTTTTCGTAAGTTTTGAAGCCGTAAAAAAGTATAAAAACTGCAAATAATGGCTAAATGATTTTAAAAGAGGTGCAAAGTTTCATATTTGCGTAAAAAATAGTTTGGGGTTAGGTGGACTTTAAAAACTAACACATCTGATTTCCAAAACAGTTGTGAATCTGAGCGCCGTTTTTTGCCTGCGGTAAGAATGAAAAACTGCTGCCCTCGTCAAAGAAATTTCATGTTTTCTTACTTACAATTTATCGTAACACGAACATTGGCTGTCTTGGAATTCATCACATTATTAGCAGCCATGCACTGATAAATTCCGGCTTGGTTTCTTTCAACACTGGTTAAGGTTAGAGTTTCTCTAGTTCCCATAATCCTTGGCTCAGGACCACTTAGAAATAACCACGTGATGTTGGGCCGAGGATTTCCCGTTGAATTGCAGAACAGGGTGACGCCATCAGTCTCGTTTACTGTGGTATTGTGGGAGAAAAAATCTATCGACGGTGGCACTGAAAGATCACAAGAAAAAGAAAAAATTAACTAAAACCTTGGACTTTGTGAATAGCATATATTATTAGATGTGATGTGTCTTCAGGTTAACATTCTGTTTGTCGATGTCTTTGCTGGCAAGGTTTTCTTGCGCTCTGTTCTAATGTTAGTTTTAAGAGACTGGAGACCCAAAATATTGGGTGACATTATTTCTTAGAAAAATGTTGTCGATAGCTGGCATTGCAAAAAACAAGAGGCTTGACTCATCTTTATGCCAAGTCTGCAGTCTTGGAAGTAAACATTGCCGCTGCTTAGGTTGTTCAGACTTCATGCATGAGCCACTGGCAATTCGCCCAAGTCCTTCAAAGACCTTCTCTCACATTACCGATCGTACAAGACTAACAAAAGAGATTGAAACGCTTATGATTTGTCCCCCGCTTTACTTACCTAACACAGTTAGGTTCAGGCTTGCTTTTCGCCCACTTCCAAGAATGTTTCTCGGTATACATTCATATCTTCCCTGGTCAGAAGCTTTTACTTGTTGAATAGTCAACTTGCCGTTGCTGAAATTACCTGATGACAAACCCTTGAAACGTATTTCAAACATTGAAGGAGGCACACTGTCGGCAGTGCATTGGAAAGTTACCGGCAGGCCCTCGATTGCAATGTTTTTTGTGGCGTTGGATGTTAGACGTGTTGCTCTGGGTTTATCTGTGGACAAAACAAATATCGAAAATTTCACCAAAGTGGCAAAGTGGTTTGCCTTTCGGCTGAATTTTCTTTTTGCTATGGAGAAAGTTGCTTTTTGACTCTTTGATCGGGCGGTCGGACGGTCAGTTGGTGGTGGTTGGTTGGTTGGTTGGTTGGTTGGTTGGTTGGTTGGTTGGTTGGTTGGTTGGTTGGTTGGTTGGTTGAGTTCTTAATTTAGAAAGGTTTTTGAAGAAAGTAGAGCATAACTATCTATTTTTTTCTCTTAATTATCCTGGAAGCAACAACAACTTAGCAACAAAATCAGTAATGACGACAACAAAAACAACATTAAGAAACTGGATAACAGACGCGACATTACGAATAACAACGCCGGACTTTGTTGGAACTATTAGCAATGATATCAAACCTAGTTAATTCACACTTACTCGACAAGAAGGCAAAGGAAAAGAAGGAGGATGTCGTGACACCAAATAATGGGGGAGTAACGTAGTATTATCATAAGAATCTAAATTTTGTTGCTACTTGTATGTGGAACTTACAGTTTACTGTAAGATGAGATGAGACCATTGCATCACTTCCAATCTTACAATCGACGGAATTTAAACCTTTCTCTCATTTAGCCTCAATTAGTTTGAATGTGTTCATCTCAATTAGTTTGAATGTGTTACATTAGAATCGACGGAAGTTGAAGCGTTCGCTCTCGTTTAAACACTCCTCGCGACTCTGGTGCGCTCTGAACTAGTTTAAATGTGTTCAAAAGTTTCATAATTTAGAATGAACAGAAGTTGGTTCGCTCTCGTTTGTACACTTCTCACGACTCTGGTGCACTCTCAAACAGCTGGAATATGTTCAATAACTTTTACGTCATTAAAATGGAGGGAAGTTCAAACTCTTGTTGTCTCTCTAATAGCGAAAAGGTTTAAACCACAAAGCAGAATGTCAAAGGTAAATGCAGCACCAAGGTCTCTTCTGCTCGTGATTGCCTTTTTAACCTCTCTAAAAAGTTATCATTTACTTCCTTTAAAGCAACGAAGGTGAAAAGATATGGTCTCGTACCTGATGCATTGTTTGGTAACTAAGAAAAGTGCGAGTTTCTGTACGTTCTGTAGACTACACGCTTCATTTGTAAATCCCCTACTTTTCCTACTGAAATTTGTACTAACACTGACCCCTTTTAAGTAACACTTGTAGAGTTCGCACTTACACTGAACAATAATGCTTATTGAAGCGAAAGCTTTGTTGAGCCCATTATCTGCGATGCACCAATACATGCCATGCTGTTCTCTGCTGATATTCTGAAGTGAAAGGACGGAGCTCGAGCTAAGGATCTTGTCTTCGTTCCCAGCTTTTGTCCACGTGATATTTGGAGGGGGTGTACCAGTTGCCTTACAGGAGACACTCACATCGTTTGTCTCGTTCACTGTTTGGTTGCTTGAGATTTGCACGATGACGGGACGGACTATAAAAGGAAACGAAATAAATGGTCATAGTGCGTTGGAGAGGCAAGGTGTGTCTGGTCTGGGCAGGAGTCTGGGAAACCGTCTTAGTCTTGAGAAATCAAGGCTGACAGTGCCAGTTATAGGCTCCTAAGCAAAGTATAGAAAACAACCATGAAATAAATAGAGATTTGAAAATGCAACATTTTCCTACGCTCTTGACGATCATAGTTCTCCCTCTTACTTTGTGTCACTTGGCTCAGTGTTTCACCGGCCAAACGGGAGAAAAACCTCTTGTTCTCAGAGTTGTTATGAATAAAACCTCCCTAAGCCTAATCTCAGTATAATTATTTAATGCAACGGGCCTTTGGTCTCATATCCAAGTGATTTAGTTATATCCTGCTTCCTCCTCATCTTCTTCTTCTTCGATTAGCCTTTTGCTACATGCGTGAAGTTAGAACACAGATTTATACACTAGGATCAAAATGTTGAATAGAGATCGCTGTTGCTACCGTTATTGTCAGGGCTGATGTCGTCGTTATTCAGTTTTGGTGGTTGCGGTAGCGGTAGTGGTTTCTTCCATCTTGTTTTCCCTAATTTAAGCCGATGAATAAATCTGACGTCAAAAAATACCTCTATGTACAGCCTGAATTGTTGCTCAATAAAAGCTGCAGTACAATATAAATGGCCAATGATGCAGTGTGTTTTGTTCTGTTTGTGATCGCGGAACGGAGCATGAACATTAGCTAAACGCCATGGGTCTTGAATGAAGCCATGTTCCACTCCTTTTAAAACAACAACAGCATCAGGCTTCATTTGCACTGCTGATATAAATCGTTACGGTATTAGAAAAGCATAGCATTATAAAGAAAAAGTCAACAAGCGTAATGAAAAATACAATGGAAAAAGAAAAAAAAGGAATGAAAAATGATGCACGAGGTTGGCTCATGTAGCAAGTTGAGGATAACCCGTGATAGACTACAAAGTCATGCGAAAGAATTAAAACAGTAAGAGATAAGGTCCGGCTATGACCTTTAGCCTTATCCGCCTTACCTAGTACTAGTGTTGATTGCACAGAAAACAGAACTCAACAACGGGGAGGATATCTGTTTCGCACAAAGATTTTTTTGTTTTTGAAATGTGCTAAACATTTAAAACAAAAGAACTCTCTAACGCAACCGATAGATCTTTAGTTGACAAAACTAAAGTTTTTTAGTTGACACAATACGGTGTCTTCCCTATCGAACCCTCTTTCGGCTGAAACCAATCTTCGAACAAGTGATCCAGAGTGGCGCTTCTTCGTGTAAGCTGTATGGGTATGTGCAGCTCTAAACTTGTCCAAAGGGCAGGGTGTTTAACTGTTTCAGCTGAGATACTGGATAAAGATTTTGACCATTTTGCTTTGGTATGTTTTGCAGTTGTTTTTGACAAAGGGACACAGTGTCCAGCCATATATTTGGAGCGTTCAATTATTGTGGGCTTGCCAATCCGCAAATATTCTGTTGTCGCGGGTAACATTAAACTCTCCCTTGGAAGAAAGGTTAGACTTCGTTGCTTTTCGGGCAACTGTTAATGCGTTGCAGTTGATGTTTGCCTTGAGAACGAAGCCCTCGTGTGAACCACTTAAAATACGCGAAGATATGCAAAGAGAAAATGGTTAAAAATTGGACTCACCACAATTCAATTCCGCAACATTTTAATCTTGTGAAAAGAGCAACGAGCCTTTGTAAATTACGTGGGTAGGTAGCTGGTGAGAGTTCATATATCGTACGATCAAAATTAGCTCTTCTGGTTGTGATTTTGAGCCCTTGGAGATACCCACCATCCATAATTCTGCAGATTATCCCCCCCCGCCCCCCCCCCAATCCTCCTGAGACTGCTGCTATTACGTCACGTTTAGCGCACGTGATTAGTGGCATGATTGCGAACCAAGCTGACGAAAATGAGAGGTATTAAAGTTCGTTGGATTAAAAGTAATTATGTCTATAGAATCTGCTTTTCGCATTACCACAATTATGTAGCATGTAATCTAATTTTAAATTGCATGTTTTTATAAATTAAAGTCGGAGTTACTTTTAGTTTCCTTGTGTTAATTTCCTTGCTGTTATGATTCCTATACTATGTTGCATGTCGTATGCCATGCTAAGCGCAACCCGAACAGTTAATTTTTTATCTCGTCATAGGTTTCCCAATATCAACTATTCGTCATCCTTCTTTGACTTTGTATTATCACAGCATTTTCCTTCGTTATAACGATAGTAGAATACAACATTGGTGTTTGACACGATTTCTAAAGATAGGAGCATAACTTTCATCCTTAATTTTCTTAAAATGCTGCAAATGTCTGCCTCAGTCATCTTATTGACCTTTCTTTCAGCACAAAAGCTAAAAATTCCAAATGTCTGACAACACAAAGCGCCTTTAATTTAGTGCCAAGGTGATTAATTTACCAAACTGTTGAAAGTGTTCATAGTGCTTTTGTTATCAAGTCACTATGAATCAGTGCTCCAAAGAAGAAGCCGAAAAACAGTTTTCAGTTCTAAAACAAACTGATGCAAACATAGGCAAACACAGCTTAAGAAAGCCACATATATTTACTTGATCTTTCGCTTGACAAAGAGAAACATTTACAATGTGAATAGGGAATATCATTTTATACAGGCACAGCTATTAGCTAATTTGTAATCTGGAAATCTTAGGAAGTGAAGAAGAAAAGGTTAATTCAGAGCCTTACCTAATATTTTCAACCAAGTGCACTTCACCTCGTTATGTGCTAGTTGTTCTGTAACTTTGGTAGTAACTCCACAGCAATATGTGCCCTTGTCATTCTGTTCGAGATTGATAAGTATGAAAGATGAGGTCCCGTTTCGCTCCAATCCAACGCGTCCGTTGTAGGGTGGAAAAACTAAAACACCCGCCTGAACACTGTATTGAATCATTTTAGAACGATCTCGCCACAACACAAAATCAACGAGGGATTCGTTGGCGGAAGTTAGTATGAAATTCCACTCCAGGGTAACGTTTTCGCGCAAAATTCCATACACAGGATCTGGTGGTACCTTGTGCCAAGTAATCGCTGAAAAGAAGAGCACATTTCAGTCGTTAATGACCACGTTTCCTTTGTGTTTAAATACGACCAAAACTTATTGCTGTGCGCCGGACATCACAAACAGGATCACAACTACTGAAAATCTCTTTATTGACTAGTTCTCCGTATTTTGCGGTGCAATTTAAAAAGAAGATGAACGAAATGATATGAACACCGTGGGGAAACTCTAGAAAGAGTCCTTCTTGATACAGAGGCGTCCATATTGAGCTGAAGTCTGTTAAATGCCAGTTTCGAGACGGTACGTGGTGTGGAATGCTGGTGGATTCCACGATAGGGCGCACAAAACTAGCGAAAAACAAGGTATCTTACCCGATAATGGAACAAACAGAGTCACCATGAACGCGATGGCCAAAGCTGCCTTCCTGGTTGAAAAGAAGAAAAACTGAACTGGTTCGGCAAGCGCCATTTTGGGCTGCCGGACTTTGTACTTCAACAATAACACAGGCAGCTTAGTTGGTTGGTTTTATCGCTATGCCTAGAAACAATAGGCTTTTCGGACAGAGAGACATTTAATACTGTCAAATCCCCTGTCATAACCCTTGGCATATTTAAGGTCTCGAGGAGGCTTATACCCGGCTGTAACCGGCTCTTAAGGAAATAGTCATGAAATGCAACGCTGTTTTTTCTGCTGAAGCATTCCAGGCCTTTGTCTTGTTTTACTGTCACTTTGAGCCAATATTTATCGTGGATTGGAAATGCAAACGTAAAAACTATTTATGCATAGCTTATGCACAATTGCGTCAAGTAGGGTTTCGATCCTAAAAGCGCTTCAATTACGCATTTGAAACAAATCTTGTACAGAAAAATTTGGAATTACTTTACATGTCCTCCACACAATTCATTAGGGCTATTTTCTGGTATGAAACATTCTGCGAAGGGAGGAGTTAGCTAGGAAGATCTAGGGCTTACGTTTCAGCGAAACTGTACTTTTAAATATCAGACCGGTAGGCTAAATATCGAAGGGGGACTTTAAATGGAGGGTTATTACCGGGATTTATATTTTAAAATTCTACTTCCGTCTTAGGTGTCTGTTTATATCAAAATTTTTGACAATGTCCAAGTCTAAATAATTGTGTCACGTACACTAAGGAATGCGTACTGAATAATCAGCCATGTTTCAAACAGAATTGCTTTTGAGAATTTCTATTTTTAAATTGCCAGGCAGATATTGTGTCGTGTTTATTTTTGTCGTGTCTTTTTCAATGCATTTTGCTGAAAGACAAGCTTAGACGCAGGAGAGACACGCGAACTGACACAGATTCCCAGTTTTATGTTTCGGGTGGTTGTAGGTACGCGGAAATAACATGAATACCTTGTCGTTTTATACATCTCAAACTTCAGTTCACTCTTTTTGGAATTAGGGAAGACACAGTTAAAATGTGAACGTGATCCTCTGAATCACTGACTAAATTCAATACTCAGACAAGACGAGTTCTCTTTTACAAGATTTTCATCCACCCTAGCTAGTGACAGATCTAGCCTAGGGACAAGCACATTTTTATATCTGCTTCCCCACCGCTGTGTATATCTCCCCCCCCCCCCCCCCCCCATTCATAATGAAAGCCTGGCTCAAAAAGGATAAAAGCAATTTCCCTTTTCTTTCCTTTGTTTATCCAGAGAATTAAACGGAGCATACATACTTCACCTTAATCCTCCTTAGTTTTGATTCCCATGTATTCTTATGTATTATTGGTGCCAGGCCTGTGAATGAAATTAAACTACTTTGTTCTCGTTAAAAGTTATGATTATTTAAACTCTTTTGAATTGACTCTGTTCAAGTAAAGTTCACTCTTTTCTTAGTTGAAGTGTGACTTGAATACTTATTAAGATACTTTTGGTTTAGTACAAGGCTCTATCCTTTGTTTATTCAGAGAATTAAGAGTGAATGTCAGTAAAAATCAAAGAAAAGCCGTAAAATAGCGGCCACGTTCAAAAAATCGATTTCGTTCATTTTTTTGTCTACAGCAAGTTTAAGGTAATAAACAAAGTAAAATGGGGTTAGTTTTTTGAAATATCCATTTTGAACAATATTAACGGTTAAAAACCATCTGATCGAATTTGGCGGTGCGCGAGCCCGAAATTTTGCACTTTTTGCAAGATTGCCGTTCGAAAGAAAATACAACAGCCAGACTTCTACAGCTACAGATGTACACACTGGGTCTTATTTAATCGGGACATGGTGTTCTTTTTGGTCTCAGGGTCTTCCTGAAGAAATAAAGCACAAATTTTGAAGTTATATTTTCAGCCGTTCGATTACACGCCAAAGCATGCCCGAAACAGCTTCGTAGAAATGTATGTGGTAGTGCATCGAAATGTCTAATATTGTAAACTTAGAGTCTTGAAACATAGTTCTAAAAAGTTGTGGTTTTGTATTTCTGGGACCTTCTCATTTATCAATGCGAACGCCAACTTAATTTTGGCAAAACACAAGTGACGCCCGATGACGCAATTCAATAACATTAAAAGTGCGGCATGCGATAAACACGGAAATCTTCCGTTCAGTAACATTTTATATGTGATTAGAATCACTTAAATTAGGTGAATAAGTAAATAATATTGGTTTACATCTCTCCCGTTAAATAAAGCTTAAATGTGTACAACTAAAACGGCTAAAATCGACCGATTACACGCGACGACCAAACATAGTCATGATTGTAATTTTATACACGCAAGCTCCGTTACACGTAACTGTTCCAATTCTTTCCCGCGTGACTACTCAAAATAGACGTGTCACGTAACATGCAGTTATACGTAAATTGAACTTACTATAAAAGGGGACGTACCATAACTGAGAAAAGTGAGGCGGGGGTGGGGAATTTTCGAGCTGCACAATTGTTTTCGTTGACATTTCCCCTGCAGGGATATTTTTCCGTATTCAAGAACTTCTTTTCTGGGCTACTCGCTGGGTATAATTTTTTTTTCTCATATCTTTCCCTTGCATTATTTTTTTTTGTTGTTCTTCGCCAACCCCCCCCCCCCCCCATAACTTTTCTAATGGTCCGTCCCTAATACAACAGCAAAGCAAACGGTAAACAAGAAAAAGGCGCGAAAAATTATTATTTGTAAGTATCGACTATTGAAGAAACACCTGAAACACGTACATTTGTTTGCTCATGGGAAACACTCATTGTTACCTGAGTAAGAAAGCTAAGAACCTCTTCGTTTTGTTTAAAATACTAGTGGCAAAACTATTAATCAAAAAAGGGTCCCAACTTCGATAGAGAATGTTTTGCTCATTCTTTGTCTTTGCAGGTGGTGTTTGCGGCGCAGATAAGGCCATCACCATGAAATGTTTTGTTTCCCAGCGCCCTCTCTCTTGTAAATGTGGGAGGGTCAGTCGGTAAAGGGCTAATTTACATGTAGTCAGCTTGAGATGTGTACAAAGCATAAACTTGGAAATAACAGAGGAAATGGAGAGGGAAACTAAATCAGAAGCTTTCCAAATTTTTTTTTTTTTTGGAGTTGTTGAAAAAAATTGGGTCGGTGGGGATGGCCTAACTGGCGACAGAATCCTCTCTTGTCTGCGGACATACCAATATCATCATGCGAAAAAGACATCAGTAGTCACAAGACGTTTTTCAGTTCTCCAGGGTTGAAAAGGAAACTGGTTTGATTTAAGCGAGATCTGGAGTTTTTCAGAGTCCAAATCATTTTTTGGAAATTGCCATTTGTCCGTCCTACTGATCAAGTCTTGAGATAGGATGGGAGTGAACGAGAAATTATGTATTTCGGGCCATAGAAAGCAGGTACCACAAGCGGAAAGGGACATTTACTTGCTAACTTCCAGGAAACTGTATGAACTAACAAAACAACTTATCCAGGTCGTTTTTGGTAATTGATTATAGTTTTATTGTCCTAGCTTTTCGAATTTTCAGAATAAATCCTTCTCATTCTGCTATTTTTTTTAATCGACCTCACTCCTTCTCTTCTTCTATCCCTTGCTTCCAACTCCCCCCCCCCCCCCTGAAAAGAAAATTACTTAAAACTATAAGAAAATGGAGACTAGCTCAGCGGTCGTCCGTAAGTACTGAGTTTTTTGGCATTTCTGAATATAATCTGGGATCTATTTTTACAACTTGATCATGATGCTGAAACAAAAAGTGGCCGAAATACATTGCGTAGCAAGCGTTTCCGAGTAAACATTGGGGCGAGCGCGAAAAAAGTGCACCCGCCCCAATTTTTACGCGGTAAAAAAGGCAAAAAATTTTTCCAACCTGCGGAAAACCCCATGGAAACACTTGTTACGAAGGCTAAAAAACCTAAAAAACACGAAGTTGAGAGGATAACAGGATGGTACGGGTGAGGTGTATGAGAGGATCTATTTCCGGACGGAAAAGTAAGAGGATAACCTGCGCACACACGACTCAAATTTCTTTCCTGCGTTGCGGCAAAGATGCGGGTAGGCTAGTCAGTGGATATTCACTGTTCCCCGTTTGTGAACTACGTACAAATCTACTTTGTACAACGTAAATAAATATATTTGTGTGGTTTCAGATTTGCAAGGAACTTGTTTTTTTGCAGCATAACCAGGCCACATTTAGTCAAAGCCGATGGTTTGTTTGGACGGAGCCCTTACTCATCCTCCTGCATATGCATGCTGTCTAAAACAACGTCAGTAGTAGAAGCGAAACATAAGTGAAATTTCTCGAGGCATGTGCGCAAAGCTACTTGAACGCACAACACTGGAGTACTCGACGGCAAATACTGTCTTTGATTGCAGAAAATTTGTCTCTCAATGAGTTACGAGAATTCTTCTCAACGATCACCAGCTATCGCTACAATATCGCGCCACTCCATAGCTTGTTTTAAGGGAAGGCTGCTCCTGTACCTTGTAATGAGACCAGAAGAATGCGAATTAAGCCCGCAAAGACTTGACTTCATTTATTACGAGTCCCCACGTATTTTTAGGATCTCCCTTTTAGCGAAAAGTTCCTGAAAATGCCAACATGTGAGACAATGAGAATTCCAAACATTGTCAGCTACAACGAGAATATCAGAGCGTATCGTTCAACAGTATCAGCAATATTGTTGTTAGACCAACTTCGAGTCTAGGAGCAAGAGAACACTAAACAGAAGTCTGGCTGCATGTTGGGCTTCTGTTCGAAAGTCTATCCTTTTCAGCACAGGAGTTCCTTGCTAGCTTAACACAAACTTGGTAGTTCTCGAGTGAGCATTGGGATCTGACAGTCTAATTCCTTGGGCCAACTTCGAAGGAGCTATACAATTACCAGTTGAAGTTCTGGTTCCACCATTACAGCGTATAACAAATGCACGAACTTTCAGAGCTGTCAGGCACAGACACTTTAAGAAAGCCTCTCTGCACTCTTCTACAGAATTCCTGCCTGGAGGTAATTTTAATGGCAGGGAGGAGGGCGTGCTCTTCCCTGCTCTGAAGAAAGAAGCGTGACAGCGTACGGCCATTTTACCTACCTGTAGGCATACCGCGATACAGTAAGACTTAAAATAGCACTGTAAGAGGAAACTCTGTATGATAAAGCGACGAGATTGTACGCTTGCAAGTTGACGGAGGTTTACGAATGAATTCGTACTCTTCAGAGTAACCTGCAGACTGGTGATGGATAACCGCCGCCTACAAAGGGTTGGGCCTTGAAGACTATCAGAAAGGAGACGTGATCCACTGGCAAGCAGAAAAAAATGTAACGGCGCAGTTTCAAAAAAGGGGGGAAACTGGACATAAATGTAATCCTTACGACGTCAGTGAGGAACCAATCAGGGTGTGTCAAATTCAACCCGACGAGGTCTCAGTGCACGACAGATCACCGGCTTCTTTGGTCGTCTGCCAGCTAAGAAACGCTGAGTGGAAAAAGCAGGGAAAGAGCGTGATAATGATGATACCGACTCTGCAGCTTAAGCCGGGGCTCCAGTCTATGCATAGCCTACTACTTAAGGCCGCGGAAATTCAACTACGGATACCCGTTCCAACAATGCCTCAATGCCTGACGTTCCCCGTTGTTTCGCCATGAACCAGTCTGTGGATTCAATAAATCCTGTGCCTACACGTTCAGCAAGTCAGCAAGCCTTAAAACATTGCAGTGTGGAAGACATTTACAGCCTCACATCTCCGGCTCGCACCTGTTATGGAGTTTCGGTTTATGGTCGCTCGTTTGATTTCAGTAAACCAAAAACCAAGGTTTAAAATTTTTCCCAAAAACATTCCTTAATACATTTAAGATGTATTTTTATGGACGTTTCGAAGGAAGCAGTTAAAGTGCCGACATGTCCTAAACTGATTGGAAATAATACTGTCTGGGAAGACTCACGAAGGAAGTTACGGTACGTTATTTGTAGATACCTTAAATTAACTTGAAAGAGTATAAGCAAAACAATGTAACAAGGAACGTTTGAAAAGTTCACGTTGATTTTACGAGGCAAGTTGCCGTATTTGTACCAAACATTTTTCTTGTTGAACACATACTGAGCGCTTTGTTGTATTTGAGCATGACGCCATTTGTAATTTATCAGAAATTCACTTTGTGTTTGCATAGCAATATTAGAAGGTCCCAGAAAATGAAAACAACAGTAATGAAGAACCATCTTTAAAGTATCCCTGGATAAAGACTGGAAGATTTTAATGCACTACCACATGCATTTTCGTGGAGCTACTTTGGTCCATGTTTTTGGTGTTTTTTACATTTCTCAAATGTCGCTTCGCAATCCGTGTCTTGCTCTTATGAAAACAACGTGAGACAAAAATTATCACTACATCTAGAATGAAGAAGGCCCAATATGTTTATTTATAGTAAGGGAAGTCTGGCTGTTACATTTTAATGAGCGTAGGAACTACCTGAAAAGTGCAACATTTCGAGGTCACGTAAACCGAAATTTGAATTTTATAGGTCGGTTCAGTTTTTAACCGTTTATTCCCGGTTAACAGAATATTTCAAGAAGTTAACCCCATTTCACTTTCTTACATACATTAAGGTTCCTGTAGACAAACAATGAGACAAATTGATTTTTTGACCGTGGCCGCGATTTTCTAAATTTTCTTTGATTTTTACTGACATTCACTGTTAAATCATTTCGTTCCTAGAGCCAAATATTAAGTCGGTGACTCGATCGTGGTGACTCGATTGTGGAAAAGGAATTCGTTTTTTGTTATTGTTTATTTTCTGTTAGTATTTTTGGCGACAGTACAGCGTTTGGGCACCACATTTCTCTACATTCTGGATCTGTGTACACTCCTGCTGTGTATTAGGGACTGTTCGTTATTTATGCCTAAGGGGGGGCGGTGTTTAGAGTGGGGGGGTAAAATTTTCAAAATCAATGAAAAAGTGGGGGTGTTTTTTAAAATGCAGTAGAAATAAGGGGGGTAAACTTTTAGAAACTGTTGATTCAACACTTGTGCAGCCGTTTTGCAGACATTTAAAAAGTTGATCTCTGTTTCGAGAATTCTATTTCCAAAGAACCTGGTCTTAGTTTGAAAAGCCAAGAAAACGTGACGTGGAGTAGCGTTATTTAAACGTTCCAATATATAACTTATTAAATCCCTTTTAAATACATGCAATCTAATATTTAATATTAGCAAAATCCACACACGTGTCATTTGCCAGGGCCAGTTGTAGTTTACAGTATTGTAGTGCGTACATATATAGCCATCCTCAAACAGCAAAACTAGAGATTGTTCCAGCTTGCCAATGCCATATAGGAGTCATTTTCTCAGAAGTACATCCTCGTGGTTCAAGCCTTGCAATGAACTTCTTACAAACTTTCCTACCACTGATTTCTCTCTTAAATCGGATCTTCCCTGGGCCCACGTTAATACTGGTACTACAAATTTACTTTCCTTGCTGAGTGCTTTCATACTGTACGATCACAAATGACCTTGCACTGGATTTTGGTTTATCGGCACGCGGCCAGAACACGTGCTGTACGCAATTTTGCAATCTGAAGCACGTCGCGTCCTAAGGGTAGGGGAGGGGGGGGGGTAAAATTTTGAACCTGTCACATAAACGGGGTGCTAATTTTTTAAAATACCCACTTTCGGGGAGGGGTAAATTTTTCATATGCCCGGAATTGGTTGAAAATCACCGACCCCCCCTTAGCCATAAATAACGAACAGTCCCTTATGTCAAGAACATGAGCGTGATGGTTGTGTTATCGAAAACATAAACGTTCGCGGTGTCAACAGCCACTTGACCTGGGAAATGGCATTAAAGTTGCAGCTTTCGACTTTCCATTTCGATCCATTTCTGCTTCTGAGACCATCAAAATCGATGGAATGAAGGACCAGCTTTATTTTAGGTTAGTAGAGCAGTCAATATTGAATATGCAAGTGACAAGTTTCGGCCTGAGATTTTCCCAGTTGAGTGTTGAACAATCTACACTCAAATTATAACTATATTCTAGCAGATGATTGTGGATTTCGTCATCTCAGGAAGATTTATAAGAATCTTTTTACTGTGGAAACTGTGGAATCTTCCAGACAACAAAGCGAAAAGAGGAGATTTCGACTGCGAGTCTTCTTTAAGTCTGTTTCACAATGAAGACAAAATCGAATGCGAAGGCTTAGAATGTATTAAAAATGGGCTTGAACTTTCACATGCACTTGTCTCAAGTTTTTTGCGTCTTATTTACAGCTGTAAGCGTCATTACGTGTAAAACACCACGTTTATTTTATGGAATTCTTTTTTTGGTTTGAGTGTTTCTTGGCGGCAGTTGTTTCTGTAAATATATTGGTTGGTTGCAGTTACAAGAAAAATAAGAACATTTGAGATGATAGAATTTTGCAACTGGAAAGGATAGCTTATAAAGGACAACCAACAAAAGAAGAATGCTTAACCTTACAAACAGAGCTGTCTGAGGTTTGCTTGTTTTGATAAGAGAACTTAAAGAATTGGCAAAGTAAATACACCTAGGTTTAGGAAAACTCCCTAGTTCCATATATTGTGCTGACATGCTAAGTTTGATTCAATGGAAAATGCAATGAACTATCACATTTCCAAGCATTTTCCCACATTACGCATGCAACTGTCCAATGAGAAAATTTATAAACATAGGGTAATCTGAAAAGATTGAAGGATTTGCAATTATATGATTTTTTGTCTTTTGCCTGTAGCCTGTACAAGAAGCTTAATTCAAAGGAAAGACATTCAGGCCCATTTTTCTTAAGTGTCAGTGAAAAATTTGTAGTTTGAGTTCAGTAACACCAGGTGAACTATGCAATAATGAAATATTAGACAATGCAAAAGTTCTAAACTGTCCCTTCTGTTAAAAAAGCAATTGACTTCTGCTCACACCCTTTCAGACATTTGTACTTCTGATGAGGAAACAGTTCCAATTGCCAAGGAGAATTCAGTTTTTTTTGAAGATGGATATATATGAAATAAATCAGGTGTGAACTGCCTGATGTAACAAATGTGGCCATAAAGGGCTTGCAGTTTTTAAATGTTTTCAACTTGAGCAGTTGAAAAGGCAAATTTGATCCTGGTCGAGACTGAATTTTTTCAAGTTTGCTTTTTCAACTGCTCAAGTTGAATGCATTTAACTGTGAGGATCATTATTTCAGAACTGTTACCGATAAGGTAGGGGAAAACAGGTCAAAACAGTGTTGTATTGCTGGGTGTCAAAACGAGGTTGGCATGCCTTCAGTAACTGTTTATAAAGGAGATGTGAAATAACCCCAGAATGGCTGATCAACCATGCTTGCTCTAAGTGTGCAACAGTCCTTTTGAAGTGTTTTCAGAAAATTAAGGATTAACATGGCTGTCCATATATATGTCATCAGTTGAAGTCCCTGTACAACCAAAACCTTTGCCCAAAACATATTTATCAACATGCATCTTGGATAACCAACGCCTGCCAGATCCAAAGTGATGATGTGTTTGCCAGGGTATCTTTACTTTACAGACTGTCGCAACCTTTACAAACTCCACCCCCAAATGATTGTTTTGTTTGCAAAAGCTGTTCAACATCAATTGCACTGTCAAGAAGAATTCAAGTCCCTTCAGAATTCAAATGCCAATTTTCCACAAACCCATTCATGGTGAAATATATGAAGCCAAGGTCACCAAGCAAATATGTGAAATGACTGGCTGAAGTATTGCTGTCAGTTGAGCAACCTGGCCCCTTTAAGTTTCAGTTCTCACCCCAGAGGTGTGATAGACAAAATAATGAGCTTTATTATCAGGTATACCTACACACTGTAGGCAATATCTGTGACTCACGTGGCGAAGTCAAAGGGCAAAGTGTTGTAAACATCACCTCTCAGCTTTTCACCATTTAAGGATTCTAGAGAGCTGTACATGAAAATATTATCTCTTGTGGACTGTAAGGTAGTTACATAACTTGGGCAAAACAGGAAATATTTGGATCAACAAGACCTCCACAATTAATTGTTGACTCCTCCTGGGTAGTTCCTATAAAGAAAGAAAAATCTAAAGTGTATGTAAATGAAACAAGGACAAAGTCTCGAGCGACAATTCTTAGTGAAAGAGGAGAGCGAATCTGGCCGCAGTGAAATGTGTCAGAAAATGCTTCAAAACTCGTAAAATCAGTACCAGAAAAAGCAGAAAGGGCAACCGAATCAAATAGAAACAAAGGTAAAAAAAAGCGATCGAAAAATTCCCTTGAATGTTTAAAGTTGGAATAACGGAAATAATGCTGAACCAACACAAACGCGCGTACACCAAGTAACGGCTAATTCGGCTAATTATCCTTCCTCGCCACCGCCATGTTTGTTTGGAATAAACTTAGTACACAGTCCTACTCGGCCAAATTTCTTTACTGGGGCGATCATGTAAACTCGGTTCCAGACCTCGTTGCCAGCCCCCCCTGGATGGGAGCTTTACTGAGCAGTAGTTTCTTGTGGAGTTGTTTATCATGCTGTACAAGGTGGTTAAACCTTTTGAGACTGTGCACGAAATCCTTGAGTGTGACCATTAGAATTTTTCATCATTTTAGAATTTTAGGTGTTTATTGTTTTATTTTTGCTGTCCTTTATTTAATTATACATTTGCTCATTTAGTATTTTATATTGCTAATAATTTTATTCTAATTTAGATTAGCAAGGGCCACAAGTCTATAAGTGTTGTTCACTATTGCGTGTTAACCATCATTATATAAAGGCTTCATTTACTTATCATATATTTATTTACCATTCCAATGAAAGCCACTAGACAGTATTTTCCTACGGTACTTTTGATTTTGAGGTAGTCAAAGTTGTTGCAACGTTGGAGTATGCGGATGAAATGCTATGGATAGACATTCAAATCTGAATGTTACCGAGCTTTATCACAGGTAGCCAAAGCTTAAGTTCTATGACTGAAAATTAATATAATTATCTGAAATTACAAATGTTTCTTTGTTATATCAGTTTACTTGATCGCTGGCTTTTTGAGACAAAGGTTCCCTCTCCAAGCGAGAAGAAACGTATTTCTAATTTTTGCTCTCCACAAGAATTATAATTTGCAAGGTTGCACACTTACCCGACAGTTCTCCCGCATACAAACATACCTCTTTTCATTAACCCTTTTGCGCCCAAAGCCGTCACCCGACAACATTTGCAGAAGTGGACAAAAAACCACTTGTGCCGTCATCAATTTCACGACAGCAGATGGTTATTATAAACAACTAACACGGGAGGATCAGAGCTTTCCATACGTGTGTTCAATATCGACTAAATGCTGACAGAGCTACTGCAAAAACACGTGTTCAACTATTGGTGCAAAATTTGTGGTAAAATAGGCCATTACCCCCATAATTGATCAATGTCTCATTTCCAGGTTTTTTGAACGGTTAATACCAAACTTTTTCCAGCGGATAGAAAGGTAATAACAAGTAGAAAATAGCGAGAAGAGAAAGAGAGAAAGGAAGGAAAGGAAAAGGAGCCAGGAGAAAAATAGCAATGTATCAGCAAAAAAGTCAAAATTGTGGCTTATGCGCATGCGCTAAGATGAAATATTGCTCATTTCAACATAGAAGCTAGAAATGTAAAGTATTGCTGTTCTAGCAAGACTTAGTACAATTTAGCAACACAGCACCCAAACTGAACATTTAACGGTAAAAATTACGGCTTTTTGGGGGGGGAAAATCTGCGTGAGAGGGTTAAACGGAGTGTAATTCCTGAAATGCGCTATTTCCACTCACCTTAAATCTAGGCAAACTAGAATAAATTCATAGTGAATAAACAGCTGTACACACCGAAAAAGTTCCATCTTTTGCAACGTTTCTCATTTTAAAACGGCAACATGTTGGGCTTCTCAGTGCACAGGAAATCAAATGTCGGTATTCGTCCGCAAACCTCTGCCCACAAATATACTAATTTTATCTCGTCACTCAGTCTTCCGGACCCATTCGCACACAAAAACCTGAAAGCAATCACACCAATTAACCAAAGGGTAAGGAAGTAGGTAGCTGACTAGACTTTTTGCAAACGTCTTCTATTTCCCTTGCTTCTTTCCGCGTAAAGCAAAGGAAAAAGGGGACGTCTGCATGCACGCAGGCTAATAATGGATTGGTTGAACGTATATCAGTATATGTTTGCAGGGGGTCTTGGCCAACTCTCAAATGGGGCATTCAAGGGTATACAGGGGTATTCGAAGATATATATGGGAAGCACTCTATTTTAGGGAGACTATATGGTACCCTAACATGAAGTGGCAGACCTGACTACAGACCTTCCAGTAAGAATGACATTGAACCTTGGCCAATATCAAATCAAACAACAAGCTTTATAACAGCGCAGCTATAGTATCACATTACGAATGGCTTCACAACAGCTATTACCTTCTGCATTGGACTGTTTTATTTACAATTCACAGCAAAATTTCGGCGGAAACTGCGCACGCATCCATCGTCTTTCCTAGGGACTAACCGCTGACCGAACAACCAGACAAGTATCAATCACTGACCTTTATCACTGACATTACTGGTTACCAACGCAACCCAGAAAAAACAGCAAACAATAAATACTGCCAGTCACACCCAACTAAATTTGAAATAAAGACGCTGCCAAATCTGCCATGTTCACGCCTGATCTCGTGACCAAACTCGACTTCATGATCTCTGCAAAAATCTCAGAGTGACAGATAGGGGCTATGAGGAAGGAGCCGGCACGCAAGCGAGTTTTTCATACGAAGGGGTTCCCGCCCCAATCCCATGCTTGCAGCATGCCAGTTTCCTCGCGCGTATTTTTTATTTCGTTGAAACCAAAAAAGTGCAATTTCATTAAACTTACTTTTTGTACTTTAAAACGTAGTATCTATGCAGATCTAATGAATATTCGCTTCAAGTTTAAGCATGCCGTTAGAAAGTTATTTCCGCCGCTCAAACCACAGGGTACGTAATTAATACTTCCTGCGGAGCGAAAAAAATTACAAATAGCTCGCCGCTAAAGCCACAACTATACTGGTAACCAACTGAAAAAAGGTGTACGAAACAGTGTTTCCATACAACGTCTGCGGAATAGAGATACATCTCTGGAAAGCTCTAGAAGAATTTTCTGTCTCGATGAGTGGGGCAGCGAAGCATTACGTAATCAAACAGAGACAAAGAATGAGACGTCAGCAAATTAAGGCCAGCATCTCCATTGTTCAAGTGAGGGAGGCGTGACTGAACATCCCGAGTAAATTATTATTATTCATTTCTCATCAATTACGTCAGGTATTAGTATACGTCGATGTCACAAACTCACATCATACTCATGAAATAGGATCCGAGGTACACAAACCTTGTGTCGTTACCAGTAGAATTCCTGTTCTCTCTTGTTATCGTAAGCTGGACTTAATGGACAGTTTCCTGGGACTTTTAGTACTTTATTCACTATTGACGTTATCAGGTTAGTGGCAGACTATGCAAATTTTAGTAAGAGTTTCATGTGCAAGAATACACAGATATCGGTTTGTTCGTAAAAAAAGCTTCGAGATGATACCAAAAGGGTACTAAATCTAGTTTATCGAGGATAAGCCCAAGGGTTTTACAGAAAACCTCTGGCTTAATGTTGAGCAGACTTTACATTATTTCGCCAGACTGCAAATATAACTTGCTGCTGTTTGTACAGCGTTTGACCGTGTAAATAAAATGTTTGTCAAGGTTGACATTAAATGCTTTTTAACAAGCTTCTAAGTAAGACCACAGAAGACCGAAGGCTGTCACTACGAAGCATTCGGTTCAATGTTCTCGGAAAAGTCTTGAATAAGCATTTGAAGACACAAAAAGAATCATTTTAAAATGTCTCTTGGACTTTGAGCAAAAGTAAATAGTTAATCACCGATGTCCTTCTGGATTCAGTTTAGATTGGATTAGCATTAAGACTTCAAATATCGGCCACAACTTACTGTACTTAGTAACGTATGCGTTTTACATTGAACATTTCTTCAGCCGTCTTGAAGAAGAAATCATACAAAAGGTATTCAAAGTTGTGGTTTGCGATGTTTGACCTGTTTAATTACAGATATTTAAAAAGAACTTGGTTTGTTGTCATGTGCTATGCTAATGTTTCGGATAGATATTGAAGAGATATTCTGAACGCGAAGGTTGAACATTCTAAACATTCTATTCTCAATGATATTGAAAACAGGGCCACTTTACTACACGTGAAAAGAGATTTCACGATCAGACTCTGGATTATTGGAACTAAATTGCGGGTTTCCTCCAAAATATAAACTTCGTGTTAAAAAATAAATTTATATTGCGCAAATTCAATTCAAGTACGTACAAATTCGCATTACAATAGAACTGAAAAACCCATCCAATCACACAACATCTTAATTTAGAACTCCATATATCCAGTGCCATTTTAATTTCAATTCGTTCATCCATTCTAGTTTTAATACGATGATTCAATCTCAAGTCGAAATGAAGAAATGGACTCAGTTCATTTGGTTTTACCATGCGCAATACACAAGGCAACATACCAGGAAACTGATCAAAGCTGTAAGTGCTTCCGAAACCAAAGCAAAAAAATTTGAAAAGTTCTGTTCGGAAATCAAACAAGTCTTGATGATTCCTCTGGTGAAACCACCTTGATCAAATTTCCATTACAAAACTAGTTTCCTTGGTCAAAAAGGCAACTAAGCACTAAGGTCGCAAAGGATTTTTAAATGCTCTACCGAAATACCTATTAAAATAGGTATTTCGGTTTTACAACAGATGTTCAGCACCGAGATTAATTCTTTTGATATATGGTGGTGTGTAAAAATCTCATCCCTCGTTTATTTATTTCTTAAATTAAATCCTATTTCATAATAATTTAACTGCATCCCCTGGTCTAACATAACGGCTAGGGTCATCTTTTTGTAGCTGGGACAAATCAGTAACAGGTTGGTTTTCGGTGATGTCGTAAGCATACACATAATCTGTCAAGTACAAGCAAAAACAGCAACGACCTCCAGTATAACCATGAGGAGAACTAACACACTATTTCTTCACGCCATTTTTGTTCTCGCTAGCTTTGTTTTTCATGTTCTTATGCTTTTGTTTAAGCCATATTGATTCCCAGTAAGGACAACATATGAAGAAGTACATGTATTCAGTTCGTTTCTCTTGCTCTTGTGCTTACGCTTATTTGGCTAGCGAAACAAGCCTTAAAAGACTGAGTTTGTTAATAATGTATAATGCATTGATCTGTCTTCCTTTTTACAGGCTGCGCTTTGTGCGTCACAAAAACATATCCGGAGCAAAGCGTTCCACCTTAACCCTTTCAACCCGAATAGTGACAAGCATCTAATTTCTCCTTACAATACCACTACTTGATCAAACATTCAGGACATGAGAATAAAGAAGATGATCACCAAAGACAAAATATCTTGATGTTTATGAAAATTCTCCCAATTACTACCATAAGAAATATATGGATAACAGTGAGGAGAACGTACAGGTTGATATTGGGGCTTGAAGGGCAAATGAAAGGAGGGGTGCGCACACGAAAAGGACGAAAGAAGGAAAAAAAATATGAACAAAGGAAAATCTTTCCGCAATCAGCGTTTCATATACGAACAAAAGGCGTTGTTGTACAAAAGCTATCCAGTATAATGTGAACATGGCCCGTTGCTATCTGCAGGGAGAGACGCAATGCAAATAGCCGTCGTAATAAAATCGTAACTAAGTGCTTTATCCCACTTAACTTGAAACCTTTTCTTTCTTTTCAACAGATTCTCTATCGTGGAGCATCAAACAGCCCAATGAGATACAAAAAGGATCACCTGCCACACTAGAATGGGCGGTATCACTAACAACAGAAGAAAAGTCGAGAGCGGATCGTTTTTCTTTGATCCTCTTGGAACGTGAGAAGTTCCTTTACAGTAATCGATGGCAGGTTATGGTCGTTAAACAGTTTTCTGGTGGAGTTCACCAGGAAATTGGTAACCAGGATACTTTTGATGTCATTCCTGGAAATGACTTAACTATCAGATTGAACAATGTTACAGACACTGATGCGACTCGGTTTCGCTGCACATTTTTCAGCTCATTTGCAGCGCCTAAGAGCATCATTCAAGTGGAAATAAAAGGTGAGCTTATGTCTGTTCGAGGAAAACATTTTCCCTTTGTAAAACGCCTATTCAAAACTTGGCAACCAATTTCTAAACATTTTCTTCCTATATATAACTTGGATTGCCCATGTACAGCCCTGAAAGATGGAAGAAGAAAGGTTTCAAAGCAGATTTAATTTTTCTAGCACATGAATTGCGATACTTTAATTGTCATCTGGCGCTTCTGTAATACAGCCCTGAAAGATGGAATAAATCTAATAAACCCTTGTCAAACTAGTAATTAATTTGAATTCTGTAACCAAAGATATTATTGTATTTGATGCTTCAAATTTTCCTTTTCATTTTTCCTTTAGATTTACCCATAGAAGTACGCCTTGTGGGTGGCTCAACTCCCAATAAAGGTCGCGTAGAAGTATATCGCAATGGATACTGGGGCACCATATGTAATGACGGTTGGGATGTCCCGGATGCGACAGTTGTGTGCCGAATGTTAGGATACTCGGGAGCCTGGGCTGCTGGCTGTTGTTCTGAGTATCGAGGAGGGACTGGTCCTACATGGTTAAGTGAACTTTCCTGCACGGGAAGAGAGAAGACGTTATCAGAATGTGGACACAGTGGCTGGGGCGTAAATAACTGCGATCACACAAAAGATGCCGAAGTAATATGCCACAGTCCGCCTACAGAGAAACCTGTTCAGCATTCAAGCGTGAAATCGTCTACCACAGTTATGACATCTCAATCCACTACCACAGCAACAACAAAGCCAACATCCTCGGTTCAGGGGTCTTCATCGTTACATACGTTGACTGTTCAAATCTCATCTATACCAGCCACTGTGTCTTCAATTACACCAATACCAACAAAGCTATCGTCCTTGGTACAGACGTCTTCATCACTACTTCCCTCGACTGTTCAAGTCTTATCTTTACCAACCACAACCAATATAAACTCAAAATCAACTTCACTGTCCAGTTCGTTTACAGTTGAGTTGCCTTCAGTCATATCGTCCACTTCCTCTTCGATGGCGGTGTCTTCCTCGATCACTCCCACTACACCTCCCGGTAAGTGACTACTCACTCGAATTCCACTTTTCTAACGTCGTTTCACCCTTGCATTTAAAATTCAGTCCGACTTGACACATTATTGGGTACATTATACCCAGTCCAACTGTGCCATCCCTGATTGTGTATTCAGAGGGAGGAAAAATGTAACTGACAGTAACATAAAATAAATAAAAAATGTATGGCTTCAGAGGAGCTAACAAAGGGTCATCAAAGGTTCCTGCCCTATTTACAATATCTTTTAGCACATGTTTCTGCCCAAGATCTCGTCATATCGAAAGATATATATGCGCCCAACATATTTTTGACGGACTTGGAGTCTCTTCTATCCAATCCAGTTTTTCATTACAAACGAAAAACAAATGGAACAGGTATGGCCAGGACAGTCAGCGTATCCTGATAGCCCAAGTAAAAAACTTGTACATGTTTGTAAAACACTGAAGACCTGGCGATCATTTTTCAGAGCTTTTTGTCTCGTTCTTCTTATTATTATTCTTACTTTCTTTACCCATCAGCTCCAATAATTCGATTGGCAGATGGTGGCTATCCTGACGTCGGTCGAGTGGAAATTTACCACAATGGAACTTGGGGCACAATCTGTGATGACCACTGGGATATCAATGATGCTGCTGTAGTTTGCCGAATGCTGGGTTTCCCCTACGCTTGGACGGCATTATCATTTGGCGAGAAGGGAGAAGTAGGAACTGGACCCATTTGGCTTGATGATGTTGCTTGTACTGGTAATGAGAATTCACTGACCGAGTGCAGACACAGTGGATGGTTAATCCATAACTGCGACCATCTGGAGGACGCTGGAGTGTATTGTGGTAACTCTCCGAGGCCAGATGGTTACCCTGTGTCTGTGGTTAATGACAGTAACAAGATTGAACAACCAACATGTAAGTTTGACGTTTCTTTAACCCTACTGAACAGCGACATGCTCCTTAGACTAGACCAACCGATAGAAAGTCAGACCGACCGACCGACAGACAGACAGACAGACAGACAGACAGACAGACAGACAGGGATGAACGTACAAAAAGACTATAAGTCAACAGGTTAATAACATATTTCTAATATTAGACCGAATGAAGTTAGACAAGTCAGTAGACGTGTCAAAGAAATTATACTTTTTCTCATCTTCATCGCTACTTCAAGTGTCTTCAGCTACTTCAAGCTTTAATCGATTGGAGCAATCAGGTCGACAACCAGAGACATAAATGCCACTGACAAACAATTAATGATTTCCTTCTTCCGTGGGTGACTTCGCTCAGGTCGTTGAAACTTTACTTCATATCACAATCAACAGTTTTTTTCAAGAATACTCTCACCCGGACGTTGACACTGGGCGTGCTTTCTAAACAGAATTGGGCTGCACGGACATTTGTCGTTTGCTTCCTCTGGTGATCCTCAAGGGACATAATTTCTGCAATTGCAATTCAGCGTGATGTTCCATTTAAGAATCATAATTACCGTTAAAATTTAAGATGAATTCAACTTGAATCTCATCCCCTGTCCTATTACTTCGAAGGACCTGAAGGACCTGAAGGATCCTTATTAAATTATCGCCCCAAAACGCATAAAGTATTTAGGATAAACGTTTTCCTTTAAAATATTTTCAGCTGTTCAAGTTCGCCTGGTCAATGGATCTAGTGATCGGGAAGGTCGTGTCGAGGTCTTCTACAATGGTAAATGGGGAACAGTGTGTGATGACGACTTCGACATTCAAGATGCACACGTCATTTGCCGAATGATGGGTTTCCCAGGAGCGGTTTCTGCTCTGGTAGAAGGAAGATTCGGCGCAGGTAATAACAGCCAAGAAATTGTTCTAGATGACTTGTGGTGCAGAGGACATGAGACCTCTCTTGTTTCTTGTATATCGAGAAGATGGGGATCAAGTGATTGTGGCCACGAAAAAGATGCTGGTGTAGTTTGTGGTAAGTTTTGACAGCATCGTTTTCAGTTCTTTACCTTTCTTTTCTTCCTTGCACCTGAGTGCACAAAAATCAAAGTGATCCAGTCTGTTGCAGTCACTCGTCTGTAACCAGTTCAACTCTGATTCACCTTTGCAAGTTTTACAGTGAAATGGGCAAAATCTTTCTCTGGAAGTTAAAAAGTAGCTAGAACCAACGAAGAAATGATTAGCAGGCCTAGAATAAGTTCGTTGAAAAAGTGAAGCAAGTGACTGACTTGGTTTGAAACTTATCCATGACGGTGGAATTATTCACCGGTATCAACCTTTCTAACTTATGCTGACCTGTGAACTACTTTCTTTGTTACTCAACAGCTCCAACTGTTCGATTGCGTGATGGTCACCCCCGTTTCGGCCGAGTAGAAATCTATCACAGTGGAACCTGGGGCACAGTCTGTGATGATCACTGGGATATCAAAGACGCCACTGTGGTTTGCCGGATGCTAGGCTTCCGCTACGCTTGGACGGCCCTATCCTTTGCTGTCTATATGGTTTCTCCAGACAATCCTGACCTTTATATTGGAAGAGGACCCATATGGCTTGACGACGTCGCCTGTGCTGGTAATGAGAGTTCTCTGACCAAGTGCAATCACCGTGGGTGGTTGGTGCATAACTGCGACCATCTGGAAGATGCTGGGGTGGCCTGTGGTGATTCACCAAGGCCAGATGGTACACCTGAAACAAGTGTGGTTAACGACACTAATAAACCAGCAGGACCACCCTGTAAGTTTTGTTGTCTTTAACTAAATCTGACTCCATTTCAAAGTTATTACCTTCGACCATTCTTTTTTAGTTGCTTTACTGATATTTTACTATGTGCTTCTTCCCATCTTCGTGCAATTAAAACTATTCTGTTCCAGTACGGAGGCATCGCGGACTTCTAGATAGGCATATCACATGTAAGATAGTGTGGCCGGGGGTTTAGCAAGAGTTAAAGCCCCCAAACAAGGTGGCTGTGTCTGCGCGTTGTCTCTCTTGAGCTGGATACATAATTGAGTTTGAGCTCTAATTGTGACTCGTATCTAACTTTTCCTTTTACCATCAGCCATTCCTGTCATGAGAATGAAAAAAATGATAGTCAAAAATAAAATGACTGATGTTAAAATATATATTATCATAAGAGATATATGGGAGTTGGTAAGAACAATATGCTGCAAATCGATATACCTGTTCAATTCCACCCTACAAAATGATGAAGGCATTAATCTTGGGAGATTGGGAAGGACAAATATCAATTCGAAGATAGTAGTAGCTCTCACAGTTGTTTCATGCAACGAGACCCAAGAGGTTAAGGCCTGATGCTGTTGCTAAAAGCAGAATAAAACCAATTCATAATTCCCTTTGAATTCACTTTTGTAACTTAAGAAAATGGATTACAGGTAATTAATTTGGCCCAATTTGTACCCTTTGTTTAGTTTCATGGGCTAAAAATTAATAAGAAAATGAAGAGCCTCGGTCTCCTTTTCATCCTGCATGGTTAGTGTTAATCGCTTTCAGATTAACAGAACACTAACCTGCAACAAGATTCCAAATCCTTTGTTTAAACCATTTTTTCTTACACACTAGCTGTCCAAGTGCGTCTGGTTAACGGATCAAATGATCGGGAAGGTCGTGTTGAGGTGCTTTACAAAGGTGAATGGGGAACAGTGTGCGGCGATGACTTCGACATTCGAGATGCAAATGTCATTTGCAGAATGATGGGTTTTCCAGGAGCTCTCTCAGCTGGGATTAACGGAAGATTCGGTCCTGGAAATTCCAGTCAAAGAGTCTTACTCGATGACTTATGGTGCAGTGGGCATGAGAATTCAGTTGCTTCTTGTTCGTTTAGAGGATGGGGATCGCACAATTGTCACCACAAAGAAGACGCTGGAGTAGTCTGTAAGGAGAAGATTCCAGGTATGAAAAACAACACCAATGTATTTTTCAATTGGACAGTATTTAGTCCTTCCACAAATTTAATTTCATATAATGACTACGGGCGTCCTATTTGGAAAATAACTGGATTGCCATAGAGGAATTTTGTACTAGCAATATAATTTTTTAAGTTATTATTTGTTTTTCTATTCTGCAGTGATATATGTCGAGCTATTGGATGGATTTGGTTTAGCATATGCAGGCCGTGTGTCACTCTATTACAATGACCAATGGGGAACAGTTTGTGATGATTCATGGGACATTAATGATGCTCATGTGGTGTGCCGTATGTTGGGTTACCCAGGGGCTGTTGGCGCCACGAAAGGGAAGGATTTTGGCGGTGCCAAGGATGGTCCGATATGGTTGGATGAGGTGAATTGCTCTGGAAACGAAAGCACGCTGGCAGCTTGTCCACATGGTGGCTGGGGAATCAGTGATTGCAATCACACTAAAGATGCTGGAGTGGTCTGTGAATCTGACTACACTGTGAGTGCAAAAGGTAGGACTGGTCCTATCCATACCATTAATTAATGATAATTATTCATTAACCGCTTGGTAATAGAATATAAACTCAACCAATCGAAATTCAATCAGTCAGTCGTTTAATACGTACTTGCATCTAAAAGTAAAAGGAAAAAATAATTAAAAACTATAAAACCCTAGTTTCATCAGGTATCATACTTCACTCATTTACAAAAGACTTTGAAAAGAAGAAAAGAAAAAAATCTGAAATACGAATTCCAAAAAATGCCTCTTCTATAGGTTGTGACAGAGAGATGGGCTCAGTCACTTAGAAACATTTCCCTTAAAACATCAGCGTTTAATAGACCCGGTCCTTCGTTCCTTCCGTTGACTTTCTCTCTCTTCATTAGTTATTTTTTCTTAACTGTAGTTATAAATGCTTTCTCCCTATGTTACGTATGGTTTCTGTATCGGTAATCTGTAATAGAACAAAACTGAATGCAAGGCTGGAACTACTGCAAAGGGCAGATTTATTTAATGGCCAATATTTCGGCTAACAAAATTAGCCATCCTCAGGGCCAGAGTTATACTGAAGGAAAACACTATAACAGCTCCAAAAATTTGAATTTTAAAAATACACAAATGGTAAATGATAAACTAGTTTAGAAAAAAACAAACAAAAAATATAATAATAATAATAATAATAATAATAATAATAATAATAACAACAACAAGAAATAATAATTATGAAAAAAATTACTAGATATATATATAGGGTATAGTGTATATAATACAAACAATGTTTAGATACCGAGCCAGTGCGATTTATTTACGCGTCGTGGGACCTCTGCATCCAAAGGTAATCTGTATCTCATAGCCAAGTGGCACAGAATTGTAAGGTTTCACTTTACCTACTGCCGACATGTGTCCTCGCCTTGATACCGCTCGCGCGTACACTCATGCCGCTTATGAGAACCGCCCATATAAGATGACTTTTCTTCACCCAGCTATTAACTGAGTAATTGTTTACTGTCTTCCGTCTTCTTATTATTTTGTCTACATTTGCAGATGCAAGTTGTAATTTTGACACGTGGTACTGTGGTTGGAATAATGGGCCTGGTAACTTTCAGTGGACTCGGCATTTTGGCCCCACACCATCCCACGACACCGGACCATCAAGGGACCACCCTTATGGGAGAGGTATGGTCTATTTCTTTGGTCCTTACGTATGTCCTCGGCTTCTATAGTATGACAAAACCTTTTAGTCGCCTCTGATGACGTTTCTTTTTTTTATTTCATTTTTAACTTAATTTTATTTAATTTTATTATTTATTTTATTTTTTAAGATTTGATAACATATATTATTAGAAATTGCTGTTTTGTTAACTCTAATATTTTCTCGTCTCCGTTTCGAATAGCGGGCAGGTATGCCATATTACCGTTACTTACGATTCTTCAAGTAATTTTTTGCGCTCTCGTTGTTTGCATCTCCATGTAAAAAGCATCTGAACGTCTTAACTATCACTTTCACCAGATCTTCAGGCTAGAGATCTGTATAAACTGTCTTCAGAGGTGAATTCAAGCATTTCTAGGAGCGTGAATTTCCTTCTAGAGTAATGAAAGAAATTCTTAATTCAAACATTGTACTTGTTTTGTTTTCACTGCAGGATATTACTTCTATATAGAGGCCTCAGCTCAATCCACGGGTGACGTTGCCAGACTCGAGTCTCCTAAGATACAAAGTAATGGAAACTCTACATGTATGGTATTTTATTATCATCTCTATGGACGGTCCATTGACACCCTCAGAGTGAAAGTTGGTGATCAGGTTTTGTGGCAGATATCGGGAGAACAAGGAAACAGCTGGTACAAAGCTACAGTGCCTCTTAACTTTGATGGCATATATAAGGTAAGAACAAATCAACATGTCAAGTTAACGTGAATGTCGGGGGATTTTATTGTACTCTCTCATTGTCTTGTATACGGCCGACTACAGCAGATAGGTATCCCAAAAAAGTCTCTTTTGTACAAATAGTTAAGCTAAGGTTAAGTTTGCAATCTGAAATCAGGCTATAATTGGAAAAGACATCTCACTCATTCATTCACTCCGTAATACCACCACAAATATCAACTACAGTACACCTTTCATAAATGGAGACCCCTAGGGTCCCATTCAAGTGGGGTGGGAGGGCATATGTGTTTATCGCTGGCTGGACGATGACGTGGTATGTTATTTAGAGAAGTGACCAACTACGCAAGGCATCCGTTTGGGAAGGTTTAGCTGTGCCTGTGACAATAAACAGTAAAGGGTGTTTGGGAAATGCTAAACTTTGGATTTATCAGCTGAGTTGATAAGGTAAAATGGCGACCGTAAAGAAATTACTCGAAGCATCATCTTTCAATTTCTTTACGGTGGCCAATTTACCTTCTCAACTCAGTTGATAAATCAAAAGTTTTTTGTTTCACTTCCCCACCGACGCAGCACAACAGTTTCTTTTGAAAGTAACCGGTAAACCCCCTTGTTTTGTGGGAAATGTTTGAGATTCTCCTAGTGAAAGTGGTTCTCAAATCGTACTTTTTCAGCACCGTTTTAGACATGCCAATAACAAATTTGTCTTATAGACCTCACACTAATGAGAACAATCAACAGTGCACACCAAAAAAAATGTTTTAAGTACCATTTTTTTAATACCTGCAGGTCACATTTGAAGGAGTGGTTGGTATTGATGCTTTCAGTGACATTGCCATAGACAACGTTAAGTTTCAAGAAAATACAGTCTGCGCTAAAACAGCTGAAACATTAGGTAACGTAATACTTTGAAACAACAAAAACAACGCCAAATAATTATTAGTAAATGGCAGTCGAAGCGTGGCGGGGTTTGCGCAGTGACGAGAGTCTTTCATCAGCGTGTCCCGATTTCGAGTCTCTGACACGATGTCATAAGTGATGTGATTCTTCTTTTGCCTGTCTCGTCCTTATTCGTGGAATTTATTTAGGTGTTCCAGGTTTACAACCCCAGTAATGATCAGCATCAATTTTCTCCTAATCACATCAATACCAGTAAGGAGAATTTGTATAATGGTGCTGATTGAGACTTGAACGTTACCATCGTTAGAAAAAGTCGTTATTTTATTTTATTTTATTTTGTCTGAAGTGCCTGATCATTGGAAAAAATAGTACAATCGTCATAAAACATGCGAAAACATGAGTGACCAAAGTGTTTGACCGACCGTTTTCATTAACCCAACATTTGATGCTTTTATCAGAAATCTAAGGCTGGCTAATCAGTCGTTGATTTGATAGTGAATTGACGAGGGACATTTTGGTATTTTGGACAAGTTGTCCCGTACGGGAGGTAGTTGCACAAGGAGGCTCGACTGTACTTGCATTCATAAATTTGTAGCTTTGTAGGTGCTTTTATAAATTTGCAGCTTTGTTGTAGCACTGTCGAAGTGTATTTAGCCAGGTAATAGCTCTCATTCATTCTCACCCATGCTGTGATATTTCCAGTTCCGTCCAGGATCGTATGGATGTCTCCAAATCAAAAAGCTGCACTCGGTAGCAATGTAACATTAAGGTGCACCGCGACTGGTCGGCCCACACCAACTGTTGTATGGAAGAAAGATGGCCGAGTTTTGCTGGAGAAACAAAGGTCTGCTAACATCACCTTATTCAGTATCTCCCGGGAGGACGGTGGAACTTACGAGTGTTCAGCGATTAACATTGTGAAAAACGACACGAGAATAACAGCAGTCAATGTTGAAGGTTAGATAAAGTTCTCAACTTCCATCAAAATGTTCGTTTAAAATAAGCGTGTATCCTTAAATGGATTCTACTAATTAGCTAATGCCTTAACTGGCATTTGCCTGTGAATCATAAATCTTATGATTCACAGGCTTGAATTAAAGGTGATTCCATCGAAAAAGAAGTTGTAATGAGAATTTGTTGAAACTTTGCACAGTTACTAATTACACCTAGTACATTAAAAAAATAAAATAAAAAGAGGGGGGTCACCGTGTCTGATTTCACGCTACGGGGCTGTAGTATATAGGTTTTTTGCTATCTTTAGACAGCAATATTAAAAAAACCTATTCTTGTACTAGAGACACCCATTACTTCAACAAAGTTATAACTAGCAATGAAATATAGGCATTAATCTTATGATAGAAGTACAATGTTACAGTAAAACGTCTCAAAATTGCCGTAACAATGAAACTTATTTGAAATAATTGGCAAATCGAGCGTCTGTACGGTTCCAGCGAAACGCCTAAAATCTGGCTATAATAGTGAATCAACCGGAATATTTCAAAATTGAATAATGAAAAGTTCTTCAAATTTGAATATATCATGTAAAGTCGTATTTTCCTTAAATAAATGGAATAAAAAAGTGGGGTAACCGAGTTCGTTTAGGAGAAAACGACCATTTATTTCTCTGAACAGCTCAGCTCCAATAGAAAACCTATCAAGTTCCGAACGCGCCCGCGCTCGCGCGCACGCTAATCACGCAAAAAAATGATGGGCAGAAAGGATGCGCAATGCAATTGAATGGAATCCCCTTCAGCTTATTTATCGGGCTTATTAATTGGGCTTATTAATTGGGCTTATTAATTGGGCTTATTATTGGGCTTATTAATTGGGCTTATTAATTAAGCTTATTAATTAAGCTTATTAATTGGGCTTATTATTGGGCTTATTAATTGGGCTTATTAATTGGGCTTATTAATTGGGCTTATTATTGGGCTTATTAATTGGGCTTATTGAGCTTTCCTGTACCATCCTACGAAAGAATCCCGGAGGTTCCCACGGACTATTTACAGTTCAAGATTGCTGTGTTGCCAGCGTGGTCGTCTGCTGATGGTGTGATGGTCACCACACCCTACTAGTGTTCAGGGGGACGTTATTCGTTACTTCTGAATCGTAATTTAGTATAGTTTTAACCTGAGGACGACCAGGCGTGAATGCGGTAGAGTGCACCTAGCCCCAAAATATTTTTTACGCTAATATAAAGCTTTGCACCTATTTTAAAAACATTTCGCCCTTATTTCCAGTTTTTGACTTTTTTACGGGCTTCAAAACTTACAAAAACCTAAGCATCATTTGTCGCACGACCGAGTCAGAAGGGGCATGGGTCTATTCCTGATTTGACGTCACGAACTGCTTTGCATGCATGTTTACAAAGACTTAAGGAGATGCAAATCAGTTTGTGATGTCAAATCACGAATAGACCAATGCCCCTCACTAGATCGGTCGTGCAACAGATGATGGCTAGATTTCGTAACTGTTACAGCCTATAAAAAGTCAAGACTGAGGGGGATTTCATAAAAAAGGGGCAATGCTTTTCAAAAGGTGCAAAGAGTTATTTTAGCGAAAAAATATTTTGGGGTTAGGTGCACTTTAAGAAGCTCTCTACGGGTGGATTTTTATCATTTCCAGCAGGTTGTTGAACAGAAGTCTACCATGTTTCCTTTCTTTTCATGCAGGAAGCCCCAAAGAAACCATCCTTACAACTAACGTTTCTTACAATGTGGCTGCCCTGGGTGAACGTGTTGCTATACAGTGCTCGTCTAACGGTTTTCCTCGACCAGTTTGCCAAATTTACCGCAAGGGGGACTTGATAAACGTCAATGGAAGCGTGTATGTCATCCAGAACTTCACGGCAGCAGATCAAGGAGAATACACGTGCAACTGCTCCAATGTGGCGGGTGTGGACGAGGCTAATGTCACTCTTACTCTATATGGTGAGTACTGTCAATTATGTAAAGGGAGAAAGCAGATAAAAGGAGACCCAAAAGGAAAATCGTTTGTTGTGTGCAATGTCATAGCAAGGTTAATAATAAACGTTTGAGGTGAAGACGAAAACTCATCGTAAGTTTTCTTAAAAGTGATACGTAGATTTCTACTTGATCTTTTCATAAGTGTTCGTGTCTTCCTTCCTCGTCGAACTATAGTCATTACTTTTTTCACTCCTCAACAGAGTCTCCAAGTATCTACACAATTCTACCAACGCATCAACTTGTAAATGAAACAGACACTTTTGAAATTTTCTGCAACGCTTCAGGAAATCCTCCACCAACAATAACGTGGACAAAAGTTGGCGACAACAGCAACGTATACCCAGAAGGAAAAACACTGCGAGTAGAAAAGGCCGACAAATCACACTATGGAACCTTCAAGTGCACAGCCACGAGCGTGCGCGGGGAAAATGTTACCGCTGATGCTATAGTTGAGCTGGACAATTGTAAGTTAATATAATACTTAATTCCCCTATCTCTTTAACTCTCACAAACATTTCTTGGAAAGTGTTATGTAGCTAGATAGCTAATTTAGTAAGATTGAATTTTTCAAATACGGCTGCTATGGTGAAATCTATTAATCAGTTTAGTGACAGTTTGAAAAGTTTATCTTTCTCTTAAGCGGTCAAGGGCTTCACAGCGGGTCAAACGCAAAAAGCTTACGTCACTTCCGGTCTTTCAGAGTCTTGAAGTTTGAATGCAAAATATGTGCTGGCAAACCGAATTTAGCGCCGACAAAACTTGTAGATGACAGTTACTTCATTTTAAACACATACTCAACCTAAAAAGCTTAAGTTTCCAGGGACGGCGTTAACATTTGCAGATAAAGTGAAACTTTCGACATTTGTCTGTATTTTCCTTTGTGCGTTTGACCGCTGTGAAGTCAAGGGCTCTTTTATGTGTGTTCCTATGCTTCTGTCATTTCGAACATCATCGCGATTTTGCATGGCACTCATAAACTACGAGAAAGTTAAAGTCCCTGATGTCACGGACGGCAACCTAAAGTCTTGACACGCTTTCGCTTTACACCTTTAACAGGAAGGCTCTTCTACTGACGTTTGTGTCATGACACGCTGACGTCAGAGTGCTAAAAAAGTGAACAATTGGCTTGCGGGTTCTATGCGCGACGTCAGAAACATCAACCATCTCATTGCTCAAGGCCCCCTTGGCGGAAGATATTTTTATTTTTAGTTACACAGACGAATATTAACTTACTCGCTGATTTGATACACATAAAGTTTGTATGTATCAAAAGAGACCCTTGTTTTTGCTTTGTTTAGGCTCTAAGAGTTACCAAGCTTGTACAATCAACGAAATATTTTATGTCTGCTGCGTTTTATTGGTAATATGTCCTTATTGCACAACTGAACTGAACGAAAAAAATTGTTGTTTGCAGTTTCACCGAATATTGAGCACGGTCCACAAAATTATACTGTCATCGACACAGAGAGAAAGAATGTCACGATGTACTGTAATGCCACAGGAAGGCCAGCAGCGCGATTGTACTGGGTACGAGTGAGAGACGGCACAACAGTGGCTTCTGGAAATACTTTACATATCACAGCTGCTGACCGGTCAGATCGCGGGGAATATAGATGTGTTGCGGATAATGGAGTAGGAAGTCCTGCAATTAAATCAGCGTACCTTGACGTGCATTGTGAGTTTTTTTTTTCTTCCTTTTTTTTTTACCAAGTTAGACAAGCTCTGCTGTTAGAAAAATTCAAGCCATAATACCTTCGATAATCTGGCAACATTTAAGTTTCCGTCAGTTAGTTTTTTGTTCCGCGGCCGTAACGTTTTGTGATTCATCTAACCAGACACTACAAAAAGATAATTTTCACCTACAAAGAAGTGAACCGACCATAATAATCACATTCGATCAAATTATGTTTTCTTTTTCTTAACACCCACGTGTTGTTTTATTCCAGATACTCCATCCTTTACAACATTAACTACCGATATTGTTAATCCTGTTGTTCTTGGAAATGGCCGCATTGCACTGAAGTGCGTGACAGATGCCAACCCACCAGCCAGTCAATACCGGTTTTATCATAACGGCGTCTTCCTCAAAACCAGTTCTACAGGAATTCATGTGATCCAGAAGGCGAGGCATTCTGACGCAGGAACGTATAAATGCGTGCCGTTTAACCGCTTGGGGACTGGGGCTAACAGTTCCGTCGCTGTCACAGTTATTGGTCAGTATTAAGCATATGTAATGTTTTAACCAGCTGTTAATCGTCCCGTTGCATCTAAGCACGACATCTTGTCAAACTTGAAATGTTTGATTGCAGACACGTTTGAAGCAAAATTCAGTCATCTTTTTTAACACGTCCACGCGAAAGAAGGTTAGTTTTACAATGGACAGGGTATAAGTCGCGTTCTGATTGGTCAAGGGAGTTTTGATTAAAGTACAGACGCACGAATGACGTAATAAGGCGGAATATGCCTCCCTCCCGGAAGACTAAAAAAAGCTCGGTCTCTAAAATACAGGTGTGAAAGTAACAGTATGCTGAGAGGTAGAAAACGACTGCGTTTTAGCAAATTTAGCTTATAAACAAATTCCCTTTCCACTTCTTGAATGTGTCGTGTGTTGTGAACGGTACCGCGTGACAGTCTTGAATGGAACAACCATCTTACTGTATGCTGATCAAGCACAATCGCGTTCATTGGACCAATAAAATTTTGTCGTTGGGGAATCGTAGTCTCGCACTTCTTGAGGCTGCGCAAAAAATTGGTTGTCGTGGTATGTTATTGTATTGTACTCACCAGAGTGCTTTCACAATTTTGGGCAAGTGGGAATTAACACTGTCCATTTTTAGCCATTACTGTCCATTTTCCACCACGCAACGTTCCTCAGGACCATATCCTTAGAAATTTAAATTACTTAAATTCCTTTGTTTGCATGCTTGTTAACTATTGCTGTTTTCCGATTGCGATCATTGAAAAGTCCAGTGACACATTTAGACCAATGTTTTTTTTTCTTTCAACGCCAGAAAACCCGGCAGTCGTTCTTTAACAGTTAGCTCCTAGAAAAATCGGCTTTCGTAGCTGTTTTGGTATAAATTATTAATTTTCCATTGTTATTTTTATCCCCAGGTGCTTTCTCCATCATCAACTTTCCACAAAACGTGACTGTCAATGAAACTGGAAACGCGTCATTTTTCTGTAATGCAACCTCCTATCCTCCTTACCAGGCTCTCGCAACTCATATCACATGGAGTAAGCTGGGAGACAGTAGCAATGTGCTTGCAAGAGGTGAACACCTTGTTTTGCAGAATGTGAGTCGACACAATGCAACAACGTACGTCTGCCAGGCCAAGAATGGATTAGGGCTTCCTGATACTGCTACGGCTGTTCTGAGTGTGTTACGTGAGTACAAACCTGTTTAGCAAGAAATGTTTGCTTTTGTGGCGGATCTATTGGGAGGACCATCCGGTGATTATGAAAGACAAATTGCAAATCTCCGCCAATTTAAAGCTGATCTAACGCAAAAACTCCTTTCTTCTACAGATAAACCATTCGGCACCAAACTAGAGGCGTCGGTCCCAGATAACGTCGGAGTAATTAATGCGTCCCTTATCTTGAATTGCACCGCGAATGCCAACCCCCCAGTTACTGCATACAATATTTATAACAATGGAATCCTGGTTTCTAATTCATCTACTGGTATCCATAACATCACGCGCGCACTAGCAGAACATAACGGATCATACGTCTGCATACCTTACAATGCTTTTGGAGCCGGAGAAAAAGCCACTTTGAACGTTACATTTGTGGGTAAGTTAAAGATACTGTTTCACAGTTGAGTGTGTTAGATAGTGCATGTGATGTCACTGAATGTTCCCATGAATTAAACAGGTTTTATTTGACACTTGTAAAACAATCAGTAAAGTAACTTACGGCCAATCACAAGTAATAAGCAGTCTTATGAACGAATCACAAGCCAAATCATCCAACAGGTGCCAAACGCGAAAACAAATGCCTCAAATCAGAATTGATCGGGGTTTGCGCCTGAGTTTTAAGCAGTACCCATAGAAGTACATAAATAACATGGAAAGATAATTACTCTAGGTTTAAACTTGGCGTATTAAGAAAGGTTGTCTCTGGTCTGTAATAATAATAATAATAATAATAATAATAATAATAATAATTAAACACTTTTATAGCGCTCACATCCCCTAGTTGTTCGTGGCGCTTTACAACAATATTAAAAATAATAATTTTATAATAATTAATACATAAAAATAGAAATAAGAAGATATAAAACAAATATGTGATAAGAAAGAGCCACTCCTTTTAGATTTACACCATTTTCCCCTTCCGAAATCCGCAAGTCCTGTTTCCATTTTTTTTCCTGAAATAATACTTCTGACGGAAGCTCGCCTAGAAATCTCACCTAGTCTCCATTATTAATTATATCGTGGGGGAAAATATTTGACTGTAACCAAGACAATGAACTCTTTTTTTGTTTTGGTTTTCTACCAGGTCCTTGTGGTGTTAAGCGCGTGTATGTCTCCTGGTCACCACAGATTGTAGGAGGCGTAGCCGCTAAGCCAGGGGAGTGGCCATGGCAGGTTCAACTGGGATACTTTGACAACGTTGAAAGAACCCCTCACATATGCGGTGCGTCCATCTTGGATCGCTACTGGATTATTACTGCCGCGCACTGTGTCAAGAGTGATGCCAAATTGAGAATTGCAGCTAACTTTAACGTCACTGTTGGTAAGGAGTTGCTTGTGTTAACCCTTTCACTCCCAGAGTCAGTTACGGAGACATTTAAGATGGTTCTTTCTTTTGAGTCTGTGGATGAAATCCTATGGTGTGACTATTCAAATGAAACCTCTTCAGCAGTACTTTCACATGGTGCTATTTATATTTGAGTATTTTACAAAATTAAATTTCAGATTTGTCTTGAATTTTGATTTTAGGCACTCTTGGGAGCAAAAGGGTTAAACACCGTAAATAGTTTAGTCAGGGCTCCGGATTTAGTGTGAGAGGAGCGATAGAGTAGTAGTGACGCGCCCCTCAGAGATGTGTTATCGTAAAATCTTTGGGCGAACACTGTTTGGAATCCTAGCATGGCGCCTTTAAACAAAACAATTTGCTCCGCATTATTTCACCCAACCAATGGTGTATAAATTTCTGTCTGCGTTAACTTCTGGGTAAGCTGAGGCTGTCTTTCCACGAGCGTAGTTGCTTCTAAGCCTAAGCCAAAGTTGCCCTTTCGTTGGGAGCATGTCTTTAGACCCCCTCCCGAAATGTCGAAAAATGCCAGGCTCAAAATGCTTAGAAATGCACTTTGTATTAGAAATGGCGGAATCTACCGGATCTCCCTGTCATTTTTACTATACTGTACGTTACCTGCCATGCAGTTATTTTTGGACTCCATCATGCTTCACTGACATAGAAAATCCATTTGATGCAAAGAATCTCCAAACAAGCATTATTGTTAGTAGGGAAAAGTAAGGTATAATTTGGTGAATCATTTTTACATCTTTTAGGAGAGCACCACAGAGGTGTTACAGAGGGAAGGGAACAAAACATCCCAGTGGACAAGATCATTTTACACGAGAACTTCACCTATAAAAGCCTTCAAAACGACATTGCGCTCATTAAACTCAAACGCCCAATCATCTTTGATGCGCATGTCTCACCAATCTGTCTTCCAAACTTTGATTTTCCTGTGGGTACCAGTTGTTATGTCACGGGCTGGGGTCTGCCTGGACCTCTTAGTTCGCCGACAGAAATTCTTCAAGAGACCACAGTTCCTCTATTGGACCACGGAACTTGCAGGACGCACTTCAAAAACGTCAATCAGGTGACGTCAGACATGCGTTGTGCTGGGGCACTGGGTCAGAGTCAAGGCTCGTGTAAAGGCGACAGCGGTGGACCTCTTGCCTGTGAGCGCGATGGACGCTGGTATTTACTCGGCATTACAAGTTGGAGTAATGGCGGTTGCATGAATCAAGGGGATCCGGGAGTGTTCTCTGATGCTTTGTATTTTAGGAACTGGGTAGAGGAAGTTATCAGAAACAACACAGCAGCGTAAATTTAATTGAAGATTGATTGCACCAAGCTCGCCCTTTCATGTTTGCAACTTTGTCTCAGAGAAAAATCAATCCAACACTACCGGGAAGAGCTCCTTAAAAATTAGCAACTACTGTGCTAGAGGAGTTTGTGTTAATGCAAAGATATGGGTCACACAAAGGTCAGTTAAACATTCCAGTGTTCTTCTTAGCCTGGCTGTTAAAGATCTTAAAGGAGCTTTTACGTGCGTGTGTTTACACCAAAAGAGCGCTTTTTTTTTGTTTCGCTTTGTTTGTTTGTTTGTTGCTTCATGGCTGGCTGCAAATGGCTGGCAAAAAACTTATGTGTGTGATGACAGCGAATGTACAGATTGAAAAAACAGATAAATGTGAATTTTTCACACATTAACGGAGATTAAATCTTGTAACGCTATGACTTGAATTTTTAACGAGTTGAGGTAAAATAAGGTTCCCTATTTATGGAGATTATTGCATTTTCAATCAATCGAATTGTATTTATACGAGATGTAATTTCTAGCAAATTACTCAAATTCAACCGTTTGCCGGTTTTAAAATTATTATATGATAAGTAAAAACGAAGTAGAATATGAATTTGTAATAAACATGAACTAATGGAGGATAGCTGGTAAAAGAGAAAGGTACAAATTAAACCAAAAAAACATTTATTATCGAGTTAATAATTAGTTTAAGGAAGAGCAATTTAGACAAATCGATGTCTGTCTTCCGTGATAAAGCTTTCAAATTTACTTGTAGTCGATATCTGTCTGCCGCGATAAAGTTTCCAAATTTATTTGTAGTTTCCAGGTTAATATAATAACTTATAAGTTATTCATAACAATTGTATATCTGGCGTATTCTTTTTGGCTTACAATAAGGGGCATTGCTTTATCGTTCGTTAGTGTCTCGATAGGCAACGCCAAGTTCTGAAAGAACCACAATATTTTTAAAAAGAGGAATGTGGAAACATTTGAAAAGTAAAACGTCTGTTGTTAGTTAATCAGTTTTAAATTTTTTTTGTAAAAAGAAATTATAGCATGTACACATTTCCCTGTTACCTAAGGATATGACAGGTATAGTGGATACAGAGTGAAGATAAAATTAATAATAATTGCAGGCAGCAGTTAAATAAAAGTTTTACACTTACTTTTTCCTGACAATAGATGCTAACTAATTCGATGTATTTATTCATATTTGTGAAACAACTATTTAATTCGTGGGATAAGTGTAAATTACGCTGTATTCAATGGGATAAGGCAAATAAAGAGAACTTCAGGGTACTGTTTGTTGAGATGTATTTTATTGGGACTGCAACAGAGGAAAATGTGTTCACATATTTAAAATCCTTTTTACATTCTATCCCACACCTCTCCTTCTTTTAAGTTGTAAATGGGTCTAATAGCGGACCCCGCGCGCGTTGCACGCCAGCGGAGCACCATTGCTAAGCAAATTTGGTAACCTATCAAGCCAGAGAAATTTTGGTAGTGGCGTGATAGTCACGTGACCGTCTGTCCGTACGTCCTCACCACAGGGTCACCAATATGAGGTGGTATACACTTAAGATAACCCTGTTCTGTATCCCGCGTTTTTGGCGCAAAATCGCATGGTGACCGGCGTTTTAACAAAGACAACAAAAGTCAAAACCAATTTTATTAATGGAAAAAAAAGTTTAGAAGAATACTCAGTTCTCTCTCTTTTTTATTGAACGATTTGAATAAGAGTATTTTCACAAACTAATAAGTACCAGCAAAAGAAAAAATTGTGGACCTCCGATTTTAGGCTTAGCTAAATCTATTTATAGTACAACGCTAAATTTTGGCGTGCTCCCATTGGTCGAAATCGATCACGCGAGGCGATAGTGTCTCTCCTATCAGCGCCTATCAGCGCAGAGCGCCCGTTTTTGGCAATTTTCGCTAAAATTTAGCGTTGTACAATAAAAACAATAGGGTACTTCTGTCTCAGGCCCTATATGTGGTAGGTTCCCTCGGAAATTTGATGTTCAAACTTCATATTAGCCCTAGAACTACGTCCTCGGGCTAATATTTGTTGTAAACATAAAATTTCCTCGGACAACCTATCACACGATAGTGCCTTCGACAGAAGAACTGTATTGTTTAAATAGTAACGTCCCTATTGATGTACAAGTAGAAAATGGGTAGTGTTGGGAAAAAGGAACAGTGACATCCTTTTGATCTGAAATAACATATGCACGTATTGGAAAAATTTGGTGGACTCTCTGATTGACTTCTATCCCGTATCATAGCTTTAGTATCTGCTTAAAGTAACGCAGTATGCAGTTTTCGTCTCGTACCGGAATGAGAATCGAAGCTGTATCACTGACCCTCTTCACCTTTCCCTAATGTGGCGAAACGCCTAAAGTTTGCTCATTGAGGAATTCATTGTTTGGGTAGTCATAAGCGATCTTCTTCGTTCGCAGAAGAGCTACCATAAAAATTCTGGAACTCACACTCTTTCTGAGGCATTTGAATAATCCTGGAAAGGACCTCTAGCTTTTTTATATATCAGATCTAGCTTTTGGTTTTGCACATAAAATTTAACACGCACTTTGTTACCGGTACGTGATACACCCTGGAAAATTCCCTTCACAATTCATTAAACTATAAGTCTGGAATTATTATCTGGGATTATTAATCTATTTATTGCTTAGCAATAAATAGATTATTCTCTTTATACAAGATTTCTAGCTTCAAACTTGCACAAAATAGTCAAGTTTTCACACTGAAACTTCCTGGAAAATGTCCGTATTTTGATGCATGAATATTAAAACAATATTTTGTCACTGGATTAGCTTCGCCAAATAAATTGGCGATTTTATTCATTTTTGCTTTCATATATACTTGAACATATTATAAACGCCCTCACGTTACTTCTTAAAGCACGTTAGACTTCCTGGAAAATACCTTACGCTTGAGACAATGACAAATTTCTGTTGTACTAATAATGCTCTCTGTTGTCTCAACAGAAATTCGTTATTGAGCTTGAGACTGACGTCATTAACTCTTGCGTCGTTAATCTCATTGACAAAAGTGTCATACGATAATCACTAAAGATGTTTATTGCTTCCATATTCATGAGATGTTTTTTCTTTCTACAGGAGCTCCAGTCATTGTACCTAAGCTAGATATCCCCACGCTTTTTTTGACTGTGTGAAATAATCTAGAACTCCTTAACTGAAATATTACTCATGAAGAAATCTCTTTATCCGCAGTTCAAATATATGATTATTTCATATATTCATATTGAAAAAATCTCTATTGTTTAAATATCCAATTTTGTTTTTTATTTCTACAAAAACTCTACCTTAAGCCCCTCGTGAAAAATGTTAAGGCACTCACGCTCCTTCGAATGCTTCTGAGACATCTTGAACATCATCATTTTCAGTTATTGAGATATGAGGACGGAAAATCAAAAAAATAGACTTTTGTTAATGAGCGTTAAAGTTAGTTTTCTACAACGTTTGTCACAGTGTCGCAATTTTACTCATTAAATAATTTCTTGTAAAAAATATTCACGCCCACCCACTTTATTTAATCCCTAGGAAAATAAATATACAAGGAACAGGCACACATGCAATGCGAGGATTTGTCAAATATGACATCTCCATAATTAAAAAGACACTTTGCAATAAATCTCATTTCCTTGAATCAGCTGTTTAGTATTTCTTTGACTTTCACTTTAAAGTTAATCAATTATTAAATACTTTTGTACTTACAAAAAGTTCTAATTATTTCCCTGAAGTGACTTTGTTTCATCCTGTACATAAAACGGCAGATATTACATCTCTGTAAGAAATATATAACTTTCTTTTTGCAATAATCAAGGTTTTTTTCTTGTAATTTATTATACCTCTCTAATTAAAAAATAGATCACCTTCCCTTTGCAATAAAAAAAGGTTTTTCTTTCCTCGACGTCAACACATCGTTCAAAATATCTTAAGTCCCCCGGACGTACAAGCAAACTCACACCTCCACCGTGGTACAAGGTGGGGTTGATCGACCCCGACCCCCCCCCCCCCCCCCGCTCCGTGATGTGCTCTAGACGAGGTGCATATCATGAGTTGCAGCGCTGCTGGGGGGCCTGTGACGTCATCTAAAATGGCCGCCATCTTGGTTGCCATCTTGGATTCTACCCAACATTAGAACTCCTAAAAATCTTTGATGCTGGAAATGTATAATATAACCATAAAACACGTTGCTACTTTTTGTCAACAGTTTGTGCTTTTTTTTTCACCTAAAAAGGGTGAAAAACGCATATTTCCTCAAAACTGGCCTGACCACCTATTACGGATGACAACCATAGCAAATGCTTCTCAACAAACTTGTGTCAAAATGTGTCTAAGGGACATGTGCACAGCTACTGAAAACGGCAGGTACAGATGATAAATCGTCTTGGAAAAATTCAAGAAAAACCTTATTGTACGTCCGAGGGTTAAGTACAGTGGCGACGCTCCCTGTGTCTATCCTACCTGATTATCTTCGGAATATATTACCCACCGAAAAAAACACCTGATTGGGGACATCATGCTACCCGGGGAAATAAGACCCTGAGGAATAAGTGGCTCCATGAGACAGAATCTTGTGATATCTCCTGGGGTGATCCCCTAGGCACATTCCCCTTTGACGACATTACCCTAAGGTAGCCCCAATCATTTTAGAGCATTTCAGTTAATCTTTTGATTTTCATCAGTCGGCAAGGGTGTCCTCAAAGGGTTGGTAGGCACGTTTGAGAATTGCTTGACAACAGATTCGGTCCGTTCTGTGCTTGGTGAAAGTAGGCACACTTGCCTCCCACTTTCGTGGTGTTTTACGCTCTTGATCTAGTATTGTTTCTCATGACATCTTCGATCCAGTTTCTAAAATGAAAAGTGTCAGAGAACACTCCCGGATCCCCTTGATCCATACAGCCTCCATTAGTCCAACTGGTAATACCAACCAAATACCATCGACCGTCACGTTCACAGGCCAATGGCCCTCCGCTATCTGCTTTACATGTGCCTTGACTCTGACCCAGTACCCCAGCGCAGCGCATGTCTGACGTCACATCAGTCACGCCAAGCTGTTTGTAATAGTGTGTACACATTCCATGGTCCAGTAGAGGAATAGCTGTTTCTTGGAGAATGTCTGAAGCTGAACCGAGGGGACCCAACAGACCCCATCCGGTGACGTAACAAGTAGTACCAATGGTAAAATCATCCTTTGGAACACAGATTGCCGAGACACGAGCATTGAAAAGGATTGGACGTTTGAGTTTCATGAGCGCGATGTCATTTTGAAGAGTGTTAAGGTCGAATTCTTCATGTACAACGATCCTTTCCACAGGAATACTTTGCTCACTTCCCTCAACGACTCCTCTATGTAGTTCACCTAATAATTGAAAGACGTCAGTTTTAATTACTCACGCTTGACAATAGTGAATGACACAGGACTTAAGAAATTAAGGGGCTTTTATGACCTTTTCATAACTTCTAATCCTGACCCAAACGATAATAAGACTCCACAAAAGTTAAGTAATAATCAAATTCACTGACAGTGAACAAGAGTTATATTTATTATATCAGGTTTAGGATATTTCTACAAAGATCAAATGTTACAAAAATATGTTTAACAGAAGCTTAAAACGGAACTACAGAACTAGGCAGCTAAACTTCATAACTTAATTAAAAACTTCATTCGTTCACTTTTATCGGTATTCCTATTAAAAACTTCCAGCAATAGGTGCCAAAAACCACTAGAATAATCTGAACACTTGGTGATTGTTTTGCACGTAATGGCAGTTGGTTGACGAGAGTATGTGATCAGAGAAGAAAGAGAAAGGGGAAAGTCTGAAAACGCTGGGATTCTCGTGATACTTTTATCACATTCAGTCTCGTTGAGGGCACAGAAGTGTTTACAAGGGCTTGTGATAGTTGCTTGTGAAATGCAAAGAGCGTTTGACACACGTCGTTTACTCGCTCTCGATTGATCGGGGCTCGAAAAGCACTACAAGCCCCATGCAACCTTTGGTTCGAAATATCTTTTTAGCTTGCACGTATGCTATCTGTCTTCCAGTTTGGTCTTCCAGTAACAACAAAACATTTAATTCCTTTCACATAATGGACGGTGGTTATCTAAGTACCTACCAACAGTGACGTTAAAGTTAGCTGCATCTCTTAACTTGGTTCTATCCATAACACAATGTGCGGCAGTAGCAATCCAGTAATGACCTAAGATGGACCCACCACAGATGTGAGGATATCTTCCATTGTCGTCAAAGTATCCTAACTGCGCCTGCCACGGCCACTCCCCTGGCTTAGCGGCCACACCCCCTACTATCAGTGGGGACCAGGGAACGTACACGCGCTTAACACCACAAGGACCTGAGGAGTAAAAAAGGGAAACAGCCTATTTCAAGGTGAACTGTCACCAAAGACCTGTGTATTTCAGATCGTTACAGCACAACGTTTGGAGATAAAAATTTTGAACGATCAGTTAAGTAAGCAGTAAAAGGACATCACCACGTGCGAAAGAAAGCAAGAAGCAATTCTCCAACTACCTTCTTGCCGTATTATTTCGTGATATTGTTAGTCCTTAGGGAGGTAGTTTCGGAACCCAGTCGTTGCAATTTAAAATAGGATCTATTTTCTATTCGCGTACAGGACCCCTTCTCAGTAAAGTTACTAATCCTTCTCAATAAAAATAGGCCACAAGCTTGCCATAGCATTCTAAATAAAGCGGCCTTCACACGTCAAACTAATGTTGGCCAACTCGCGTTGGCAAACTCAAATTGGTGTGTGTGAAAGCCACAACAACATGTTAGCAATTTGTTGTCGACAAAAAGAACTTGTCTCTATTCTCGCCAACTTTTCGCCAACAGTTTGCCAATATGTTGTTGTGTCGTTACACACATCAATTTGAGTTTGCCAACACGAGTTGGCCAACATTAGTTTGATGTGTGAAGGCCGCTTAACTGTGTATTTCTGTCTGTGTTTACCAAGGTCTGTGAGCCCTCGGTGAAACCAATTCAACAACAGTCAACATTGTTCAATTTTGGTGACAATGTCTGACAACCTGAGAGGAAGTCATCATCAGAGACTTCTTGTAAGCGTTTTCCAAAGCCTAGTACCGATTCCGTGATTAAACTAACTTGAGGTTTGATTGGTAGACTGTAATAGCTGCGATAGTTGTGATTCGCCAGATGTGATTTCTATCGGTTTTCGTTTCGTGGCTGTGACTGGAATAAGTTTTTCGCGAGTTGTATCCTTTTCCACTTACCTACAAAACTAACGTTCAAAGCGGCACTTTCTCCGGCCCCAAAAGCATTGTAAGGTATACAGACGTATGATCCGTTATGTTCTGCTAGTGCGCGCGTGATGTTGTGAATGCCGGAGGATGAATTAGAAACCAGGATTCCATTATGGTAAATATTGTACGCAGTAACGGCAGGGTTGGCATTCGCTGTGCAGTTCACGATAAGGGACGAGTTAATTACTCCTACGTTATCTGGAACCGACGCTTGTAGTTTGGTGTCGTATGGTTTATCTGCAAAATAATAATAAAAAAAGATCGTGAATGTGTTTTTGATCAAGTTTAAACATAAGGTGATTGAATAAAAGATATATTTCTCAGATAATTGAGAAAATTATTGGACTAAATGCTTTGGCTTCGTTTGGTTAATAGTAATCTCGCACCCAGATCTCACAAGTACTGGCTTGACCGTTGAAGATCTGGGTACGAGATTAGTTAAATGTCAATACCATTTTAAAGTCGACTTAAAATCGGACGTCAGCATGTGGTGGTGCCTATGGTGGCTGGTCTAAGTCCGTTTGTGGTCTCAACCAACAAAACCTAACCAAGAAGGAGTGTTGAATTGCCACAGCATGCTAACACCGTGGACTAGCGGTGATGTGGCTTCTTAACGAAAGGGTTTTTAACTGTTATAATCCTTTTGAAACAAGGAAAAACTACAAAGAGATATTTCTGGTCATGTGGGCAAACCATGAAAATCTTACCACCTCTTTTGTCGGGCAATACTTTAAGGCTGATTGTTACGTCTTAGCCGTTACCATGGCAACACTAAAGGTCCACAGATAGAACCTTCAATTTTCAGTTATTGCCCATTATCTAAAAAATCTAAGTCGGTGACGTACCATTTCTATTGGATTTTTAGATAGCTCCCTAAATCCTTTAACTTCTCTGGTGGTTGGCAAGAAGTTTAATAGAACTTACAGCAGATTTCACAGCTATGTGTAGACCGGATTTTTCAAGCATGATTCATCTGCTATGATTCGCCCGTCTTGATTCTCTCATAATCACAAGGTGACGAGGGATATTAGTAAAACCTGTGCTTTTTTGTAATTGTTTATATCTCAGGAAGTTGGTATTCCTTCTGTAAACTCATTTCATGCGCAAATTTCCAAAATTATTTCGTGACCATGGGCGAATCATAGCCTGAGGCGAATTATGATTCGCCCGTCTTGTTTCGCCAACGTCGGATTGCCCATGTCTTGTTTCGCCCGTCTTGTTTCGCTCATGTCGGATTGCCCATGTCTTGTTTCGCCCGTTTCGTTTCGCCCATGTCAGATTGCCCATGTCTTGATTCGCCTGTCTTGATTCGCCCGTCTTGTTTCGCCAATGTCGGATTGCCCATGTCTTGTTTCGCCCGTCTTGTTTCGCCCATGTCGGATTGCCCATGTCTTGTTTCGCCCGTTTCGTTTCGCCCATGTCGGATTGCCCATGTCTTGATTCGCCCGTCTTGATTCGCCCGTCTTGTTTCGCCCATGTCGGATTGCCCATGTCTTGTTTCGCCCGTCTTGTTTCGCCCGTCTTGTTTCGCCCATGGCCTGAGGCGAATCACGATTCGCCCGCCCTTTTAACAACGGAACATTTTGAAATGCAATTAATCATAAAATTCAGCGAAAAAATACAACGACGTTTCGAAGTCATCCTGATCCCATTATCAAGTTTTTTTAAATTGATTAATTCACCAAAAGAAAAAAGCCCTTTCAATTTTCTAAAACAAAGAAAGTGGCATCATTGTTTAAACTGAAGCCTTAAAATGACTGCAGATTTTATCAAGTATCTACGAGTTTTCTTTTGAAAAGGAAATGGGAATTACTTATCGCGTCCAACACAGTATTTGTATTTCAAAGAAAACGACAGATATATTGAAAACAACAGCACTAACAACTTCCATTTCTTTTCGTTTTAGTCGAATGTGTAATGACATCCCCCCTGGGAGTAACACTAAAGCAAACAATTAATCATTGCGGTTTCTAAGAACTCTTTATTCTTGTCAAATAACGGTATATATATTGCAGAGTTGAAATTGCTTTGGGAAAACTAAACCAAGCTTAGAACACCTCAACAACTTTGTTGTCAGCAAGCTACACAGCATAAGGTGGAAACGAGGAAATGGCTTCGATCAACCAAACACCTTTAAGCAACGAATCATCCACTCTGCAAAATCAATCATCGTATTTAGACTGCAACGTTTTCGATTTTCCCTTTTCATTTAAAATCACTGAGATTTTAGTAATCTCGCTTATTCTGCTGCCCAGCTTGATTGGAAACACTCTGCTCATCACAATCGTCTTCAAACGCCCAGAGTTGAGAAACACGGTAAACTACTTTATCGTCAATATGGCAGTTTCTGACTTAGTCTTCGCACTGTTGTCTACTCCAGTTCGCTTAGCGGCGATAGTGAGCAGTTCTTGGCAATGGCACATAGAAGGCATGACAGGATTAATATTCTGCAAGTTCCACGTGTTTGTGGAGAGAGTTTCACTTTCTGTTTCTGGTCAAAGCCTTTGTTGGATTGCTTTGGATCGCTTTGTGGCGGTGGTTTTCCCAATGAAAGTCCATCTCATCTCTTCTCGATTTCGCGCCCTTGCTATGGCCTCCACTTGGGTAATAGCAACGATAACAAGATGGGTAGACTTGTATTTGACAGAGTTTATGGAAACAGATGTTGGCGTTATCTGCAAGCGGCCAGAGTATGCATTTGTTACTGCTACCCTTTGGTTTAAATATTATTTAACAATTTTGGTCGTATTTTTCAATGTCTTACCGTTGATTCTCATGACGATTTTGTATTCTATTATAACACTGACACTACGAAAACAAAACAAATCTCTTTCTGGTTCTGAAGTTCATCAAAGAACACGGAGGAAAGAGGGCGCAATTAGGATGTCGTTCTGCATCATGGCTTCATTTTACATTTGCCGTGTTCTACCAACAATTAGCAGTTCCTTACTTTTTACAGTTCAAAAGGCATATCCGTGTCCGCTGCATCTGCTTTTTTTAATTTTAGGTTACTCGATGCTTTGTGTACCCTCAGTAATCAACCCGATCATCTGCTTGACATTCGTTAGCAGATACCGCCGTGGATTGAAGGAAATTTTAAGTTGTTGTTTTAGTAAAAGAGCAACAGAGAGCAGCTCGAGAATTGCCAAAACTATGGACGAAATAAAACTGGAAGCCTTCCAAGTTATTCCGGAAATGCAAGCAAACCCGAGATTTTAAAGTGAGACTTGAAGAGAGACCTAAGGTATAAGATTTTTATAACTTTAATGGATCTCTGAAGGCAAAACTTTCTATTTCAAAGAAATATTTAACAATGAAGCTTTTCCACAAATGTGGTTTTCAAAGGGATCCTCAACCAATAGGAAACTCGTAGGCAACAGAATAAGTCAAGCATTGCCAAGAAGCTCAATTACTTGCTCTGCGAAGACAAAAAACTTTTCCTAAAATTTTGGGAAGTTCATCAAAAATCTCGAAAAAAAAAGTAAGCGCAATTAGGATGTCATTCTGCATCATGGCTATATTCTACTTACAATGCGTTTTCCTAGTTACAGCTGCATATTCATGTTTGGTTTATAATAATAATATATGAGGATTTTAGGTTGTACTATGTTTTGCATGTCCTTAGCAGTCATTCCAATTATCTGCATGACATTTTTCAGCAGTTACCGCCGTGGATTGAGGGATACTTTAAATTTCGTTCCGGCAATGGACCGTCTCCGAGAAGCTCAAGAATTTCCAAGCCCAGGGAAGAACAAAAATCCAGGTTTTCGGAGTTATTTCGGAAGTGCCCGAGCATCTTGTCTTCATTGAGACTAAAAGAAACCTTCACCATTTGTCGTATAAGATTTTGACAGTTCGTCTCCTTGACGCGACAAATTTCAATTTTAAATAGGGTTTAATAATAATACCATCTAGAATTCGAGAAGATGTACGATTTTACCTAACACTTCGCTTTACTTTTAAGCCATGCAGAATAGCAACTTCGCTCCTTGAAAGAATATTGAAAGTGTTTTTATGTTCTACATAGATTAAAAATGAGACGTCACGTATGGAACTTTTACAAAGTTTAGCATTAATAGAAAGTTGCTTTGCATTGAATGTTTTCAAATACCCAATTCAATTTTACAACAAATAGTTTTGTTCTTTGATAAACGTGGGCTTAGAAGAGGGCCCGGACAATTCAATAGAAAGCTGCTTTGCATAGAATGTTAGTTAATGAAATACTGCTTTGCATTGAATGTTTTCATCTACCACTTCAATTTTACAACAAATAATTTTGTTCTTTTATGAGCGTGGACCTAGAAGAGGGCTCGGAATTGATAATTCAATAGAAAACTGCTTTACATAGAGCGTTAGTTAATCAAATACTCATATTCAATTTTACAACAAATTATCTTGCTTTTTATGAGCATGGACCTAGAAAGGGGCCCGAAATTGATGATGAAGTGTGCTGATCAATTCACATTGTACTAAACGTAAGGTTTCGCCGGCATCCTTAACATCTGATGAACTGCTTAGTTGCTCTGATGTCAGTACCCCTACTAATTCTTTGTTTCCTTCCTTCCTCCAACAGTCATCTTTGAACGAGATGTAGCGGCAGGTTTTCACGTCTTATTTGAGTATTTTCATTAATTTGTACAAATGATTAATTCGCCAAAAGAAAATAGCCCTTTCAATTTCCTATTACAAGCAAGGTGGTATCGTTGTTTAGAGACCTTACTCAAAACTGATGATTGTTGATTTTATTAAGTGCTTACGAGTTTGCTTTTGAACAGGGAATGGAAGGACTGGCTCATTGCGTCCAAAATAGTATTTGCATTTCAAAGAAAATGAGAAATATATTGAAAGCAATAGCACTAACAACTTCCATTTCTTTTCGCGTTAGTCGAATGTGCAATGACACTAAAGCAAACATTCAATTATCTTGCGGTTTATAAGATTTCTTTATTCTTGTCAAATAGCGGCTTACATTGAAGAGTTGAATTTGATTTGGGAAAAGTAAGCCAGGCTTAAAACACCTCAACTACATCGTTAACAGCGAGCTTTAGGGGAACCTCCTGGAAAAAGTGGAAACAGGGAAATGGCTTCGATCAAGGAAACAACTTTCAGCAACGAATCATCCATTCAGCAAAACGAATCATCCTATTCAGACTGCATATATTTCGATTATCCCTTTTCATTTAAAGTCGCTGAGATTTTTGTCCTCTCGGTAATTTTGTTGTCCAGCTTGATCGGAAACACTCTGCTCATCACAATCGTCTTCAAACGCCCAGAGTTGAGAAACACGATAAATTACTTTATCGTCAATATGGCAGTTTCTGACTTCATCTTCCCACTGTTGTCTATTCCAGTTCGCTTAGCGGCGATAGGGAGCAGTCCTTGGCAATGGCACATAGAAGGCATGACAGGATTAATATTCTGCAAGTTCTATGTGTTTGTGGAGAGAGTTTCGCCTGCTGTTTCTGTTCAAAGCCTTTGCTGGATTGCTTTGGATCGCTTTATGGCTGTGGTTTTCCCAATGAAAGTGTATCTCATCTCTTCTCGATTTCGCGCCCTTGCTATGGCCTCCACTTGGGTAGTAGCAGCGATAACGAGATGGGTAGACTTGTATTTGACGGAGTTTATAGAAAGAGATGCTGGCGTTATCTGCAAGCGGCCAGAGTATCCGTTTGTTCGTGCTGCCCTCTGGTTTAGATATTATGCAATATTTTTGGCCATATTTTTCAGAGTCGTACCGTTAATTCTCATGACGATGTTATATTGTATCATAGCACTGACTCTACGAAAACAAAACAAATCTCTTTCTGGTTCTGAAGTTCGTCAAAGAACTCGTAGGAAAGAGAGCGCAATTACGATGTCGTTCTGCATCATGGCTTCATTTTACATTTGCAGCGCTGTCCCACAAATAAGTAATTTCTTATTTTACCAAGTTCAAAAGGCAATTTCGTGTTCGCTGTATCTGCGTTTTTGGATTTTTGTTTATATTATGTTTTGCGTATCCTCAGCAATCAACCCGATTATCTGCTTGACATTCGTTAGCAGTTACCGCCGTGGGTTGAAGGAAATTTTAAGTTGTTGTTTTAGCAAAAGACCGACAGCGAGCAGCTCGAGAATTGCCCAAACTATGGACGAAATAAAACTTCAAGCCTTCAGCGTTATTCCGGAAATGCAAGACAACCTGGGATCAAGTGAGACTTGAAGAAAGCTAAATAATCGTAGTGCAAGATTTTTACAAGAATTTTAAAGAAATATTTTACAAGGAAGCTCTCTCAGGCAGCAGAAAAGACAAACAAGAAGACCTATAACTTACAATATACTTTCGATAATATCGTGAAAAAGGTTGCTATACCATTTAAACTTTAAAATGATTATTGACGATCTTTTAGTTGCACTGAGAGCAGGGCCCCACTAATGCCCTGTTCCTTTTTTTTTTCAGCCGAGTTTATTCCTTTCTTTGAACAACGATGATTAAATAGAAGTCTTACATGAGTTTTTTCTGTTTAAGTTTTACAATTGTTGGATTCGCCCGAAGGAAAACACTCGTTAAATTTCCTATACCATAGCTCGTCAATATGGCATCATCGTCTAAAAGCCTTATGATTGCTGATTTTATCAAGAACTGACGTGTTTGCTTTTGAATAGGAAATGGCGAACTTGTTTTTGGCGTACAAGACAGTATTTGTATTGCGAAGTATTGAAGGCATTAACACTTAAGGTTCCATTTTTTTCTTTCCTTCTTTTTCTATTTCATGTTTGTTTGTTTTGTATTTTTGTTTTGTTTGGATCGTTAATCGAATGAGGTAAAAAGCGGTTTGTTGCGCCGCTGACTCTGGTCTGAGTAAAGTAATTGAGAAACTTCGATGCCCTACTACATGGGAACTTAAACAAGGCATCATGAGATTCACACTTGTTCCCTCAATTCTTTTCTTGTTTTGTTGAAGGTTCTTATTTACTTGCCGTGGAGGAGGGAGGGGGGGTAGTGGGTAAGCTTTTACGTTAAAATGGAACTTGAAGGGGCGAAAGGAGGAAGGCGTGTATCTTAAGGAGCTCGCTCTACTGTATCCATTCTTCCACCTAACCTGCCTGTGAATTTAATATGAGGTTATTCCACCGACCACCTTTTGCTGGTTTTCTCTGACAGTGTCTCACAGCGATTAAAAACTTTTTAATTTTAAGTGAAATAGAATGAAGTGCATTTTTGTTGTCGAAAAACAATTGGTACTTACGTAACACGCTCAGAACAGCCATAGCGGTATCAGGAAGTCCCAGTCCATTCTCGGCCTTGCAGATGTACGTTCCTGCTTCGTGGCGACTCACGTTCTGCAGTATAAGATGTTGTCCTGTTGGAAACACTTTGCCATTGCCTCCCAGCTTACTCCATGAGATATGAGTTGCGAGAGCCTGGTGAGGAGGATAGGAAGTTGCATTGCAGAAAAATGAAGCGCTTACAGTTTGGTTCACAGTCACGTTTTGTGGAAAGTTGATGATGGAGAAAGCACCTGGGAACAACAATAACATTTGTACATCTTAACAACAATAGACTCTCTTATCTCATTTTAATGTAGACATTACACGAGTGGTAAATATAAGAGAGTGCACATAGTACAATGGTTCTAGGAGATTGTAGTCTTTGCCGTTAATGCAATACTGGTGTGATACTCAACCGGCAGCTTAATACCGATTTGAACGTTACACCTGCTATACCAATTTTAGAACAAATTATTTTCAAAACCAAAAAGGTAAGAACTAGATGTTTCTGAGTTGGGACCGTTAGATGCACGTGGTTCTACTAACGTAGCAGACTATGAAAATACTTTATATCTCAGATGATTGTGTAAAACTGCACAAGCCTAAACATTTTTCTTCCCTTTTGTAGCAGCATTTAGTAGCATTTTACACTTGATACTAACCAAAAACGGATACGACAAGAGAACTGTTGGTCCCAGTCCCCAGGCTGTTGATAGGCACGCACTTGTATATCCCTACATTAGAATGTCTGGCTTTCTGGATCACGTGTTTTCCAGTAAAGCTGGTTCTGAGGTAGACACCTTCATGATAAAAACGGTATTGACTAGCTGGCGGATTGGCATCTGTTACGCACGTCAGTACAATGCGATCATTGCCTCTAACCAGTGCATTAACTTTATCGGTTGATAATCTTGTGGAGGATGGAGCGTCTTAAACAAAGAATGGAGTTTGTGTAACAATGACAAACTGAGAGAGCAGTCATGTTATAATTACATAAAGTCTCGATGTTGGCTCCCTAGACACGACCTGAAAGTGGTGCCAGAAAGCATACCCCACCCTCCCCCCTTTTTGAACAAAATACGACTTGAAGGGCCAAAAATGTCTTCAGTCTTCAAAGTTGGTCTTCGTCTCTCTTCCGCCTCATCTTCCCCAACCGCTGGAGCGGTTTCCCTATCATGAGCCAAGGCGTGTTCCTGGTTGACAGCTGGTCCATAAAATTCCCTAACAATTCCACACCTCTCATTTACACCCCAGGGGTAATCTGGTACCCTCACATTGCCTACTCATCCTAAAAGACTGAAGAAAAAGATCCGAGGATTAGATTACCCTTGGGTAGAAAAATGAAATGAGAATCAGAACTACATGTACTTGCCTAAGAACAAAACGAACTACGGTCACTGGTTAAATGCCTACAGCGAAAGTGGAAGCCATGTCAAATGTAGCGGCGTTCAAACGTTTTCACCGCGAAGCAAATGTCTTGACCAAAAATATGGGCAAAAACTTCAGTAACGATTAGCAAAGCTGAGCCTTTAATAAAATATTAATATAATCCATTCCCGCTTGTTGCCTTTATGACAAGCTCTGCACTTCGCACTTCGTTGAGTAATCTGCTTGTCGAGTAATCTACAAAAAAGTGTTCAAGTTCAACAAAAACCAAAGAAGCTTACATTGTACGTCAAGATACACTGACTTAGATGCAGGATTCCCCACTCCGTTATGCGCTACACATCTGTATTCCCCGCGATCTGACCGATCAGCAGTTTGGAACAGTAAAGTATTCCCAGACGCCATTGATGTGCCTTCTCGTACGTTTACCCAGGACAATCTTGCCTTTGGTCTTCCTGTTGCATTACAGTAGAGTGTGACATTTTTTCTGTCCCTTTCCAGGACAGTAATATTGCCAGGAAAGTAGTCAAGATTTGGCGAAACTGTAAATAGAAATTTGGAGTCATTTAAGCCAGAGATTCAAACTAGTAACAAATATTTACATGCAATCTCCCAGAGAGAAGGATGTTCCACGCGACCAAACAGTGACCTTATCATGAAGGCTCTGGTTTCGAGGAGGAGGAGGAAACGACAAGGGCATAAATGAAATGAGCAATTGGTTTATTATCTTCATGGGATAGAGAGGGCATCACTCACTTATTCAGTCACTTACTCATTCACATGCCCGCCCACCAGTTTAATATTAAGAAAGCTACTTTTATCGCTTGCGAAATCGTCAGTTTATCGACGTTGAAATTTAATTCCTGCTCAGCTGATGTGGATGCAAGGTAATGTTGAGAGACAGGAAACTTTAAACACATGTAAGATTAAAATAACCCCAAAGTCACTTACAATTGTCCAGCTCAATTGAAGCGTCAGCGGTAACTTTCCCCCCACGCACGCTTGTGGCCTTGCACTTGTACGTTCCAAAGTCCGACTTGTCAGCGTTTTCTACTCGCAGTGTTCTTCCTGTGGGATATACTTTGCTGTTGTTGCCAACCTTGGTCCATGCAATTGTTGGGGGTGGGTTTCCTGTCGCATTGCAGAAAATTTCAAAAGTAGCTGTTTCATTTACGAGCTGGTATTTTGGAAGAATGGTGTGTATTCTTGGAGACTCTGTTGAAGATGAAAAACAGTGATTGTTGACCCTCTAACTTCCAAGAGTGCCTAAAATCAAACTTCAAGACGAATCCAAATTTCATTTTACAAGATACTTAAATACAAAGAGTACCACAGGAAAGTACTGCTCAGTAGCTTTCATTTGAATGGTCACACTTTAGGATTTCATCCACAGACTCAAAACTTAGAACCACCTGGTACAGCATAATAAACAGTACCACATGAAAGTACTGCTCAGTAGCTTTCATTTGAATGGTCACACTTTAGGATTTCATCCACAGACTCAAAAGTTAGAACCACCTGGTACAGCATAATAAACAGTACCACATGAAAGTACTGCTCACTAGCTTTCATTTGAATGGTCATACTTTAGGATTTCATCCTCAAACTCAAAAGTTAGAACCACCTTGTACAGCATAATAAATAGTACCACATGAAAGTACTGCTCAGTAGCTTTCATTTGAATGATCACACTTTAGGATTTCATCCACAGACTCAAGAGTTAGAACCACCTTGTACAGCATAATAAACAGCACCACAGGAAAGTACAGCTCAGTAGCTTTCATTTGAATGGTCACACTTTAGGATTTCATCCACAGACTCAAAAGCTAGAACCACCTTGTACAGCATAATAAACAGTACCACATGAAAGTACTGCTCAGTAGCTTTCATTTGAATGGTCACACTTTAGGATTTAATCCTCAAACTCAAAAGTTAGAACCACCTTGTACAGCATAATAAATAGTACCACATGAAAGTACTGCTCAGTAGCTTTCATTTGAATGATCACACTTTAGGATTTCATCCACAGACTCAAGAGTTAGAACCACCTTGTACAGCATAATAAACAGCACCACAAGAAAGTACTGCTCAGTAGCTTTCATTTGAATGATCACACTTTAGGATTTCATCCACAGACTCAAGAGTTAGAACCACCTTGTACAGCATAATAAACAGCACCACAAGAAAGTACTGCTCAGTAGCTTTCATTTGAACGTCACACCATAGGATTTCATCCACAGGCACAAAAGTTAGAACCACATTAAATGTCTCCTTAACTGACTCTAATTCTCTATATTCTGTTGTAGTGCCATGACCGAAAACTTGACAAGTGACGCAGTCTGTAACATTTTCCTAAAGCCTTCACTAAACTTAAAGTTCCATGGAGGAAACAAGGACTCATGATATATTACTGCTATATTACAGTGGTCAATAAAAAAGTGAAAAACTACAGAGAGAAGCATTTTTGGTCGACTTCTTGTTCAATTTTCCAAGCATGGTTTCTTGGAAAAATTGTTATTAATCTTGCAACTGACATTCAATAACAGCAATGAATTATTCTGTCCGATCCGATCGTTTCATGATCAACTGTTTTTCTTCTGTTTATACGACTCACAGTACTCACCATAAAGAGCAAGAGTGACATTAATCTGGTCCACACCTGCCACATTGGAGCAAGTGCACGTGTATTCTCCTTGATCTGCTGCTGTGAAGTTCTGGATGACATACACGCCTCCATTGACGTTTATCAAGTTCCCCTTGTGGTAAATTTGGCAAATTGGTTGAGGAGAACCATTAGACGAGCACTGTATGGCAACATGTTCACCCAGGGCAGCCACATTGTAAGAAACGTTAGTTGTAATATTGGTTTCCCTCGGGCTTGCTGCAGCGAACGAAGGGAATCATTTTAGTAACACTTCGTGAAAAAAAAACTTAAATTCCGACTAATCATAAATCCACCCAATTGTCCTATTAAGTAACCTCCCATGTACAAATGCGAACCCACCCTCAAAAACTCCATTTTAAAATTAGCTGAGTTGGTATTAGATAAATTGGACACCAAAGTGATTCAAAAGCTATAATAAAGGGCCAACGCTTGAAAAGTCACCTTTTAAATCTCTTCACGGTGGTGGTTGGGGGGGGGGGGGAATTCTCCTAACATTGCCTTAATTGCCTTAATTGTTATCAAGCTGAAGTTTCTCTCCTTATTATTCAAGTGGTAGATGTGTCCGTAAAATCTTCCCAGGATTGACAAGGCAAATAGATTTAAAACGAGCAACAACTCGTTTCACGTACATTCAGCAGTCCCTACAGGACGTCCTTGCATGTTAACAAATTTCCAGTGGTAAAAAGTACGGTAAAGTTACAGACGGATCACAGGAGACCCACCCGCAGTATCACTACTTACCCTGAGTGGGATGCCGGATTAAGATGATTTTAATTAGCAAACCAAGCATTTTGCCCTTTTTTTTAGTGGTGCGCCGATACTCACAGGCAAAACTGTGTGGGGACGGGTGAGAGGGATTTATTTGTAGCAAAGTCTCTCTCTATAGGGAAACAATACCATGCGGAGTCCAAGGTTGAACCACGGACCTTGCATCCGCCTGATCTTGAGATCGAAATTCATACGTATACCAGCTAATGACTACGCTACCGCGCCCCCATTGAATGTATGCACCAACCTTCAACATTGATTGCCGTTATTCTCGTGTCATTTCCCACAATGTTAATCGCTGAGCACTCATAGCTTCCACTGCCCGCCTGGGAGATACTGAATATGTTGATGTTAGCAGTGCCGTGTCTCTCCAGCAGAACTCTACCATCTTTCTTCCATACAACGCGTGGTGGGGGCCGACCAGTCGCTGTGCATCCCAGTGTTACATTGCTACCAAGTTCGGCGTTTTTGCTGGGAGAAATCCACACAATCCTGGACGAAACTGCAAGGAAATGGTTAAGTATATGGTGACGTTAAAATACTGTGGGGAACACACGAAAGACGTCCACACTTTTCACAATTTCACGAAGATTTATTCCTTAGAATCACACCCGCATGCACACACAGACCTCACAACTCCTAGATCCTCGCAACAACAGACTCGCAAGAAAGTAAAAAACCTATTATTGTCTGGCACGCCTTAAAAAGAACAATTCTCATTGGCTAAGAAAAGCTTTATCGGAATAAACAATCAAACCGCACCCACACACGCTCTCTCTCAACTCTCTTATTACAATATTTAATCAATTATCGATCGCTCTCTTATAGCTTAGGTAAATACGACCTTTGACCTGTTTCCGACAATACACTAATTTTACAACGTGGGCAGCTGATATGCTTTGATGTCACGCAAGCAAAGAAGAAAAATCAAGAAGAGACACAAACAAGAAACGACAAAGAAGAATGAATGAATGGATGAACCAAATCCAGTATATCATCATCATCATCATCATCATCATCATCATCAACTTAAATGTTACTTTATTTACAAAAGGGTGCTTCATAACAAGCATACAGGCAACTTATGTTTTCAAGTAGCCTCAGTTACCTGAGGATTCAGCAGTTTTCGCGCACGTTGTGTTTTCTTTAAACTCAATGTCGTCAATGGCAATGTCACTGAAAGCGTCTTGACCAACCACTCCTTCAAAAGTGACCTGCAGTAAACATGAATACAGAGGGTACAAGGTATAAATACACAATAAAATGTTCAAGTTACAAATGCATACTCCCTTTGACTCTCGGCCAAACTTCGTGTTAAGAGAAAATCATAAGTAAACAGCAAATTTATGCCTTTCTTTTGTTTCGTTCTTTTACCTAGAGCTGGCAGCGTTTTGTATGTGACAAAAAAATGAAGAAGAAAAGAAACACAAATGGGGCAATTGTGTTAAAAATTTGTTAGCAACCCTGATATCCGCCCAATTGCAATGTCATCGTTAATTGACTTTTTTAGGTTATGTTTGGGAAACAAGGTAGAAAGAAAAATAATTGGCCTTTTCGCAATTAGTACGTGTAAACGACGGCCTTTAGTATCGTACAACATTTTTCAGCTCATTTTAAACGAACATCCAAATTTAAAGAGAAACCATAGCCAGTTAATGTTCTTACCCTATATATTCCATCAAAGTTAAGAGGTACTGTGGCTTTGTACCAGCTGTTTCCTTGTTCTCCTGATATCTGCCACAAAACCTGATCACCCACTTTCACTCTTAAGGTGTCAACGGACCGTCCATACAGATGATAGTAAAATATCATACATGTAGCGATTCCATTGCTTTGAATCTTTGGAGATTCGAGTCTGGCAACGTCACCCTTAAAACGCCCTGAGGCCTCTATATAGAAGTAATATCCTGCAATGAAAGTACATGAAATATTTCTCCGTTTATTTGTTTGTTTTCGTTTCAGTAGACAAGGATCCTGTTGTTCCTGGATAACCTAGCAATCATCTCTCAGACAAATTATAAATGAGCTGGAACTAGCCATGTTGGTAAAAAAACTATATAAGAAGTGAACTGCATTCAGTTTGTCACAAGAATGCGACAAAGAAATAAGACTGAGTTGCTCACGGAAGACGACACATGTCCCTCTCAACACCGGTCGGATGTTCTAGATAAACTGTAAACGAACAGATATAATATACAGTTTCATTCCTTCCACGGGTTAAGAAGAACTCAGTAAATTGGGCCGCTCCCAGTGTATGGGTCTCAATAGCTTAGTTGGTAGAGGACTGCAGCACGAACGCAAATACCACGGGTTCGAATCCCGTTGAAGCCCCGAAAACATTTTTGTTCAAACGTACTTCGCAATAACCTAAATTGCAATTACAACTGCGACGGTCACATCTTCTTTTCATTTGTATTTCCGCAGTTCACATCATTTCATTCTATACAGTCTTCTGTTAAAAACGAACAAAGCTGCGGATTATTAACTCTTCACTGAAAGCGGGAAATGCTTACAGAGGCAACAAAAAGCCAGAACGGGAATTACTCGTCATTACTACAATATGTTACATGCACCTTACCTCTCCCGGAATTGTGGTCCCTTGATGGTCCCGTGTCATGTGACGGAGTAGGGCCAAATTGCCGGGTCCACTTAAAGCCGGCCGGGTTACCAGGCCCATTTTCCCAGCCACAATACCAGATATCAAAGTTACAACTTGCTTCTGTGAAAAGACGTGAAAAATCAATGCATTAAATTAATGTTAGTTTCAAACCAATATGCAGACAAACAAACAAACAAAAACCAGAATAATAACTGTGGTCAATAAAAACACACTCAAACAACATGTAAATGAATCAGAGATCGAAGCAAATAAAAGGCCTGGCCTCAAGCATACACCTTTGCAAGTCGCACCACTCCAAGAACGTTTTGAAAATACCCAAGCAACAAATAAGAACATCCCTACGACACTTTTAAAACACTTCTGTACTTGTATACAAGCCTGACGAATACGCCAATTCCTACTAGGCCACGAGTCTTTTCTGAGTACTTTTTAAGGGGGGAGATGTGGGGGATATTTGTCAGAGGTGTTACAAAGATGGCAGAAGGAGAATCTATTATAGCGCCTGTTTAATATCATTACCCATGTTTACTATTTGATTTGGTTTTTTCTTCATCCAACGACCGGTATCTTATGGAAAATAAAGAAAAAGAAACCTTGACAAAAATTGCACTTTTACCGGAAAGTTTCGGTGTCATAATTTTGATTCATGGAAATTCAGCCTCACCCTGTGCAGTCACGGTGTAGTTAAAGTCACAAACCACTCCGGCATCCTCGCTATGATCGCAGTCACTCTTTCCCCAGCCGTCATGTTGACAAGCTGCAAGTGTGCTCTCATTTCCGGTGCAGTGGACCTCATCCAGCAATATCGGCCCACCCTTGGCACCGCCAAACTGGGAATTTGTTGTAGAGGCAACAGCCCCTGGGTAACCCAACATACGGCACACCACATGTGCATCAGTTATGTCCCATGAGTCATCACATACTGTTCCCCATTGGCCATTGTAGTAAACGGACAGGCGGCCTTGGTTTGGATACCCAAACCGGTCATCCAGGAGCTCCACGTGTATAACTGGAGAACATTTAAAAAAATAGATTTAGCAATAATTGAACGCGGCCGGAACCTGTGAGTTACAACTTTCAAGGTCAGGTAACGTCTACCTACATGTATGGCGGTCTGTGTGGCTCGTCAGCAGGAGTTTCTCTTGAGTCGCCTAACGCTAACTGATAATAGGAGTGTATACGTCGTAGAGCTAAGCTAAGGTTTCCTAAACACTGAATTCGCCCGAAGAGGGGGCGGGAAAAACCACAAAGGGGGAGACAAGAGTTGCTAATTTCCACTAAAAAGAAAACGTTAAGAGACCATAAAACACATGGAGAAAACAACGCGTTGGACGTATTCTTTTACGTAAACCAAGGAAAACAATTAAACGAAATTAAATGAAAAGCAAACCTTTCATTTCAAGCATTCGTCGACTTTTTAGGTCGTTTACCTGACAAATAGATTTGGGGCTTAGCCTTTTGTTAGTATGATTTCTTACATGTATGTCCACTAACCTGGCGGCATGGTGGGGTAGATTGAGGTAGATGTCAGCACTGAAGAAGGAGTAGGTGTTATCACTGTTTGCTCAACTTCTGTAAATGAACTAGACGCTGAAGAGGCTTTGGAAGACTCAGAGACTGTAGATGATGAAGATGATTGTACAATTGAGGAAGATGAGATAACAGTTTTGTGTAAGGACGATTCAATTATAGGTGTGGCAGAGCGTAGAAATTGGGTTTTCATTGTCCTTGATCCTAAGCTGGAATACTTTGACGGTTTCTCTGTTGTTGAACTTTGACATGTCACCTTTGCATCTTTTGTGTGATCGCAGTTATTTACTCCCCAGCCACTGTGACCACATTCTGATAACGTCTTCTCTCTTCCCGTGCAGGACAGTTCACTTAACCATATAGGACCAGTCCCTCCTCGATACTCCGCACAACAGCCAGCAGCCCAGGCTCCCGAGTATCCTAACATTCGGCACACAACTGTCGCATCCGGGACATCCCAACCGTCACTGCATATAGTGCCCCAGTATCCATTGCGATACACTTCTACACGACCTTCATTGGGAGTTGTACCACCCACAAGACGTATTTCTATGGGCCAATCTAAAGCAAAAAAATGAACAAAAGTTACTAACTAAAGATTGTCTCATGGAAACACAGTAAGGGGCGATAAGTCGTCTGATTTTGTAAACTACGATGTCGACATGAGACACTATAGACATGTGTGCCACGCGCAATCGCGCAATTTAAAAGAAATTCATGGCAAACGTGAACGTTGGAAAAGAACACTTGGTCATAAACGTACCTCTATTTTCCACGTTTACCGCCTTCCATTTGCCGTGGAACGCGTCGAGGACTGTTTTCGTGTTTGTCAACAACGTGAGCAGGACGTTTCTGCTACAATTACCAGCCCGGTTAAGCCTAACGTTAATCTATTTCACGTTCTTTGTAAACCAACTGGTTTATTGGTAGATTTTGCCAAAATTAATTAAAGGCTATTGACACCTTTCATAAAGTAGAAAGCCGCACTCAACCTGAAAGTGGTCTGCTCTCAATATTCAGAAAGCTGTTTGCTCTTTAGCAGGTATATTATTATCGAGTTAGTGTAAAGACGGGAAACCGCGGGCAGGTTGACATTTGACGTTTTTCTATAGTGATGTTTTATCCGTCCGTTTTGTAGTCTCCAAATACACATAGGCTCACCTTTTATATCCACTTGAACGACACTCTTAGGGGCTGCAAATGAGCTGAAAAATGTGCAGCGAAACCGAGTGGCATCAGTGTCTGTGACATTGTGCAACCTGATTGACAAGTCATTTCCAGGAATGACATCAAAAGTGTCCTGGTTACCAATTTCCTGGTGAACTCCACCAGAAAACTGTTTAACGACCATAACCTGCCATCGATTACTGTAAAGGAACATCTCACGTTCCAAGAAGATTAAAGAAAAACGATGTGCTCTCAGTGTTTCCTCTGTTGTGAGTGATACTGTCCATTCTAGTGTGACAGGCGATCCTTTGTGTACCTCACTGGGCTGTTTGATGCTCCACGACAGAGATTCTGTAAAATAAGTACAATAGAAAGTTAACGTGCGATTCGCGTCTTTGACTGTATTAAAAGAATACAAAAGAGGAAAGATCAATGCCGTGTTTTACTGGGGCTTTTTTGGCACATTCTGAGGCCACAGAGCCTCGAACTCAAATCGTTAAATAGTTCACTGTGTCTGGGATGTTTGTCCTGCAGGTTTTTGCCGTCGTGTTGTTTTCTTGAAGACCTCAATATTTAACTGATCTGTCTTTATACTAAGCAAAGTGTGTATAAAAATTTGACTGGAGTTAATGGTACTTAATTATCTCTCACCAGACAATGCGAACAGTGAAAAGAGTGTTAGAACTGCTATATCCATCACCAGCAACTCTGAATGGATCTGTCAAAGACAGTGGCCACTTAATCTGGAAGACGAAAAAAAAAAACACTTTAACGAAGTTAAAACACAACGGACTTTTAAAGTCCACTTGTAACAACCATGCAGTTTTAACTTTAAAGACTTTTTGTACCCATTATATTCGACCCGAACTTGCTGAACCATATTCATTATACTAAGATACTACTGGGGAGAAGTAACTTCGACGCGTTTAAGTATACAGTTTTACATGCCTGTGAACATAGATTGCTCCGACCTTATATAACATTGCTTGAAAAATAAAGAAAAGATAGTTTAAACAGTTCAGTAGCCTCTACGATAGAAGTTGAACGCAATTTATAGGGACGGAAGAGGTCGATGGCTGTGATACACTTTCTACAGTTTATTTATACATTAAGCAAAATTTCACGTCCGTCGTTCTTAAAATATGCACCTCGATGGATATCAACCATTTTAGGTCATGTTTATGAAAAAAGAAATATACAAAAGAAGGACGGTAAGTGGATAAAACACTGCACATCAAGAAACGAAATCTCTTAAGAACAATTTAATTTGCACAATGCTTAAGAGCTTTTCCTGAACAAAAGTAAATTGAAACACCGTTTTCGCTTTTGTGTTTACAGAAAAACAAAAGAAAAAATTTCATTCACGACTCAAATGAAACCGTTCTCTCCCTGTGGGTCATAGTGATGTCTTAATAAAGCTTGAGAAAATGCTAAAGCATCGTAGAATAAACTCAACTCCCCACTTGAAGACGCAAGAAATGTAAGAAAATTGTGTCCAACGAGGGAACATTAGACAAGGCTTTCAGAGAGGTGTACGCTCTCATTTACATCGAACGTTAACCCTCGACACCTGCACCTGGCCGCAAAGAGGAAAATTTTATCAAAAAGTTATTTTGGAAAACGTCCCCAAATGAACACCGTCACAAGAAAGTGTTACTTATAACTCTCATTTGAATGGTCAAGGTTTTACACACAGACAAACACTGAATTTAGAACCAGTTTGCAAAGCATGTAAATAAACCGGAGTACCAAAGCTAAGTACAGTAGCTTTCAGGTGACACTTCATGGTCTCATACACAGGGCAAAAGTGAAACCGTGTAAATATGGAAACGAAACATCGAATTGCCCTGAGGTAAAAAATTCACAGAGACACCTTTAGACAATCGCTTTTCTTTACAGGATCCCGTGTTCAAGTCTTTACAAGCTCAGGCGCTATTGTTTTCGTCCTGAATTAATACAATGACATAATAAGTAGCCAGCACAATGCTAAGCCATGGTGTTATTAAGCAACTTCTCAAAACTTCACTTCTTGAATAAATCCAACAACAACAGGCCCAAAAATTCGACATTTGCAAGTGGAAATCAGTTTGGAAAAAAATCATCAAAATACATTTCAAAACTCACACACAAAAGTAGAAGGATACCTGATTACAAGAACAGTATCTCTGGTCTTAACCAATTCTATATCCAAGGTTTCGATTGTCGATTATTTATTTCGTTGTGTGTGTGGGTTTTTTTCCCTCAAAGCGTTGGGAAGCTTGGCAAGGAGCCCCTCTGAACACGTGCATACTGACTTGTCCAACAAGAACATAAGTTTCTAACCTCAGGGAGATGGATTTAAAAAATTGACAAAATAAGTGAAATCTGGTGACTGGAAAACTGTGGTTTTTTCATCTCGATTCTTGGCTTACTCGGGTCAAAATTATAGCCAAAAACTGCACCATCGAGGAAGTTAGAGTCACCGGGTGATATATTAATATCCGCGTCCTTAGCAAAATTTTAAAAATATGTCAATTTCCTGTTGCTCAGAATATTAACTGTATAAAATATGAGTAATTCGATGCGGCGAGAGGACTGTCGAACTTGACTTTGTAACACGTTCGAGTATTAAACGGACGCAAAATATACGAGCGACCTTTAAAAGAACCTTCCGGATACCATTTTCACTCGCGCAACTATTGATACCCTGCAAACAAAAGGATTTAGTCTACCGGTTACAGCTGACGTCAACAGGGGAGCGAACAGCTAGCGAAGGCTATTGAAAGTCGAGAGCTTGTCAGTATCCCAAAATAAATACAAATACAAAGGGATTTCATGCCTGAATTACTCCGAGGAACGAGCGAACGACGACAAATGGAGCACTATAGCTTGAACACTTTCTGCGCGATTTTATTACTATTCCACAACTTTAGTTTACTGGGTAAGTGGCGTGAGAAGGCTTTAGATTCATTTGTCTTGGTTGTATCTTTGTGAAGGGATATAAGCCCAATGTCGAGCTGATAAGCGGTCTCTATGCGCGTATATATAATTCTAATAGAAGGTTCTTTGGAAGCCCGTTTTGTTTATTTGTTTTCCCTCGATTTCAGATGGATTTCAGTGGTCGTTTCGACAACAGGCAAGCCATGTAATCGACGTTCCTGTCGGGTCCGACATTTCTCTGCCATGCGAATATATACTCACTCCGCAAGAACAACAGGAGGCCAACATATTTCATCTGCTAACATGGACGCGAGAGGAACCTATGAACAGCGATAGCTGGGCCGGATTGGCGATCAAATCCACGCTAACTGGAAGCAAGGTTATTTACGATGACCCTCAACGTATTTTTATCACCAATGGCACGTTGACTGTCAAGAACGTCAATACGAAAGATCATACGCACTATCAGTGTGTGTTTCAAAGCAGCTTCTACACGACGCCAAGTACAATTCTATTGAATGTTCAACGTAAGTATTGATTACTATGCTAAAACAGTAGCTACTCTATTCCCAACAGTATTGATACCGAACTTCGAATCTCGGAGACAAAAACCCAAATAGTATTTAAAATATTAGCAAACAAACCACCACAAGAATAAAGTACTGTTTAGCAGCTTTCACAAGAGTGGTCACAAAATTTCATGCACTGACACTACTAAAATCAACGACGACATTTGCATACGTAAACTAAGGGCAAAATATGTATTTCTTACCTTACACTTCTCATAATAGGTATTCAAGGCTCACAAGTTTAGGATTTCTTGTTTGTGTGGCCGTTCTATTAATTCTTCTTATTGTTATGCAAGCGACAGCATTTCCCAGGTGGAATTTTAGTTTGGCATTTTGATCCCGCTTTGAAGATGCTTTCGAAGGCTTTCTGTTATTATACTCGTGGGGAGCTGAGAAAACAGTGGTCAATCACTTCTTAGCAACGTGCCCGCCAGCCAACAAACCTCATTACTAAGTCTACTAAAGCTTTTCCTTTCGTCTTCTTTGATCGCTGTTTAAAGTGTCAAGATTTGTTTGCAAAATTACGGCTGTCAAAAACATCATTGTTCACAAGGATGTCTTGTCACAGGTGATGAAATGTTAATATGAAAACTGCGTATAGAATTTCAGTCTAATCAAGTGGCTGTAGCCTAGCTATTTTGCACAAATACAGGAATTGCGGACCTCTGTTTAGTTCATTTTAGCGTTTTACATGTAGCGAGATATCAAATTTTGATTCTATTCGATGAAGACGTTTCAGTATATTTTATTGAGATTATCATCTTCATTTTAAAGGCTGTGGAGTGTATGTACTAAGGTAACCGATATTTGCACAGGATTATGCATTTAAAAAATTGATTTTTAAAAATGGATTGTCTGTGTCACGATTTGCTTATATAATGTACGAGAAATGTTATCGATATATATTCGCTTCGTGAACAGACAGCACGTCAACAGGAAATGTTGTCATAGATGTTGTTATGATAAGGTCACGGAATTGGACCACTAATTAAAATTATTCAACCTTGGAAGCCTAGACGTATTTATATTCTGTTCCATGCACTAAAACGTTGCGAAGTCAAGTATTGCGTAATAAGATGTTATCCGCTGGTTTTTAACAAGACTAACAAGTTATTTCCCTTAAGATGAATCGAATTATGTAGTCGGAAATGCTGATAATTTTTCTTCTTTGAAATTCGGAATGACGGTCATATGTATTCAACGAATAAATGGTTGTTAGAAATGTTGCAAATTATTCTCCCACAAGAGCAAGGAGAAAATTGTACTTAAATTTTTATGAAATAGAATGTGGCTTAAGAATTGCAGGAAACCTCAAAGAGAAGAGAAAGGAAAGGCTGAAATTTAGAAAAAGAAGGCAAAAGCGTTTAGATGCTATCTCAGACAAAACACATCATTTTACCTTATTTTTTCCTGCTTTGGTACTTGTATTAAGCTGTATTAGCATATTCGTAGTCAGTTATAAACACAAGCATATAGACTACACAAAATTTCCACTATTTTATTATCTGTTCAATGTTTTCTTCATGGTGACTGCACAAAACAAATTCTTTTTGGTTGTACATGTAACCTAAAAAGGTAGTTCGAAGACAAAACAAAATACATTTTTAACATCGTGAAAACAGAGAAACAAATATTTTGACAGTTTTCTAGCAGGTGTTAGGCTTCAGGCGTAGAAAGATCAATTTTCCTTGCATTCGAATAACACAAAAACATCAAACTTTACTTATTTCGACGGAAGAGCAGCGTAACTTAAAGCGTCACCGACGAAAGCAAAGCTCCAATTTTTGTTCCTACGGTTTTGTATTGTCTCCAATATTTTCTAGCTTAGTGAGAATTTTCTTAAGAACCGGAACATCTTTTTACTATCAGAAAGGCTACGACATAATTTTTTGGGTCAAAACTTTCCTGAATTTAAAACTGAGCACCTTTTCTCGAGACAGAAAAAGAAAAGAACACTGGCTAGTAGAAGATATCAAGTGATTTTTCTCAAAGGGAGAACAAACCATATCCGTTTGAAGTCATTCTTTTTTTTTTCATGACACAAGGGGAGAACTTGAGAAAATTCGGCCCACTATTTTCAAGTTGCAATCCTTTTCCATGTCCTCCCGGCCATCTATAGCCAAAAACTCTCTGGAAACTACCGAGGACAGTATTTTTAAAAACTGAACCATTATGTTGTGAAGGTCGACAAAGTTCAATTACTCCTTTCAATAATCCTTACAAGTGTTCTGTAAAATTGTATTAAAGGGTGGTCTTCCGACACTGAGAGGTTGCAAGTTCTGAAATTCAGCAGGTACAAACGCCGAGCTTAACTGATCTCTTAAGTGACACACTTGTGGCTCTTAATTGTACTCCGGATTTGATTTGAATTTAGAAACGTTGATTTTCTTATTAATGAAGTAAAACCGGAGTACCCAAGAAAAACCTTCAGTGAAAAGAACCGAATTAACAACTCAGCCCGCATTTTACGCCAAGTGTGGGATTCGTACTAGGTGAGGTGCGACCCTTTTTCTTATTCCGTATTATTTACATTTTTTTTATAGATAAACCAATGGATACTCAACTTACCGTCCCTTCAAGCGAGGTGAAAGCGGGAGAACCATTTGACATCACGTGTACAGCTCGTGCAAACCCTTCTCCAGAGTACAAATTTTATCACGACGGTAAACTAATCAGATGGTCGAGTACAGGCGTGCTTTCATTCGCGAGCATCAAGAGTGAAGATCAAGGAACGTACCGTTGTGTTCCTAACAACAAACTGGGTGATGGGCCTGAAGCCACCGTTACAGTCACTGTTAATGGTACGTTGGGGAAAACCTTCTTTTTTTCTCTAAAGGGAAGGGCGCTGCGGCACACCCGAAAGGCCGATTCTTGCTTATGATATCACGTCTCTTTACTATCTGCATTTTAGCCCGTGAATGCGTAAATCGCAGAGCGAGAATCAGTGGAGAAAATGAAGAAATGGGCTTTACGTCATTGTCTGTTTGGATGAATCCGTTCGTTAGTTCCGTGCTCTACCACTTTTGGACCGCATCCACAAATCTTTTTAGCTTGTAAATTTGAAATAATTATGAAAATTTTATGACCTATCGTTTCTCTGAATGTTTCTTTTTTTCATGTTATCATAGTTAGTTCTCATTCACCAGCCTTAAAAACAAATGTATCAACGGCAATATAATGCATTTATTTAGCACATGCAGACGTAAGCTTTACAGTTCAACTGAAGGGTGGGATTGGACGTCATGAATAGGCACCTCTGGGAAGCACCATTATTCCATCTGTTTTTACCCCAACCACCCGACCCGTGGATCCAGGAATGTGACTATCACCAGGTCACCAATGACTACCTCCCCTACTCTTAATGAACAAATATGTGCGGAAGACAAGACGACCAACAGCCTTACGTCAATCAAATCAACCGACTGAGTACAGTGCTGAAAAGAAGCTTTTCAGCTTAAAAACATTATACTGGATGAGAGCCTGATCTACTGTCATCTATTTATCGATCATTTATCAGCTGCCTTTTATTTTGTATTCACAAAATACTGTAAAAAGCATTGGCTAGGCAAAAATTAATGATCTTATGCTCTTGTACTACAGATTCTGAGGGATTCCCCCTCTGGGCGTACTTCGCTATTGCTGGAATTGTCCTGTTTTTCGCGTTAGTTGCTGCAGTCATTGCTATTTGTCGCGTCAGAAAAGCCAACAGGAAACCAGGTAAGGCAAGGCATAAAGATTCAGAAAAAAATAGAGTAACGCACAAGAGTTTGGTTCACTTGCACTAGCTTTGTAAGGACTGGTCGGACTTCAGAATTTCATCAACAGACTCAATAGTACAGCATAATAAACAGCACCACAGGAAAGTACTGCTCAGTAGCTTTCATTTGAATGGTCACATGATTTTATCCACAGACTCAAAAGCTAGAACCACCTTGTACAGCATAATAAACAGCACCTCAGTTAAGTACTGCTCAGTAGCTTTGATTTGAATGCTCTAACTTAAGGTTCTCACCAACAGTCTCAAACGTTAGAGCCAACTTGAACGGCACATTAAACAGCACCACATGAAAGTACTGTGCTCAGTAGCTTTCAATTGAACGTTTACACTTTTGGTTCTCACCCACAGTCTTAAAAGTCAGAGCCACCTTGTACAGGAAAATACTGCTAAATATATTTAAAAAAACGTTCAAGTGCACAGAAAACGAAAACGAAATAGTTTGGTTTCTACCATGGTAATCAATGGCTCTGGCCTTCACAATTCAAAACGTCATCGTTATAACGTAAAGGTAAATACGATTGACCAACTCAGTTTATTCATTTTCGTTTCCTTGCAGAAAATAAGAGAGTAAAGGTACCACAACCACGAAGCAACGCTTTGAGGTGAGACATTCCACAGCGATCGGTCTAAATAAAAATATATTTAACAATTACTGGTCGAAACACATCACGTGGAACAAATTCGGACAGTGGGTATCAGGCAATACCCACCCGTCTGGTTTGATATCCCTCGTCCGATTTTATTTCGACCACAGCAAAATAAACAAAGAAGTCAAAGTTCGTGTCAAACTGTTTAATTTTTTTTATCGAAGAAAACGAAAATCGCTTTGCAGAAGCCAGTGACAGCGAAAATCACCCGCAAACACGCCACGATCATCAGTGGCTTTTATCTTCTTTAGCACGACAAAAGTGCGTAACGAAAATTAATCAGAGGTTATAAAATAAATGAACCTTTTTTTGGCTTGCTGGTGGAGAATAATACCCTTGGCTAAAAGATTGTCCTCAAAGTTTCACAGTTCGTTGAGAAAGGAACTGTTCGTTTTTCGGACAATCGTTCAGCCTCGAACATTATCCTCCGATACACCAGCCGCCGGAAGGGGTTTATCTACTAATTATTTGATTCGATTTCGTGGACTTATTGTTAGGCCCTAGTCAAACATTTCTAATTCCATTCCACACCGTTCAACATTGTTGACCTCAGTAAGTTAAACGCGTTAAGCCACCCTGTTGAATAATGTTAAATGATGTTGAACAAAGTATCATTGCTATTATGCATGCAAGCATCTGTACAGCGAAGTTGTATTCAACAGTCTTAGATGATGTTGAATTCAATTGTCCCATCTCTTGCATATAACTTAGTAGATCCAGTACCTGTTGCCATATCAGTCATGTTATGGTGGCCGAGGGCCGTCACTTTTGAGCGATCAGTGACTGTGTCATGTTGTAGATATTAAACGGTTTGTGTTTTCCTTTCCAATTTAACAGGCCGGGAGATGCAAGAGAGGCTCATGTTGGTCCCGGCGCTTTTTATGGAGACCACATGAACGGTGGAACACAAGTACGTGCTCTCTGTCTTTTTCCCGAATATTCCTTAGCTTGGTTGTTATTATGATCAAAGAAGCTTGCTTGTGCTGTTTTTTGTGTTGTATAAGGTAGTTTAAACTCTTGAGACTGTGTATAAAATCCCAGAAAAAGCTATTGGGTATAGTATTTTCTAATGGCGCTTCACGTTTCGCAATATTTTTCAAGACGAAATGTTTGGATTTGGCCAACCGTCAAACCTTAAAAAGCTAATGAAACAGAAAGGGATACAGCCTGCTATGCAGTCTGCCACGAAAGCCTAACACAAGGCTGCTGCGAAAGCCGATTATTACGGGACATTAAAAAACAGAAAAGAACATTCCTTTTGCATTGAACCCTTAATACCGCAATACTTCATGAGACCATAACACTTCAGGCTATTATCGACTGTTCGAGAAGCGATAAACCTTGTTTAATCAAGGAATAACCGTTAATTGTGGTCAGTTAATCATGGTCTGAAAAAAGCGTTTCGTGATTTCTGCAAATTTTAAGTTGAAATTTAAAGGTAGTCAAAATCAAAACGTGGGACAAACAAAATACACAGCCAGGAATCCACATTTATAAGCAGTAAAAGTGAATTTATTTTGAAGGTATCACTTAATAATCTTGCTTTATCCTGCTATGAATTTCCGTATTGTGTTAAGAATCAAGGTTTTTCACTGTATTACAGGAGCTTAAGAATTATCACCTGAAGGTGATGTACATGCGAAATATCACTCCTTATTATGCATGTATACAAACTAGAACCATAAGTATATGTATTTTCTTAATAAAGGCGTCTACTCTACTCTACCCTACTCTACTCTACTCTACTCTACTGTACTCTACTCTAAGAAATATATGTAGAGAACAGTGTGTAGAATATTCATGTTGATAATGGAGCTTAAAGGGTTAACTGAAACGCTTCTCTCAAACCAGGGTTTGTCTGCGTGCCTCGCTAGTCATATGCTTATGTACAGTAAACTCGGCAAGCAGTAACGATCCGGATTTCAGTGTTGCTTTAGTAGTTCATGGTTTCTTTAGATAAAGCTAACCTTTTCTTCCTTTTCACAGATTCCTCAACTTAATGGGGCTTTGAGTTTCACTGACATTAGAATGAGTCGCGAGGTGAGTATTGATGTAGACACAAGTATGTTTTTCTGCTTTTGGTCAAAACTTTGCTAACTGTTTACTTTTACTCATATACAAAAAATTCTCATAGAACGCCAGAAGTAACATATCAATTTATTAGTTGAATTTAAAAAGCAAGACGAACCACAACCGTATACCTGTTTTTAGGGGAAAAAAGTGCCTAATTGTAATGTTTTCGAGCTGTGCACAGCTTATTTCCTTCTTGGACATCGTTACCAAAGAACACTTGTAAATAGTTTCACGCTGCGCCACTGCGTTAGTAGAGCGCTTCTTAAGAGAACTGGAACATTATTTTCATTAACGTGGCCTTGCTTGTTTGTTTACTTTGTTGTTGTTGTTGTTTTTTTAACACATTACGGATTCGCGTGTCATTTTCTTTGCTTGGGTAGGGGCGTGGGCGGAGGGGATGGCCTCCCAGGATTCTCCCCTAGATCCACCATTGACTGAACAATACTAGTGGGTTAATAGTATCAAAATGTTTGAGATCTAGTTTGTTGATATTACGTACGTCGCTTTATTTACTCAGATTCCAGTCGTAAAAGGTGCTTTGAGCGCTGATGACGTCAGAATGGCCGAGGTGAGCTTCACAAAATTGATTTTTTTTTTCAATAAAATGAATTTCTCAGACTTTCGAAAAATATTAGCTGCTCTACTTTGACACCACTTTGTATGTGAGACGACGTTTGTTGATAACGCGTCTTTTTATTTACTCAGACCCCAGTCGTAAATGGCGCTTTAAGCGCTGATGACGTCAGAATGGCAGAGGTGAGCTTTAAACGAGTAAACAGAATGGAACTGCTTTGTTGTACAATGAGAATTTTATAGACTGGAAAAAAATAGTCGTTTTATTTAGGTACCAATTTGTATTTGAGATGTAGTTTGTTAATGACGGTTTGTTTTATTTACTTAGATCCCAGTTGTGAATGGTGCTTTGAGCGCTGATGACGTCAGAATGGGAGAGGTGAGCTTTAAAAGAGACAACACAATATTCATAGACCTTGGAAAAAAATAATAGCAGCTTTGTTTTGTCACGATCTTGTTTCCCGGGGAATTTCAGGGCTTTACCTCGGTGTAAGAACCTGTGAAACCCACGGATGACCTAAGACAAAGAAAACAAAAGATTTCAAACAATACCGTACAGCTAAACAAAAGCTAACAAACAAAGAAAATCTTGTCAGGTTCTCACACCGAGGTAGACCCAATTTCAGACTGCCGACGTAATGCTGGGTCTTGGGGCTGGGTAAGTCAATACACAAGGCTGTTCTAGTAGATAGCGCAGAAAGAGCGTATTGAAGGCAATATTACATGGAAGCATGGACGGCGAAGAAGAGAGAGCGCTCGTGTCCAACCAGTGTGGCCTGGGTTCGAATATCAAACTCGGTGTCACCTGTGGGTTGAATTTGTTGTTAGTATTCATCCCTTTTCTCCCTCCACAAAAACCAACTTTTCTAAATTCCAATTTGATCTGAAACAGTGCATGAAGAGGCAGTCTGTGGGCAGGCACTGCAATTTCTGTGTATTTATTTCTTCATTTTATTTTCATTTTAATCAAGAATGAAATACAAACGGCAGTGATAAACATGATAAAACAACGCATGTTGTAAAAATCACTTGACCCTTCGTATGCTATGCAACTGTCCCTTTTTAAAATATATGTTGCGTAGCATGCGAAACGTCAAGTCATTGTTACATGCGTTGTTTTATCATGTTTATCACTGCCGTTTGTATTTTATCCTTGATTAGGCTTGGATGCTCGAAAAACAAGAGTGTTTATTTTCATCTTATTTATTTACTACTTCCTGGGTATCTGCTCTTAAAGGATAATAGGTACGTAATTCTTTAGATAACGAGCAGTCCTTCCTTCTACTCAGGGGTACTCGAGCGACAAGGTGCGCGCGAAAGGACGCTGCCCCTTGGAAATGTCGCTGTGGTAGCTCAAAACACGCGCATCAAGTTTTCGCACGGCATCGACTTTCGCGCTCCTTCGCCTGCTTTGCTCGGCTATCCCTAAGCAGAACGAGGGACTGCTCACAGTTTAGTAACCTTTCAGGGAATATATTGTTCTGATATATGCGCTATCTTTCAATCTAGACTGCCTTCTCCAGATTAGAAGCAGCCTATCCAACCCGTTCCATCACGCATTTGATTGACGGCGTGGAAGAAAGTGTTTCACAGCTATGACAACAGCAAATAGAATCAGAAGTCGTGATGGAAGATGTCATGACGAATGAAGTGGCTGGGACACAAGAAACTTTCGTGTTGATTTATAATCCTTCCACCGCGGTGTATCTCAATTGATAACGTTCGTAGTTATAGACAAATTAGGCTGTCCAAATAAACTCCACAATACGTGCGTGGTCTCAAGTAACAATGCAGCTTGTATAGCAAATGAAACGACGTACTGCAGGCGCGGGAAAATGCATTGTGATCACGAGCAATTAACGAGGAAGTTACAATTAGTGAGTAGCGATGGTCCTCCATATTTTAGATTTATTCATACTTTTGCTGAAATAGAGCGATGTATATTTTTAATAAATACTAGAATTTCATACCTAAAGAAAAATTGTTCATTTTATTTTTTAAACGAACAAAAAAAAACAAACAAACAAACAATTTGCAGAGGGTATTAGATAAAAAAAGAAATGTTTAGACAGATTATTTGGAACTGTAGTTAAGAAAATGAAGTAAATTTCCTTTAATCTTGCTTGGTGCGCAATATTTTGCATCATATCAATTTATTCTTTCATAAATTTGTCGAAGCGATAGAGAAATATGTATGTGTATATTTTTCAGTCATTATTGGCATTTTTTCCAATAGAGAACGAGATATTTAATTGCTTTTTAACATCTGAAAGAAAATGTGTTTTTCAGTAGAAATAGAGGCCAAGAAGAAATTGCTCGACAGTGAATTATACCATGTTCAAAAAGCGATAGTTTTGTAAAATTGCCCATTCCGATTAGATTTTTTTAAAAATGTTTTAATGTAACTGATTATTTATGAAAACTTCTTAATAAAGTCTTCAAGTAGTTGTTGCTTCTGGTACTTAGTTAAAGGGATAAAAGCCCGTCTAATAAAAAAAAATGGACGTACGTTGGAAAAAATATTATTACTTTTAAAATCTAAAAGCATCTGTGTTCATGATGCGTCGTTTTTGTTTTCTATAAAATTCCATGCTTAAGTGACTTGTAACTTTGTCTCTGAGAGTCACTATTCGGTTGCTGAGGGCAACTGGTTCGTTTACAACTTGTTTATTTTAATAAGGCAAGGTAATACGGGCAACATTTTGTGTAACTTATCGTGCAACAATGTTGCGTTGTAAGTTGAGATTGTTTGTTGTGCACACAGAACCACCTCCGTGCTTAACAGATTTTCATGTTGCAAAAAGTAGAAGGGTCGTCTTTTTCCGTAACGTGAAAATTTGTTGCGCGAGGTCAGAGGTGGCAATACGAGAAACAAACAACGCAATATTTTTGCAAAACATCCCTCCACCCATCCATCCAGGCAACTTGGTATCAGTAGCAAAACAAGATACACGAAAATGTTGCCCTTATTACTTGAACAAAATGTTTTGACTTTCCGGGCCCCGACTGACCTTATTCTTACGAAAAATTCTGTGATAAGATACACGAGGTATAATCTCGTGTAAATAACCTGGAACCGGAAAAACAGCTTTCCTCAAGCGTACACTGTAAAGGGCCCTGGCCTATGGAGGGGTAAAACGGGAACTGAGTTCTGCCCACTTTTGCATTACTCGTCATAATTTTAGCACAGTTTGGACATAGTCGTGACATAGTCCGTTAAGTACCCACAAAAATTAGCGACATTACGGAATCACGATGAACACAATCGTACTTTTAAGTTTTAAATCACAAGTAAAAAGGCCAGCCAAAGAAACAAAATAACACTTTTATTTCAATGCTAGGGTAAAGAGCACGGAGCCATATAAATAGTGATATTACATCACACAAATTGTTAATCGTTTTTTACAGGAATGTACAAATAGCTTATTAACTGAGGGAAACGGAATAAATAATTATATCATTTAAAGAAGGTATCAGTTCCTGAAGAATACATATTTGATTTACATTTATTTTCTTTCTTTTTCCGCGTCGAGCGAATGGAAAGATTATTTGCTAGTCTTTTCCAGAGGCGCACTGTTCTATTTGGAATCAATCCAAAAATTCTATACAAACACCTTTGGAAAAAAATTACATTCACAAACAGAAATACATAAATAGCTAGTGTAAGATCGTTAAACGTTATTGACATTAATGGTTGGCAACGACTTTTGTCATCTACTTAGCTCAATACTGCAGACATGACAACTACATCTAAGTCGAAATTACCGTGTATAGTTGATATATACGTCACCCTTAGACGAGATATTAATTTTTTTGATGTACCAGCTATAAGTGGCATTCATTTACATGGTCGTGATTGCTGCACAGGTAAAAGATTATTAAAAGCTGTTTTCTTATTAACTGACAAAACCAGATTAGCTTACGATAAACGCTTTTTACTTGTGCGAAGACACCATTCAAGCAGGGTTCGTAGAGATCTTTGATTCGAAAATTGAAAACGGTGATCACCCAGATGAGAAGTACCACAATGCACTTGGCGCAGTCAGAGAAGGAAAGAAGGGAGATTTTCATCAAATCTGCGATTGCCAATAACATCACTGAATACTTTTTATTAAGTCACATTATTACGTTATATTGCAGAACGGAGATAAATTAGAAACTATCTATGCCTAACTTCATACTTCATCTAGATTTTAAAAATAGCGCACATAATTGCACACTATTTTAACAGTGAGAGCTGACCTCGATGGTCGTTGGTAATCTTTGTCACCGCCAATCGATCGAAGATGGAATCTAATCATATTGCCATGGTGTTACCTTCAAAAACGAAAAAGAGAATAAAGTACATGTTAAGTGCGGTTAACTATTAGCAGCATTTTAATGTGGATTAATTTCTGAAAACCTTGCGTGCAGTGTTGGTGACGAGTGACGGGAAACACACGAGGTACTACAGTTGGTGCAATGCTGTTCTATCGATTTTATCTGCAGATACAACACGGGTCTTAGCAACCTCTAATTTCATTGGACCTTGGTATCACGCAGCACTATCGTTTTCAGGGCTAGGGTCCACTGTTCTGTTTGTTCTATTGTTTTCTCAGCAAATCAGAGAAGACCTTGTGAGCTGCGTACCGCCCTTATCTGTACAAGTGACACGTGATCATTTAAATGAAGGCCAAGTAGTAATACGATAAACTAATTGCGATTTTGAGACGCCATTTTGCATTATATTGACGGCTAGTTGGAAGAAATTATTTTTTTCCAACGCCGTCAATATAATGCAGAATTTCCGTCTCAAAATCGCAATTAGTTTTGTATGAAGATTCAATCGTTTTTCGGGGGAAAAAGCAGAACTGAGGTTGAAAGACAGATTCTTACAAGTCGTCAAGTTTTGAACACGAATGTTCAAATTTATTATTGCAGAAAAATTATGAAACTGCTGACTTTCCTCGCCATAAGTCAGTGCTAGGCACACGAAAAATTTGAAATTGCACCTTTATGTAGTTTTCATAAGTGTCAAACGTCGACAAAACAGCTAAAATAACGCAAATCGAAGAGCTTTTTGTTCAAAACTTTTTCAAAAACATGATTGCGTTATTAGCGCGCGCACGACAACACCGCGACGGCCCATCGGGACAAAAACAAACTGTTAGAGCAAACGAAAAGACGCTTTAGTCCTCGTCTTTCATGTGGGTTCTAAAGTCGAATATCGCTTTCCTTTACCTTCAAAACTACGAGAGTTCTGGCCGCTCTTTGAAGATAAATTTGATTTTTTTCTTCGTTTTAAACGGGAGAAGCCTAATAAAAAACGGCGCGAAATTTTCAACCAATCACTGGCTCGCTTTTGAGACGTCAATACGTAGTTATATTGACGTCTCAAAAGCAATCGAAAGAAACTGAGAATCGTAATACTTCCCTGTGGTACTGTTTGTTTATGTTGCACAAGGTGGTTCTAAACTTTTTATTCTGTAAAGAAATCCCAGAGTGTGACCATTCAGATAAAATTGGTACTGAACAGTACTTTCCTGTGGTGCTGCTTATTATGCTGTACAAGGTTTTAGAATCTACAGACCAAGAAATCTCAGCACCACCACTGAAAGCGGAACATTCATGCAAAAGTGTAGTTTGTATGCTGGCTCTCACAGAAGGTAAAGTGATAAGTCCTGGATGAAGGTTACAACTTTTCAGCAAAATTATTGCCGTTCAATGTATCCCCCCTCGGCATTTCAATTGAAAAAAGGCGGCGAAATGCGTATTTGTTTTGTTTTTGTTTGTTTTTTGTTTTGTTTTGTTTTTTTGTTTGTTTTTTTTTTTTTATTCAGCGGCCTTGGTGAACTGGAAACTAAACTGTCACGGAAGGAAATCCGACTAACTGCACAAACTAGAGAGCCAACTAAACACTCTAACGTTGTTGGTTCCTCCACATACGTTGGGAAAAATGTTTCACAGAAAACAGAACACATTCATCCAACAAAAAGTTAGGACAACACCCAACGTCGGATGCCAGACGTTTTAACTTTGATAACAAACAAATGTTGTACAGAAATGTAACGTTCAGCCGGGGCTTTAAGATATAATCAGATTAAAATGTAGTATTGGTCGTGTATACCATTGCCCTGTGCAGGAGTCTGGCCACTGAATGTCACTTCATCAGGGGTCCTCTCGTAGAAGCCGTTTCCCTGAAAGAATTTTTACAAAGAGTTTAAGTAAGCCTCAGGAATTACGGTAGCAATAATTTTAACAAAACTTGGGAGAGTGACGCTTTATCCACCTTAATAACGTGTAAATTAAAGGGACTGTGTCACGGATTTTGGCCAGATTTAGCCAGAGGAAATGGCCATCAAATTCGGTGAAATATTAAAAATAACCGCTTAAAACTAAAGAAACATGTCAATAACACAGCGCAAGTACAAAAGGAGGTACGGATGGCCAAAAGTGACGAAGATTGAAGCAGATTGCGATATGGGTTTTTGAAATACTGTTGGGCTGAACAGTTTTCAAAGTTAATCTCGTTTGTTTGTATTTTTAAATTATAACGCCCGGGAGACACATTTGGTTGTAATGAAGCCGTGGTTTTGTCATTTAGATCCATAGAAGTAATTTCTGTGCAAACATTATGTTTCATGCCGAGTTTTTGTCAAAACGTAATGAAATAAATTTAACTCAGCCGTGACACAGTCCCTTTAAACTGTGCCCAACTTAAACAAAAATGAAAAGAAAAGTGTGATACCACAGGTCTTCAACGCTATTGTTGTAACAATCTTGGTTGCGTGTCAGCATAAATTATAAAGGGTTTGTATAGGAATCTGGTACAACAAAATGTCTCACCTTGCTTCCGTCGAGTTCTGACTGGTTCATTGTGTAATTTGTGTTTGCTGTAATTGACTGGGATAATTACTGTGGTTCTGGTTTTACGACACTCTAACTTAAAGTGACTAAGCAGCTACAACTGTATCATTTTTCTGCGGTTCCTCATCCTGAAGTGAAAAGACGCCCATCTGCTATCTCCTGGTTGGAAGGCTTCCTCATGGCAAGTTCCCCCCCTCCCTCCCAGCCACTCTCCCGTCCCCCCTTCCCAGTACAAAAGTTTTATCGACAGTCCCTAGCACCCATTTTAACTCTTGTGTAGAGAGACAGCAAAAACAACATGCCCATGAGGAAAGCACCTTTTTTGAAATTTGATTTATAACATCGAAACGAACAAGGTACCGGGTGAGTAGGTCCTCGCGCACTGGGCCCTTCTTCAACGTAGGTCCCGGGTTCTGTGTACGCATGGGCTGGCTCTCCAGATCCTTTTCCATTAGTGTAATGAGGAAGATCGATCCACTTTCCGTCTTCATATCTTTGGCAAAGTTCTTAAAAGGGAGATTCATTGACAAAGAAATCAACAACTTAATTTTAATTCATTTTCAACGAGACCTTGATCAGAAATTAATCTAAAAAGAAATAACAAAGAGAACCAATATCTCCCAATCATATGTTTGCACAACGAAACCAATACGACTTGTGCTCATTACGTCATACATACATGCATACTTTAATTGTCGATGTAGGTCAAAAGTGGCAACTATTAAAGCTGATGTGGACCTACTAAAACTAATGACACTGCGTATTTACAAGATTTAAATAAAAGCTATCAAATTAATAATATATAAAAATTGTGAAGGCCCTTATTGTGAATTGTTAGAGTTCCTTTGTGAAAAGATACTTTGAATAGTAGTGTTTTATTTCTTTTTAACGCTGTTCTAAATCCGTTAAGCTTTACTTCGTTCGTTACAATCAAGTGAATTCCATACTATGGGACCTCTAAATGAGAAACTGTTCCTACCAACTTCAGTTTTCTTTCGTTTTAGTTCCAGAAGCAGACCTTTGTACTTCGATTTAGTGAACGTAAGAAATGGTAGTAGTCCGTCGGCCACTTATAATTCTCCCCTCCCCCCACTAAGCCTTTCGAACTTCGGCGATCTTTACAATATAATATCATGGGTGACAAATTACTCCTTAATTTTGGCGCGAAATTTCAGCGTTAATTTATAATTTCACATGTGAAATTACAAAATTGCTATGGCCAACGGGTCTATAGCTCAGCGCCAAGATGGCGTCGAGGTTGATGAAGATGTTTTGTGCAGAACTAAAGCTATTCTGGAAATATTCATTGAGGGCTCAATCGGTAATCTGTAAATTTTGACTTTTAATTGACTGAACTTCTCAGAAATCAACTGCGAGTCAAAAAGAAGAGATTATTTGTGATAGTGTGACAGCGAAAATTTTTGACCGGCGAGCCAGTTGCTGATCGAGTGATTGACTATTCAAGTGATTTGTATTCAAACAACACCTGTCGACGGCCCCCTGGCACATTGGGCAATTGTTTGATGAAGTTGATGATCAGGCACACGCATGGAATTTACTAATGAATGACATATTGGATGAACTAGCACCTGTCAAAAGCATGAGAGTGCGGGACAAAGACGTTCCTTACATGACTTCCAAATGGAAGAGCGCAATTAGAGCGAAGCGAAAGGCTACGTCAAAATACTTGAAAAACAAAACACAAGAAAATTGGGAGCGTAGGCGAAAGGCAAGAAATGAAGCGACAAAGCAGAGAAGGATTGCGATAAAGGACTATTGGAGAAAAAAGGCGGAAGACCTCAAGACTAAACCAAGAGACTTTTTCAAAACTTTTAAGCCTTTTCTAAGTGCAAAGGACTGCTCAAAAAATGCGGAGATTCAGCTAAGTGTTCATGGAACCGTTGTTAAAGATCAAAAACAAGTGGCCGAAGTCCTGGTAGACTACTTTGCCACAATAGCGGATGGGATTGGTGGAAACAGTGCACTGCTCAAATCAATGGACGATTTTAAAGACCATCCTAGTATCCAGAGAATTAAACAAGAAAGTGAGAACTGGTCACTGACCCCTAATGTGAAACCTGTTACGCAAGGACAAGTCCTAGTTGCTTTAGAGTCGCTCAACACTAACAAGGCTACTGGCTGCGACGGTATCCCGGCAAAAGTCATGAAAATCGGAGCTAAAGAACTATCTCAACCACTTACTGACCTCTTTAATTCATGCATACATAACAGTGTATGGCCAAGTGACTGGAAGCATGGGGATTGGACTCCTGTTCACAAAAAGGATGATAAGTATTCTAAAGAAAACTACCGGCCCATAACTGTTTTACCATGTGTGGATAAAGTATTTGAGCAGCTAGTTGGCACGCAACTCACTGCGGGCTTTGACAGTCACATGTATGAATACTCGTCTGCTTACCGTAAAGTACACAGTTGTGAAACAACTCTGATTAACTTAGTGGAGGGATGGAGAAAGGCGAGAGACAATAAACTGGCTGTGAGCATTCTATCGACCGACATGTCAAAGGCTTTTGACTCGCTACATCCGCCATTGCTTCTGAGCAAGCTCAAAGCATATGGTTTCCAGGACAGCACAGTACAACTTCTAAACAGCTATTTGTCTAACCGGAAGTACCGTGTGAAATTAGGAAATCACGTTAGCTCACACAGGACCGTCAGCCGTGGTTGCCCCCAAGGGCTCTGCCCTAGGCCCGTTGCTATGGAACATCTTCCAGAACGACCTGTCATACTGTGTAACGACAAACTTATCGATGTACGCAGACGATCATCAAATCTACCATACTGGTTGTAACCAATCCAGTGTAACATCCAAGCTAAGGGACAGTGCGCGCACTGCTACTAAATGGTATGATCACAATCTTCTTGCTGGAAACCTCAAAAAATATCAAACTATGAACATTGGCTACAGTCAGGATAACAGCGCGGCACATGCAATTTGTGTGAACAATGAGGAAATCAAATCAGTAGAAAGTCTCAATCTCCTGGGTGTTGCAATTGACTCCAAACTTAACTTCACAGATCATATAAGTTCAATCTGTAAGAAGGCAAGTCAAAGGATCGGCGTTATCATGAGACTCAGAAACTTAATTCCAACAAAGGCTAAGCTAGTTCTATTTAAATCAGCAATCTTACCGTACCTTACGTACTGTCATTTAGTTTGGCACTTTTGTAGATCTAGTGACGCGCGAAAACTAGAAAGGCTGCAAGAAAGAGGATTGAGGGCGGTTTATAGAGACAAGATTTCAAGCTATTCACAATTACTCAAAAGAGCTGAGTTACCAACACTTATGAACAGGCGTTTGCAGGATATTTGCATCTTAATGTACAGAGTGAGGAACAGACTATGTCCTACTTATATTTGTAATATTTTTAATAATCATAATTCCTCTTACTCTTTAAGACAGTCAGACTTTTCCACACCAAGTTTCAATACGGTTACATATGGTAAACATTCTTTGCGATATCTTGGACCAAAACTGTGGGGAAAATTATCCCCAGACATAAGATCAGCTAAAACTTTAAATATTTTTAGGAAACAGATACGCAAATACGATATTAGTCTGCTCATAGATGATGGCTGCAAGGGCTGTTCCCTCTGCTCCTCATAATTATTTTATACAGTTTTAAGTATTTTTAATTCTCTTTTTACATATTTTTAATATCTGCTCATCATCATTATTTTATATAGCTTTAAGTATTTTAAATTCTCTTTATAAATATTTTTAATATCTGACTATCATAAATATTTTGTATAGCTCTAAGTATTATAAATTTTCTTTCTACATATTTTTAATATCTATTAATTGTGTCCCCAAATTAGTATGGGATTTTCCCAGGCTATGTGGCCTTGACACATTGATAAAGTTTATCATCATCATCATCATCACCGCGAACTCAGAGAAGTAATTCCGTGGATTTGGGCACTTCTTCGAATGAAATAAAGGTCAGTTTTAAATACAAATTTGCTTCCGAAGTTTACTTTCGTTAAAACAAGTTTTCTGTGCGTATTTTGAATGCATTTGTGAAGCCTTCTGAGCCTTGCTCGATGGAGCAACATGGTGCTCGATTCGGTGAATTTGCCGGATAAAACGCGGATAACCTTTGCCAAGCGATTTGCTTTGGTACTTTTCAAGTAAAAATTCAGAGTCTGGTGTATTTTGCTGTTGGTTACAAATACACAAAATCGTCAAAGCGTGGTAAAAACTTCCCACAAGTTTTTTTCATTATTTCACTCAGAAAAATGTGAACTTTAGCCAATCTGTGTGCTTTAAACTTTTCAATGCTTGGAGTTCTCGACACGATAAACAAGTCAAACCCCTGACGATTGTGAGCGTAATTTGTCACCCATGATATTAATACGTAATCAAATGGTATACTCGTGAAATCGGGAAATTATTAGAAGTTTGACAAAACGCACGTGAAATTATTTCCTAATTTCACTCGTCACCATTTGGTTACACATACTAATTGCCCGAGTTTTAGTCTCATCTTTATTGCTCCGGACAAAGCTTCCATTAGTCAGTTTTAAACGTAAATATAAACAAGGTTTATAGTGAATCATTCTATTCTGACGATAGCCAGACTAACACAATCGGTCAATTTGGAAAGTTACAAAACGAGAACTCAACTGAGAAATTGTTAAGGTTCATATTTGTTCTCCCTGTATCTACTCAGACAACTGATATGCGGAAATACCATTCAGATGAGAATGTTACCAACTTCAGTTCTTAAAGGGTTTCTAGTCTACAAATCATTTTTTTCTCGAAACATCAAAAAAGTGTCCCTTTTCATCACTTAAGCCCCAAACTCAACATTCATCAGCATGTTCCTCTCATTGTTTTGCATATGTTTCCTATGGTACTAATGGAGAGAATTTGATTAGACATCAAAGCATTTCATCTTTGGTGACCATTTCCTTTATTCTCGTGACCTCTCTCTTTGATCTAGTAGTGATATTACTTTGAGAAATTCGATGCTTGTCACTACTGAGGCTTATAGTAATAGTATGGGGTAACCATACCTTGCTTTCCTGACTTCTTCTTCTTGCGCACACAGCAGTGGATAATGGCGCAAACCAAAACCAACAAGACCAGACCACCAATAGCAGCGAGTAAAGCAATTATCCATGAAGCCAGGGACTTGCGCTGTGCAGCTACCGCTGGTGGCTTACCTTGAACAGTCGTCGGAGGAGCAGAAGTTGCTGAAAGAGTGGAAAAATAATACGTTAAACGCCCGTCATGTCCATCTCTGGTGATCTCGAACAGAAGCCAGGATCCATTAAACTCATCACCAACTGATGAGCTTGGGAATAGGCCTTAATTTGAGACGCAAAGATGAGCTAAAAGTGCAGATGCAAAGGTAACACAAAGCCAGAAGGGAAATCCACAGAACCTTTGGAGCAATTGGGCTAAGCCGCTGGCCGCACTGACTCCAGTTTAACCCTGCCCAATTTATATTTAGCCACATTCAAAAGCTGTCCTACAGGACCATACTACTACTGGCTATTTTAAACCTCTCGCTAAAACGGAGTTAGTTTCAGAAGAAACTGTTGTGCTGCAACGGTGGGAAGGCGAAACAAAAAAAATGTGGATTTACCAACTGTGTTGATAAGGCAAATTGGCGACGGTAGAGAAAATTCAAAAGTTGACATTTTGAGCGTTAGCTCTTCGCCAATCAAGGAATTGGTGGGTTGTGTTTGGTTTGGATATTTAACGGTGGAGCTACGGCTGTTGGAGAAAAACAAGAATAAGTTACTTCAAGGCAAAGAGTTCGAGATAGTAAGGGCCGTGGTTTTCCGAGTATCCTTAAAGGGTAAAATTGAAACTTAGATTCGCCTTACCTAATTCTGGCACCACAAAAAGTGTTTGTGGCACTTAGGCTGGGAATGGGAAAAAATTGTTTCTAGCAATGAAATTTAGGCAAAATTACTTTGACAGTGCCATTTTGAAAATAATTTGGTTATGAATTAAGTGGGATTTAACTCTTTTTTGGACAAAATTTCAGACAAAAAACTTTCGGGCACATTTCTGACGTTTCAGGCCAGTGAATTATTTGAGAGTGATTTTCTGGTATCTGGTCATTAAAACACTTTATTGTTAACTGCAGCATACTATCAATTAGAGTTAACAAACAACTGTCCAAAACGTTTTTGACCATTCAAGCGAGATAGATTTCCAGCCTTGAAGGAGTAATTAAGAATTCTTTTAAGGGTGACAAGAATGATTAAACTGTACCGACTAACAGGTACGTATATAGGATCATGAACTCACTTGGTAGAACAAGGCGAAGTGTCGGTCTTTCTACTGGAATCATCTGAATACTACCATTGTCAACGGAATTTTGTAAGACCTGAACCAGTTCATCAACAGTCTTATTGCCTTTGATGAAGACCAAAGTGAAGTTTACTACAACGCTTCCGTTTCTGTCAACGGAATAATACAAGATACAAGTTATTGGCGTAACTACAAGGTGCAAGCTGTGGACCCTATTTCACACGAAAGCACCAAAAAAGGTAATTTATCCTTACATGATATCATTAACACGGACGTGGCCAAACTGTGGTTCATCTTTGTACAAGGCAGACATCTACAAAATAAAATATAAAACAATAAAATAGACAGCTTATTATCGTCCGGATTAAGTAAGTCCTTGGAAGGACTCTTGTTGCTGACGGACCGTGGGGTATCAACAACAACCCAAGCATAAGAGCGAATGCTATCTTCAAAGTTAAGTGACACTGATGAAGTTGTTTACCACGGTACTTACTTGACAGGTCACACGGAGCAGTTATTCAATTGAGTGTCGAAAAAAATTCGCATGAGCTTGGGTTTTGGTGTACTACACCCTGTGATTAGTTAAAAATACTCACGCCACTTTTTCAACCAGTTAGAAGTAAAACCAAAACCAATCACGACTTGCTTCGAAGTATTTTCCCGCGCTTGATAGCGTGAATTGGTTTAAGATCTGATTGGTTCACTGGTTTGTGGCTGTTGTGATTGGCCGGAGTAATTTCTTAGGTTTTGGTTTTACGACACTCAATTGTAAGCCGTTCCAACTCGGTTGTTACTGGAAAAGAAAATGAGTGAGCATCTGTGAGATAAGTGGAATGATAACTGGCTAAAATGTATCAACAAAAAAGTATTCTCAAGTCGATTTATTCAGAAAAAGTTCTGAGTCCAAGGCAAGTCGAACCCATGTCCTTCCAGGTGCCGGATGGGTGCTCTACAGCTGAGCAATGGGTAAATGCGGGTGACAAAGGTCAGATAAAGTGTCAAAATGCGACATAGGCCTGCAATACTGCAAGGGTCAATAATGTTAAACGCAATAACTGTAAATACGATAATAATAGTGACGACTGGCTGAAGTGAATTAAACGAATAAGTGTTAAGATATAGTAAGTCCTCCTAACTATGTATTTTCTATGTGATACTAATATTTTTCAAAAATAATTAAAGTTATCATTCATTCAAATAATGAATGATAACTGGGGTGGCTGTACGGTGAAGTGCCACTGTTGTTTGAAAAATCAACCTTCACCTCTGCTTCTCAGCCGTGGTCAATAACACTGATTATGCAGGCTTACAATCAACTTACATTCTCACTAAACTTAGTGCTTAAGTCCCTGAACCTTGCACTGCTGTGATTTTTGTAGTCTGGGTGATATTTGTATTCGTCCCTTTGGAGTGTTACTTGGCCTTCCACGATGTCTGTTTTTGGAGGAACTACAAAGCAAGAAAAACAAAAAGCTCTTTCAATCCCGGGGACATAACTCAAGTTTGAAACTTTCGAAAAAATCTCAACAAACTGCACACTGGAACGTATTACTCAACACCGTTCTCTTGAATTGTCACCTTTAAGCCCTAGCTAATCGGAGCAAGTCAACACAGATTTGAAAATGCGGGCTTGGCTAGAAAGACTTGCAATTGGTGGCCAAACGAACTCGTAAGTGGATGCAAGTAAGAGGCAAGTTGCCAAAAAGTCATTTTAGTGTAGCCGAACCAAGGAAAATAATACCCAGGCTAACTTGGTGTCAACTTGCGTTGGGTGGCCAAAAGGTGAAGTACTTGCACTCGCGTGCAAACTTGAGCTCGATCAAAGTGAACACAAGCTATCGCAAGCCAAGTCAGAACCATCTTGAACAGCATTTCATTTGAAATGTCACACTCTGGGATTTCATCAACAGACACAAATGCTGTACAGCACAGAACACAAAACCACAGGAAAGTACTGTTCAGTAGCTTTCATATGAATGGTCACATTTTCAAGATTTCACCTACCATGTCAAATATAGAACCACCTCGCTCGGCACAATAATCAGCACCATAGTAAAATGCTACACGTAGCTTTCATATGAATGGTCACATTTTAGGATTTCATCCACAGAGTCAGAAGTTGGGACGACCACACAAGGCAGTTGCCGAGCAACAGCCCGGTTGCCCCTCCCCCCCCCCCCCCCCTCTAACTTAAAACTGATGGGTCAGTGAGGTCTTCAAGGCAGTAGCCTTTCAACTACGAATACCCCCCTCACCACCAGGATAAAAAAAATACATTGCAGATTTAAATATAAGTTCAGGAAATAGAAAGCTTGACAAAAACAAAAAACGCTTTTTAAAACTTGTCAGTCTTACTTGGTTCATCACAATTGGTTCCTTGATAACCATTATCACAGGCGCATGCATAAACAGTACCATTCACATCGAAGCAGCTTCCCCTGAAGCAGGGATTCTGAGAGCAAGGTCTTTCTGCTAAGGGAGAGAATGGCCTCATAAATATTTCAAATATGTCATCATACAATTGTTGTAAGAGTAGTCAGGAGAAGTTGTTGAAATATCTGGGTTCATTACGTCCTTAATTCTCATGATCTCTCTGATGAATTTAGGATTAATATTACAAGGAGAAATTTTATGCTAATCCCTATTGGAGCTAGGCTTAACGAAATTTTCCTCAATCCCACTGAGGGCTAGACAATGAAAGACACCGTTTTCTATAATCTCTTCTTCGACATATTATTTAAATCAATCAGAAATGCGGTTGCATTTATTTCGATGCTGTTACAAAGGAATCATCACTTCGAAAATTAAGTCAGATTTTGGTTGCCACTGCTAAGGCTGCAAAGAAAAAGTTTTCAATATAGGAACGCTCCTCAAACATAAGTCGAATAGTCGCCTTAATAATTGCACTTCCCTAACCCACATAATAAAATAATAGCCCCACACTTTTCCAGGAAACAGCCGTATATTTTAGCAGTTAGGTATTTACGGAAAAATACACGTCGCTTCTCAGCTTCCAAGCATAAAGCGACGAAACACGTTGTTTTTCCACACTTTGATGATTGCCAATCCACTGTACAATATACATTCCCATGTCGCACTTTCAATCAACTACCTCTTCCCCACAAACACACCTCGAACAAGGGAGGCGATTTAGATTATTTAACACAAACTGAAGGTAAAAAACCGCAATTCCGAACTAAACCAACCACAACAACAACAACAACAACAACAACAACAACAACAAACATAAACAATTAAATAATAAAACTTGTCCCCAAATGCGAGTAATAACTTCAACTACAATGCCATTAACTTGCCTAAAACAGTGATTTTTGCATGAGCAGTTGCTTGAGGCTTTATCCCATTCATTGCTGTACAAATATACGTCTTGACATAAGCCGTACTGGAGCTGTTTATGACAAGCGTCTTGCCAAAGCCAACTGTGCCATTTTCTCCAACAATCGAGTAAACAATCTCAGGTACAGGGTTACCAGCCACATCACAGAACAGAGTCACTTGCTGCCCCACCCAAACCACTTGGTCCACAGGACGGGTAATTATCTCTGGAGGATCTGGTGAAATAAACAGATTAACAATGGGTGGATTTGTTTGCAGGAAAGCCAAAAAGCAGTTGCTTTCATACGTGAGTATTTTGTACGTTTTTAGCTAAAAAACAGTCAAAATTTCGCTCACCCTATAGATCGTTTTTTTTTTTAATGGCCCCGATAAATTATTCTTTTGTACGCATTCAAATTATCCTTACTACTCACAAATTTTAACCAATCGTTACATTCCCAAAAGGCTACCAGTAGAGAGGAGAAGTTCATCAAATATCAAGAGAATTCACCTTGGGTGATCATGTTCTCAATTGTCATGACCCCTATGGTTAATCAAGCATTATTATTACAACAAGAAAGTCGATGCTGAGCACTATTAGATTAATGGGCGAATGAAATTTTTCCCAAATCCCATTCTAGACTAGAAAACATAAGAAACCAAAATCTATAATCTGTCTTTCATGTATTCTTTACATAAATCAGAAATGTTGTTTGGGTATACGTTAATACTGTTACAACGGAATTATCACTTCCACTGGACTAAGCCGCCATCACTTGTATAATTTTTCTATTACCCCAGTACTCACACAACACATCAATGCTCAAATTTGCTGAGGCATTTGCGCCGATCTGATTCCAAGCCAGACACTGAAAGAACCCAGAATCCGTTCTTTTGATATTTGTTAACACAGTTGTACCGCTGTTAACTATCACAGAGTTATTGGTTCCTCTGATCCATGCAACATTTGGAGGTGGATTTCCCGTGACGCTGCAGTTAAGAGACACATTTTGTCCCTCAGTGACTTGGCTTATAGGAGTTACTGAAACTTCTGGAGAATCTGTCATAAAAAGAGGGGGCGTTGTTAGCATTTCGATGGTAAAAGCCTAAAGAGGAAGTGAACACTAAATTACAGTACCGTGTACAGTCAAACGCATACCATGCAGAAACCTTTGAGAAATGGGACGGTGACCGCATGTTCAACACAGGGTGCGGTCAATTTCAAATTCTACGATATGCCATAAAAGGGGTAACTTCTCCTTCATCTCACACCTTTGGTAATGGAAAGAACATTCAACCCTCTCTTATTCATGGCAAGTTGTTGGCTCGAACATCTCGTAAACTACGTACGCTTTAAAAGTCTAAAGGAACCTAAATATAACCTCGTTTCCTCTGTAGTGGAACCCCGGGTGCCGGAGGCTTTTCTTGCGCGGTTTCCAGTTGCTGCTTATGTTCTCTATTGTGACCCACGCGTTTTTTTTCTGCGGCACGGCAAGCCGCTCGTTGCGTCGGCTTTGCCTCTGGCCGATTTCGCCCGACACTGGCGAGAAAAAACCTCACCCACCCAGGGTACTGTAATGGTCATAGTAAAGACGGGTGTGCAAGGAAAACAGGCAAAACCGAAGACCAATAATATTTTACCGGAGTCACAATGCTACTTACAAGGGACAATCACGTGAGCATACGCATGGACATCTTGAGTAACCTTGTTCTTAGCAGTGCACTTGTATCGCTGTCCATTTAACTTTCTAGTAACATTTGTAAGGACAAAAGTATTTCCCTGATGCAACACTGTATTGTTCCCGGCTTGGGTCCAGATGATGTTCGACGGTGGGTTACTTGTTGCGTTACAAAAAAAGCTAACATTGCTGTATTCCACAACAGTCTGGTTGCTTGGAGCAGAGACGATGACAGCAGGGTCTAGAGAATTGAAATACAATTAACAAAGTCACCAGAATTATTTCTACATACTAGCTTAGGAGAAGTTGGCTTAAAAGATGTTCACATGATACGAGTATGAAAATCAGACCAGTATGAATTGATCCTGGTTTTCCGTTGTGGCTCTGTATTCATTTACAAGGCACCAGTTTGAGTAATATTGAAAACCATCCTAGTAGGTGAAAAGAAAAGCCACACATGGCCTGCGCCTAAGTCCGGATTACTTATCTTGAGGTAATGAGAAGCCAGTCCATTGCCAGGTTTTCTAGTCGTGTTTTCTTACTTCTACAATCCATCATAAAATTATTTCATTACATAAAGCAAAATGGACTATCTTAGTATATGATAAGGAGAGGGGTACATCTAGCGTAGCTAATACTGTATCCCTTAACTATTTTAGTAAATGAATTGAATTGATTACACCACATGTTTAAATATGTGAATAGTGCAGTTCTACCGCAGGAAGCAGAAGCTAATCAAGGCGGGAGAGCTTAAGGACAATGTTTGGAAAGTTACTCCAAGTATTTGTTTAATTTCTCTGGAAACAGTTCGTTGGAACTCATCAATACAACTGGCTGCAGAGACACAACATGAGGTAGTCTTTCTTGTTTAGGGCAACAACCCCGTAGTGGTCACCAGCCTACAGATCAAATGTCCGACACACCAACCACTATGCCTCCTCACACAGCAGCTTTACCAGAATAAATTTTTCGCCCTTGAACCACAGGTTTACCATCCTCTGTTTGTGCGGTGGGCTATGCATTTATAACGCATCGGTTTATCAAACTAGCAAACCTAAAGCCGAATTTTAGCCCTTTTAAAACTGGGGAAAATGAAATAAAAACTCATAAAATTGCTCCCATGGTGTTTTGCATTGTGTTTCTGTGTTTGTTTTGGCGATTTAAGGCTCACGAAAATGATGTTTTTAAAATAACGGTCGGACTCGCTGTGCTTGAACAAGGAATGAAATCTACGTTTTGGTTCTTGGTGACTGGGGGGGGGGGGGCGGCACATATGTTTCAACCCATGTAAAGGGCTTGGAGCAATAGAAGTGCAGATGTTGATTTAATTCCTTGAGTAAATAAGAGCGGTTTTTAAGTGAGTGTCGAGAGTAACCATGTCATTGCTTTGGTTTTGTTTTAACGAAAGTCATTCGAAAAGCGTTCTAAAAATAGTAACTTACACTGCACATTAACTGTAGCTGTAGCATTTTTCTGTTCACCCACTCCATTCCAAGCTGTACAAGTGTAATCTCCAGCAGCCTGTCTCTGTATGTTAAAAAAGCTGTACGTCTCTCCTTGATACAACACTGTTGGACTGCCATCTTTTGTCCAGGTGATGTTTGGTGTTGGATTACCAGTTGCATTACAGTGAAGAGTGACGTTGCTTCCTTCCAGGGCAGTTTGACTAGCTGGACTGGCGTCAATGGAAGATGGATCTGAATAAACAAGACAACGTTAACTGAATATCCTTTTCCTGAGGCCTCCTGCAATACTATAACAGCAACCATTTGTCACGTTAAATCATTCAATCAATCGATCAATCAATCAATCTATCAATCAATTAATTCATCAATCAATCAGTCAATCAATCAGTCAATCAGTCAATCAATCAATCAATCAATCAATCAATCAATTTTCCTGAAAATAAAACAGTGTTACGCTGCTGCACACAGCATTCAGTCTAATCCTGCAATTACTACACAGTTTAAAACGATGACATAAATTCGTGATTTAGGATCTATATGTATCTCTGTTGATCGCGTATAGACTCAACTTCAGATGCGTGATGACGATGATTTGAGCAGGGCAAATTTTAAAAATGGGCTTCCGGATTGTGTTCTTTATATCCGAGATTTCGTTATACCACCCTTCGTTGTATCGGGTTTCTGTTCCACACATATTAGAGTAACGTCGATCGGGCTGAAGAATATCGTTCGTTATATCAGGGGCGTCGTTGTATCGTGTTTCCACTGGAGCTTTCGAGAGAGAAGACTGGCCTACACAGAGTAAAGAAAACGCCTTTGTCTTAAGATGATTTTTTTTTTAGCGCAGACTGGATAATCTTGCTCTTCTGATTGAGGTGCTGAGCGTTTAAGCCATTGCTGAATGAGAAAATGACAAACAGTTTCCAGCGATGGTGTGGACAGGCAATCAGCTGTTAAGGAGAGACTCAAGATAGCGGAAGAGAACAGAGCATCAGATACGAGCAATGGAAGAAAGTACTGCAGGTGTAAAAGCTTCTACAGCGTCTTTCTCCTAAGGAACCTTTTACAGAGTTTTCTCTAGTGAGCTAGAATCTATAATCTTTGACAAGACGCCTCTCGGTGTCGGCCAATAAAACGAGCATTTCTAGTCTCTCAAGACAAAGAGAACTTTATTCTTATTACAGAAATGTACGTGGAATTACGTGAACCAGCCACAACTTACAGTGCACAGTAACTGTAACAGTAGCATTATCCTCGCTTCCTATTCCATTCTTCGCTATGCAGGTGTAGTCCCCAGCCTGCTGTCGAGTGATACTGCTCACAGTAAAACTCTCTCCTGCATTCAACACAGTGTTGTTGCCACCTTTCGACCAAGTGATCTTGGGTGGTGGGTTTCCTGTTGCATTACAGTAAAGACTGATACTGTTTCCTTCAACAGCTACAGTGTTGGAAGATGAACTTGTGATTGCAGCAGGATCTATTGGGAAACGAAGCACAAAATGTCGTTAATGTGGGTACAAGTTGAGATACCATTAACCCAAATACATATCAGAGGTTACACTAGGATCACATGTTTCAGTCCCAGGGCCTAGTTGCATAAAGCAACTTAAGATTTATTAAGTGGGACTTTTTTTGGCAACCGTTCCCTGTGTTCCGAAGGATTTCCTTGTGCTCCCTTTGTGATTCCCTATACTCACTACTCGGTCTTTGGCTGAGTTATCCGTGATACCGTAAGCGAAAATCCCAGAGCAAAGGGAAATGCTGCAGAAAATTCGCATTTAATCTTAACTTGCTTTATGCAGCCGGGCCCAGGAAACCAAGTAGCCTAAAAGAGTTGGTTTCCTCATATTTTCAGTTCTGTCAAATGCTTTCACTGTTGAAAGTTTAAAATCGCTTTGCCATCACTTTAAAAACAAGGAAGGAAAAGGAAGTTAATAATGTTCGTTGGTTGCCAGGAATTTCCGCGTTCTTGCTCGCCATAACGCCAGAGCAAAGAATTATTGTATGAACACAGCTGTACTAGTCAATTTATCAAAATTGTCATCATTGAAAATTAAAAAAAACAATAATATAGTCCTACAATAGACAGCTTCTGGGTTTTTAAGAAGCGAATAATGATCGAATCTGAATCGAACTGCTTTCGCTGCCACAGCGTGAGAGTTGCTTAAACCCTCATTTTTGTTACGCAGTTGTATCCTCGGCAGATGAATCCCTTTTAATACGATGACGGACAGGCCATCAAATGTCGGCCGATTAACATGGTTGGGAAGATTAACAGAGTTTTGACACAATGAATAGAAACCTTGAGATCAGACAACGAGTAAGACTTCCAAAGTTCAAACTAGTGAAGATCCCAGAGCCTTCATTCCTCTCTGTTACTAAACAGCAGAAAAGACAGATGACGTCTTAAACTTGTCAGCTGGGTTTGAAAAGTCGTAATCATCCTGAATCTCTCACTCATAAGTCGGATTGGAAGATACTTAATACCGGACTGCAAAACACAGCGACCATTGGCAGCCGGCGAGCAGCTGTTGTGACCTGTCTTGTAGCAACAAGTATGAGAGACGTTCTCTCTCCCCCCCCCCCCCCTTTTTTTTCGCAAGCACCTCCTTTCCCAGCAGAGCCAGCCTCTTCAAAGATTAATAACAGCCACGTGACAGCGTTTTTTCTTCAGGACCAATATATATATATATATGACCATAACAACTTGGTGGCTAAATTAACATGGCGATCAAGAGGAAGGATCACACAACACTTAATCTGAGTGAACGATTAAACTGTCGGTCAATTATATAGTCACTTACACTCCACAGTAACTGTAGCTGTAGCATTTTTCTGTTCACCCACTCCATTCCAAGCTGTACACGTGTAATCTCCCGCAGCCTGTCTCTGTATATTAACAATGCTGTACGTCTCTCCTTGATACAACACTGTTGGGCTGCCATCTTTTGTCCAAGTGATGTTTGGTGTTGGGTTACCAGTTGCGTTACAGTGAAGAGTGATGGTGTTTCCTTCCAGGACAGTTTTACTAGCTGGACTGGCGTCAATGGAAGAAGGATCTAAGTGGAGAAGAATTGGTCCTTCTTCAAATATCCTCCTTTTGAACCTTCTAATTAATACAAATAAACATTAAGCCTAGCCTATCGACAGAGCTTCTACACAAGGAAATCATGACCATTCAAAGCGACTCGTGCAGGAATTTACGGTCACTTTTGAAAAAGGGAAAGAAAAAGAGGAAGAAGGAAAAAGTTAACAACGGGTATCGAAACTTTAGCACGCAACGCCTTTAACTACAGGTTTTGCACCATTTTGTGTTAAGCCACCAAACGAGTAAGTTGCGCAAGGCACAGTCTAAATTTAGATATGAAAATGTTGGCTGGGGCAACGTACATACAGGTTAACATGCCTGCAGGATAGACACAAAGTATACAAGGAACGATTCCTATAGATTTACGCAATTTATTATTATGGTGCTTTGCTTGCGAAGGCCGCAAGAGCTGCACTAGATATACATGTTACACTACAATTTCCAGATAAAATAAAAAATAAAAAATAAAAAAACGTCTTTGTACTAAGATAAATTTGTGCCAGATGGTAACTATGATATCATAACTTACTGAATATTGACATAATTTTAGTTAGCGTGAAACGTTCATAACTTACAGTGCACAGTGACTGTAACAGTAGCATTAACCTCGCTTCCTATTCCATTCCATGCTATACAGGTGTAGTACCCAGCCTGATTTCGAGTGATATTGTTCACAGTAAAACTTTCTCCTACGTTCAGCACGGTATTGTTGCTATCTTTCGTCCAAGTGATTTTTGGTGTTGGGTTCCCTGTTGCATTGCAATAAAGAGTGACACTGTTTCCTTCATCTACAAATGTGTTGGAAAATGAACTTGTGATTGTAGCCGGATCTAAAGGTATTTGGGAAAAAAAAGCAAAAAATGATTTAATGTAACTCTAACTTAAGGCAACACCTAGCCTGCGTAGCAGGCGTAAACGGGGAAGGGGAAGGGGAGCGAGAACGCAGGAGAAAAATGGGTTCTGGGAGCTAGGGACGAGGGAACGCCGGCTACAAAGACCCCCATTTTTCCATCTCCGCCCACCGATTTTTAGGTAATCTAATTAAGTTAACTGCCAATGCAACCACCAATCAGAAACAGGCGCGCGCTTTCCTGCATGACTGACTGCACGCAGGAATTTAATGAAGCATCTAAAAATAAAGTTAGGATGAGAATTTTTTTCCAATCAAAGAACTTATACTTGCGCTTTTTTCGAAATAAGAGACACGAAGCTTTTCTAAATAAAAAGATTTATTAAGGTAAACCCCTCTTTGCTTCTGAAAATCAAGCACGTTCAATTTTCGCTTCTAGGAAAGGTAAGCTTATTTTAAAACACGCAAGCGAAGAACCGCGATACATTTTGAATGGCATTTATATTGACCTAAGTGCACGTTTTGAAATTTCAAAAGTAACGCGAAATCCATAATGTGAAGAATCGAACAATTAAAAAATATATTTCAATACAAATTTACAATAAAAAATGTAGGTTGCTTTACCATGGATTCCCTACAAAGTCAACAGCTTGAGTGATGTCCTATTGCAACCGCAGATTTCACTTTAAAACAACCGTCCGTTCTCAAAGAATAATTTCTTCGCTTTTAGTTCTCTGAGTTCCACTGTTTAAGGTGTCGAGCGTTTCTTTGGGCTTCTTCTTCTGATTCATAGTTCTCAAAGGGCGAGTCTTCATTCCGATATTAAACGGGATATTTACACTGCCTCGGAAATTCACGCGTGAAACGGTGCAATGCTTTCTTTAAATCCTCTCTGACAATGACAAAATCTCTTCTTTCTAGGACCGTATCCCTTTGGCAAAACCACTAAAACATCTCTTCCCTTTGGAAAGCTCTAACTACCGTTTCTCGCTCTGGTTTCGATTTCACTACCTGGCCCGGCCTGCTGCCTGCTGCAACCAAGTTCAAATCACGTCCTCGTCAAATTACGTCATTCCCGTGGGACTCACTGTCAAAAAATTAGCCAATCATAATTTTGCGGCCGCTGGCGGCCGCAGAAATGAAAAGATGGGGGTCTTTGTAGCAGGCATTCCCTCGTCCCTAGCCCCAGTCCCCATTCTCCGGCGTTCTTGCTCCCCTTCCCCCTCCCCGTTTACGCCTGCTACGCAGGCTAGGCAACACCCTATTGTTAGAAACAAGTTGAAAGTTACACCACAGGTAACCCAGTTAAAGAAGACCTCTCTTACGATGACTACTGACAGGTCGTCAAAGCTACACTTACACTGTTGGTCAACTACATATTAGCAACTTACACTCCACAGTAACTGTAGCTGTAGCATTTTCCTGTTCACCCACTCCATTCCAAGCTGTACATGTGTAATCTCCAGCAGCCTGTCTCTGTATGTTAACAATGCTGTACGACTCTCCTTGATACAAAACTGTTGGGCTGCCATCTTTAGTCCAGGTGATGTTTGGTGTTGGGTTACCAGTTGCATTACAGTGAAGAGTGACCTTGCTTCCTTCCAGGACAGTTTCACTAGCTGGATTGGCGTCAATCGAAGAAGCATCTAAATAAAGAAGACTAAAGTCAACTGAAACATCCTTCGCAGATACAAAAAAAGGCCTTTGCGCGCAGACTGGACAATCTTTGTTCCATTGATTGAGCCAGCTGAGCTAAGAAGCCAGATGGTAACTACGGTAGTTTCAACGGATGTGGACATGTCTATTGACTTGAAATATTCACCACTTACAGTGCACAGTAACTGTAATAGTAGCATTATCCTCGCTTCCTATTCCATTCTTCGCTATGCAGGTGTAGTCCCCAGCCTGTTGTCGAGTGATATTGTTCAAAGTCAAAGTCTCTCCTGTATTCAACACAGTGTTGTTGCCATCTTTTGTCCAAGTGATTTTGGGTGGTGGATTTCCTGTTGTGTTACAGTAAAGAGTGATACTGCTTCCTTCAACTGCTACCGAGTTGGAAGATGAGCTTGTGATTGCAGCGGGATCTATTGCGAGAAATGATGCACAGAATAATTTTACCGTTGCCATATCTAGGTCACATCCATTGAAAAAACACCTTTAATTTGAAACCATGGTTTATCCGAACACAGAGGACCCTGTAATATGACAACCAATAGGCCATAAAACGTTGCTCGTATTAACGGTGTGGTCTGATTGATAGAGTTTTGAAATACGTGAAAATGATTCTAAGGGGCGATTTAGACGTTGCGACTTTTTCGTACGACTGTCGCATGTGACTTTTGTGGCGCGCGTTATAAAAAATATCGAAAAAATTCACTTATTTATTATTGCTTCTGGCTACGATTGAGAATGATTGTAACAACTTTTGTTCCAGCCAAAAGACTAATATATTGCGATAACAGTGTTGCCACTTTCATATGATGATGAGCTTTAAGGTGTTCTACTTTAATAACTTTCATTGTAGATCTACTATAAACACTTACAATGCACATTAACTGTAGCCGTAGCATTTTTCTGTTCACCCACTCCATTCCAAGCTGTACATGTGTAATCTCCAGCAGCCTGTCTCTGTATATTAACAATGCTATACGTCTCTCCTTGATACAACACTGTTGAGCTGCCATCTCTTGTCCAGGTGATGTTTGGTGTTGGGTTACCAGTTGCATTACAGTGAAGAGTGACGTTGCTTCCTTCCCGGACAGTTTCACCAGCTGGGCTGGCGTCAAGCGAAGAAGCATCTAAATAAAGAAGACTACAGTCAACTGAAACATCCTCCTTTTAATAGGGCTCAATAGAATTTACGCAAAGTTATAATCTAGCTAATGCTGGTCAGCGGTTTCACTAATATGTGGGGGCTCCAGGGGCGCTTATATGTGCTTTCTTCCTTGCTGTGTTTTGCTATCGCTAGCACCTTTACGGCACCTACCCTCCAATACTTCAACTGGTATAGAGTTAAATATACACTTATAATAAATCCATGTAGACAGGTTAGCCTAACAGAAGAGCTTCTACACAGCCAAACCTACAGGTCAGGAGCCCATCAATATTGACGGCCTCCTGTATATGTCTGTCCTCGTGTACCGGTAGGAATGGGACTTAACAGTTAAAATTCTGGTTTTTTTGTTTTTTTTTGTTTTTCAGGTACTGTTTCCGCGTAGCAAATTATGTAGTGTTTTGCTCCTATCAATGTGTACCGGCACCCGAGGACATGACCAAAATCACGGCCATGACTACACGCTCCCAGCAAACAAACGTGAGATTTTTTATTTTTTTTAACAAGCGCAAACGCAAGGCACACTCGAAAAAACACGAAACAAAACAAAAAGGCTGGGAACAGAGCAACCAACTTCACGAGCATGCTGCTTTGCATTCCCAGGCCCCAAAAGCTTCAGACCATTATATGTCACACTAAAATTCTCAATAACAAACAAAAAGGCCTTTTTACGCAGACGAATTTATACCAAGACCGAACATTGTTCTGTTCTATTGATTGAGCCGCCTGAGCTAGGAAGCCAGGTGGTAACTACAATAGTTTCAAGGGATGTGGACATGTCTATTGACTTGAAATATTCACCACTTACAGTGCACAGTAACTGTAATAGTAGCATTATCCTCGCTTCCTATTCCATTCCTCGCTTTGCAGGTGTAGTCCCCAGCCTGTTGTCGAGTGATATTGTTCAAAGTCAAACTCTCTCCTGTATTCAACACAGGGTTGTTGCCATCTTTCGTCCAAGTGATTTTGGGTGGTGGGTTTCCTGTTGCATTACAGTAAAGAGTGACACTGTTTCCTTCAACAGCTACAGAGTTGGAAGATGAACTTGTGATTGCAGCGGGATCTATTAGGAGAAACGATGCAAAACAATTTTTAATGCTATAACAGGGTCACATCCATTGAAAGAAACACCCTTAACTTGAAACCATAGTTTAGCCGAATACAGAGGACCCTATAATGTAACAACCAATGGGCCAAAAAACGTTGCTCGTATTAAGGGTGTGGTCTGATTGATAGGGTTTTGAAATACGTGAAAATGATTCTAAGGGGCGATTTAGTCGGTGCGACTTTTTCGTATGACTGTCGCATGTGACTTTTGTGGCGCACGTTATAAAAAAATTTTGAAAAAATTCACTTTATTTATTATTGCTTCTGGCTACGATTACAAATGATTGTAACAACTTTTGTTCGAGCCAAAAGACTAATATATTGCAATAACAGTGTTGCCACTTTCATATGATGATGAACTTTAAGGTGTTCTACTTTAATAACTTTCATTGTAGATCTACTATAAACACTTACAATGCACCGTAACTGTAGCAGTAGCATTTTTCTGTTCACCCACTCCATTCCAAGCTGTACATGTGTAATCTCCAGTAGTCTGTCTCTGTATGTTAACAATGCTGTACTTCTCTCCTTGATACAACACTGTTGAGCTGCCATCTTTTGTCCAGGTGATGTTTGGTGTTGGGTTACCAGTTGCATTACAGTGAAGAGTGACCTTGCTTCCTTCAAGGACAGTTTCGCTAGCTGGACTGGCGTCAATCGAAGAAGCATCTAAATAAAGAAGACTAAAGTCAACTGAAACATCCTTCTTTTAACAGGGCTAAATAGAATTTACGCAAGGTTATAATCTAGCTAATGCTGGTCAGCGGTTTCACTAACATGTGGGGGCTCTGGGGGCGCTGATATGTGCTTCCTTCTTTGCTGTGTTTTGCTATCGCTAGCACCTTTACGCGACACCTACCCTCCAATACTTCAATTGGTATAGAGTTAAATATACACTTATAATAAATCCATGTAGATAGGTTAGCCTAACAGAAGAGCTCCTACACAGCGAAACCTACAGGTCAGGAGCCCATCAATAATGATGGCCTCCTGTACAGGTCTGTCCTCGTGTACCGGTAGGAATGGGACTCAACAGTTAAAATTCTAGTTGTTTTTTGATTTTCAGGCACTGTTTCCGCGTAGTATATTATGTAGTGTTTTGCTTCTATCAATGTGTACCGGCACACGAGGACACGATCAAAATCAAGGCCATGACTACACGCTCCCAGCAAACGAACGTGAGTTTGTTTAACAAGCACAAACGCAAGGGACACTCGAAAAAACATGAAACAACACAAAATCGCTGGGAACAGAGAAACCAACTTCACGAGCATGCTGCTTTGCATTCCCAGGCCACAAAAGCTTCAGACCATTATATGTCACACTAAAATTCTCAATAATAAACAAAAACGCCTTTTTACGCAGACGAATTTATACCAAGACCGAACATTCTTTTGTTCTATTGATTGAGCCGCCTGAGCTAAGAAGCCAGGTGGTAACTACAGTAGTTTCAAGGGATGTGGACATGTCTATTGACTTGAAATATTCACCACTTACAGTGCACAGTAACTGTAATAGTAGCATTATCCTCGCTTCCTATTCCATTCCTCGCTCTGCAGGTGTAGTCCCCAGCCTGCTGTCGAGTGATATTATTCAAAGTCAAACTCTCTCCTGTATTCAACACAGTATTGTTGCCATCTTTCGTCCAAGTGATTTTGGGTGGTGGGTTTCCTGTTGCATTACAGTAAAGAGTGATACTGCTTCCTTCTACAGTTACAGGGTTGGAAGATGAACTTGTGATTGCAGCGGGATCTATTAGGAGAAACGATGCAAAACAATTTTTAATGCTATAGCAGGGTCACATCCATTGGAAAAAACACCCTTAACTTGAAACCATAGTTTACCCGACTACAGAGGACCCTATATGTAACAACCAATGGGCCAAAAAACGTTGCTCGTATTAACAGTATGGTCTGATTGATAGGGTTTTGAGATATGTGAAAAATGATTCTAAGGAGTGATTTAGATGGTGCGACTTTTGCCTATGATTGTGAATGTCGCATGTGACTTTTCGAGCGCGCACAGATGGCGTCATTGAAAAAAAATCGAAAAAATGACTTTATTTATTACTGCTTCTGGTCACGATTGAAAATGATTGCAATAACTTTTCTCCGAGCAAAAAACAAATTCATTGTAATAACAAGGTTGCAACCTTCATATGAATTATAAACTCAAGTTATTTCTACTCTAATGACTTAGACTGTAGGATGTACTATTTGCACTTACAATTCACAGTGACTGTAGCTGTAACATTTTTCTGTTCACCCACTCCATTCCAAGCTGAACACGTGTAATCTCCAGCACCATGTCTCTGTATGTTAACAATGCTGTATGTCTCTCCTTGATACAACACTGTTGGGCTGCCATCTTTTGTCCAGGTGATGTTTGGTGTTGGGTTACCAGTTGCATTACAGTGAAGAATGATGTTGCCTCCCTCTCGAACAATTTCATTTACTGGGCTACTTTGGATGACAGATGGATCTAAGGAAAGGCCAGAATTTAGTTCTCTTAGCATCTTTTTACCACAAAAATGTCAATACAAAGCTAAGGGTGGTTAAGAGGACAATTGACGAAAGTGAAATCATGTGTACATGTCGAAATCAGTTGGTTTGCATGGCTGAAGGTGTAACCGTTAGTTTGTAAGGTTACTATTTCAGCGACTCAGTTTAGCAAATTTGAATATTTCTGTACAAAATGTTAGAGTTCACTAGATAAAAAAATTTTTTTTGACAAATAAACAAACCCGTTAACATTCAGTGAGTTAATAGACGCTAAACCCTCTTAGAGGAAATTGCTCACTTTTAAGAACGAATAAATATAGTAACCTTGATATTAATAAAATAAGGGCATCTTGGTTTGTGAAACGCCAATGATAATTACAAAAGTAGGATTGACTGCAAAAGTTTCAAAATAGCCTCGCTCTTCTTCTTCTGCTTTCTTCACTTGTTACATCTACTTGTTATAATGATCTTTCTTCACTTCTTTTTTCTTTTTTTTTTGTTTTGGCTCAATTTCTTCAAAAGAAATAATAACAATAATAGTGCAGACTCTCTCCAATTGATAGATGACTGGCCCGCCTAGATTAGCAATTGCTACCTGTTGGTCACTCCACTGATGTAAGAATTTTATTTTTTGAAATAACGCTGAAAGCTAAAAGTTGGTATTCTTCCAAATGATAACATTTTCAGACAAATTTAAAGGGTCTTCTCGTCAGATGAATTTTAGACAATCTGTGGTTCAGCCCGGAAAAAGAAGCCAGATGATAATTACGATAATTGACTGAATGTGAACAAGTTATTTGACCTGAAATAGTAGCAACTTACAGTGCACAGTAACTGAAACAGCAGCACTGTCCTCGCTTCCTATTCCATTCCGCACTTTACAGGTGTAGTCCCCAGCCTGCTGTCGAGTGATATTGCTCACAGAAAAACTCTCTCCTGCATTCAACACAGTGTTGTTGCCATCTTTCGTCCAAGTGATGTTTGGTGTTGGGTTCCCTGTTGCATTACAGTAAAGAGTGACACTGTTTCCTTCAACAGCTACGGTGTTGGAAGATGAACTTGTGATTGCAGCTGTATCTGTTGGCGTGAAAGAAACACAAAATGATGTCAATGAAGATATCGCTTGCTAGGAAAGCCGTAGTTCAAAGGCGAAAATGCTTGAATGGCGGTAACCAGTACCCGACATGTAGTTACGAAGAAAATGGAAGCGAACTTGCCCCAACTCAGAAAAGTTATTGAATGGATTTGAGCACATCTTGGAACAGAATAAAGGTTAGTTTTACAGACTTCGCTTCTGAAGGTTATTTTGGTTTAAACAAGCTTGTTGTTTGCTTGTTACAGACCTCGCTTCTGAAGTTTATTTTGGTTTAAACAAGCTTGTTGTGCAAATATTGTGACAAGATTGTAAAGCCAATGTGCATGCTCGATTCACCGAATTCTCTGTACGAAAGCCTTGTTTTGTCTATCAAATTTTTTTGAAATTAACGTCAATTTTACGAGACTGAACTGTTATTGGTGATAATTTTCGTCAGAAAATTGTCGAAGTTTTCCGTGGATCCACTCGCCTTTGACAATGTTATGACGAATTTTATTATGGATAACAGTTCAGACACATGCATAAAAACTGACGTCAATTAGTTAATTAACATAAAACCACAGTCTACCCAAATAAAGACGAAACCTGTTACTATGACAACCAATGCGCCAAAGAAAGTTGGTCCTATTAAGGTTCGATTAATATGGTTTTGATATATGAAAATGGCATTAAGAGTTTTTGTTCAAAATAGTGTGCACCAGTAACAAGATGGCCACATTTATAGGATGAACAAAAGGTTCTAATCATATTGGCTTTAGTTGTAGGCGCAATACAGACACTTACAATGCACACTAATTGTAGCTGTAACATTTTTCTGTTCACCCACTCCATTCCAAGCTGTACATGTGTAACCTCCAGCAGCCTGTCTCTGTATGTTACCAATGCTGTACGTCTCTCCTTGATACAACACTGTTGGGCTGCCATCTTTTGTCCAGGTGATGTTTGGTGTTGGGTTACCAGATGCATTACAGTGAAGTGTGACGTTGCTTCTCTCAAGAACAACTTTACCTACTGGACTACTTTGAATGACAGAAGGATCTAAGAGAAACACAGTTTTGTACGTACGGTAAACAACTGACAACAGCAAAACAAATGCCTGGAAGCATTTAACCTTTAGTCTGGGCAACTATTACAGCTACTATTTATTCAATTCAACACATTTACTAAGCATTTCTAGGAAAAATAAGCTTTTTAGTCAACAGGTCTACAGTTCTAATACTTGAAACTAAAGGAAATCGCTCAGTTTGTTTACGTTGACATTCTCTAATCTCACTGGTGTAATTTGTCAAAAAAAAAATAAATGTATTCTCGTAAACATAAAGATAAGACAAAGAGATAGCGACTGTGTCATTCAATAAGTAACAAAAAATGGAATTCGTCGAGTGCTGAGAAGGCATTTCCTTTTCAAAAAAGGACAAATCTTAAGTCAAATTGAGAGCCGTTCAAACGAATGTAACCGGGGCACCATTCAAATGCACCATTTGAAGTACGTTTCGGTTCATTTCCGTGCAAACCTGATACGATAACTAATTTCGTAACCTCTTACTAGTTTACGAGATACGTATCCTTATCACGTGAATTTCCCAATGCAACACAGTTGACAATTTCATTGACAAAGACGGCCCAAGATGAAAACCAAAAAAGCAAACAAAGATCATTCTATGGACTAGTGTCGTTGGTAATAAGTAAGAAAGCGTAAAGAAAAAAAAAATGACCGTTTAAAAAAAGAGGAGGCAACGCAAAATACCGCAAGAAAAACAAAACAAACAAACAAATAGAAAGCGACCGCAAATGAACAGCGATAAAGGCAACTTACAATGTACAGTAACCGTAGCTGTTGCACTAGTGGGTTTACCCACTCCATTCCAAGCTGTACATGTGTAATCTCCAGCAGCCTGTCTCTGTATGTTAACAATGCTGTACTTCTCTCCTTGATACAACACTGTGTTGCTACCATCTTTTGTCCAGGTGATGTTTGGTGTTGGGTTACCACTTGCATTACAGTGAAGAGTAAGGTTGCTTCCTTCTAGGGCAGTTTCACTAGCTGGGCTGGCGTCGATGGAAGAAGGATCTGAATTTGAAGGAGATTAGAGTCAAATATAAGAACCTTCAGAGGTCTTTGTTAGAGCCCCCCCCCCCTGCCCCCCTGCCCCCCACCTCTCATATCAAAAGATAAAATTAGTGTTTCCTGAGGAAGGTGCCTTTGAAGTCTGCATTACTTATATTTGACTGTTCTACTGTTCTTTCCCTCATTTCACAGTGTCGCTGCTCACTGGATATTTTCATTGTTTTGTTTTATGTTACTCTAAAGGATTTGCCTGTTTAAAGGGATGGTTGCTTACAACACTCTAGGACTAACTTGGGTAAACAGAAACTGAAAAATATGCCTTGGAACGATCACTACAATTGCCTGCTTAGCTCTTACGAGCGCGCATGAACCCTTGGTGAAAAAACGAGATCTCCTTATCTCACTTACAATGCACTGCAACCATGGCAGAAGCATTTGCCTTGGTTCCAACTCCATTCCTAGCTGTACATGTGTAATCTCCAGCAGCCTGTCTCTGTATGTTAACTATGCTGTACGTCTCTCCTTGATACAACACTGTCCACTTGCCATCTTTTGTCCAGGTAATGTTTGGTGTTGGTTTACCAGTTGCGTTACAGTGAAGAGTAAAGTTTCCTCCCTCTCGAACAACTTCACTTACGGGGCTACTTTGGATGACAGAAGGATCTAAGAGAAACACATTTTGTTACCTTAGCATAACCATTTGTAGTCATAAAATATGAATACGTAGCTACAATGTACAGGGATATGTGTATTTTAAGTAAACAACTGACAACAGTAAAACAAATGAGCGGAAGCGTTACTTTTAGTCCTGGCCCCAGTTGTTCAAAAGTCGGATAGCGCTATCCACCGGATAAATCTCTATCCAGTGGATAACGCAATTGGTTTCCCTAACACTTATCCACTTGATATTGATTTATCCGGTGGATAGCGCTATCCAACTTTTGAACAACTGGGGCCAGGCTACCATTTCAGCAACTATTTAACCAATTGAACAAATTTACAAAGTATTTCTAGAAAAAAAAAATGCTTATTAGCCTGCAGGTCTACAGTTCTAATACCCAGACAAAAATATCGCTCATTATGCGAAGCAATCTTTGTTTACGTTGGCATTCTCTGATCTCATTGGTGTAATTTATCGAAAAATGAATGTATTCTAGTAAACTTATAGGTAACACAAAGTGATAATGACTGTGTCCTTCAATACGTTACAAAATAGGGGATTTGTCCAGTGTTATTTCCTTTTCAAAAAGACAAATTTTATATCAAATTTAGAGCCCTTCAAACGACTGTAACGGAGGCACCATTTAAATGCACCGTTTCAAGCAAGTTTTGACTCGTTCCTTTCCAAAGTTGGCGCGATAATTAAATATTGTATCCTCTAACTAGTTCATAAGATACACTTCCTTATCGCATAAAATTCTCAATGTAACACTTCACAAATTCATCAACAGAGATCGTAAAGGGGAGAGCAGCGCAAAATGATGGGGAAAAATAGAAGGCGACCGCAAATGAACAGGGAAAAGGGCAACTTACAATGCACAGTAACTGCAGCTGTAGCATTTTTCTCTTCACCCACTCCATTCCAAGCTGTACATGTGTAATCTCCAGCAGCTTGTCTCTGTATGTTAACAATGCTGTACGTCTCTCCTTGATACAACACTGTTGAGCTGCCATCTTTTGTCCAGGTGATGTTTGGTGTTGGGTTACCAGTCGCATTACAGTAAAGACTCACGTTGCTTCCTTCCAGAACAGTTTCACTAGTTGGACTGGCGTCGATGGAAGAAGGATCTGAATTTTAAAAAGAGATCAGAGTTAAATGCAAATGCCTTGAATGGTCTTTGTTAGACTTCCTCCCTCCATCTCCCCACCTCCGATAAACCGCACCCTATACCACAAGAATAACGTTAGTTATTGTAAAATGTTGAAGCAGGTTCCCTTGCAGTCTACATTATTAATCAAGGTTTGTTATACTCTCTTGCACTCTTAAAAACAACAAGTATAGAGTTCTTTTCCTCAATAGACGGAAGGCTAGGCTAGAGGTAGTTGCTTTCAACTGGGATAACACGATTTAAACAGAATAAGTTGGGTGAACACAAACAGAAAGATGTTCCTTTAAACCACCACGACACTTGTCCGGTAATTTCTTATGACTACATATGCACCCTTCGTAAACAATCAATATCTCCTTTATCTTACTTACAATGTACTGCAATTGTGGCAGAAGCATTCACTTTGGATCCAACTCCATTCCAAACTGTACACACATACAACCCAGCATGCCCACGGCCGATGCTGCTAATAGAAAAACTTTCTCCTTGATGCAAAACTGTTGGACTGCCATCTTTTGTCCAGGTGATGTTTGATGGTGGGTTACCAGTCACACTGCAGTGAAGAGTGACGTTGCTTCCTTCCGGAACAACTCTACTTGTTGGACTACTTTTAATAAGAGAAGGATCTGAGAGAAAAGAAAAGAATATTTTTTTTCTACAGTTTTGGCCATAAAATACCACCATATAGCTACTAAGCGTTATTGATAACTGACAACAGTGAAAAAAATTAATGCATACGAGCGTTACCTTGTCCTAGTTACTACTCATTCAGTTCAACAAATTCAGTTACTAAGCATTTCTAGACAAAAAATGTTTATCGCAGTTGAAGTACTTAAATTTAATTTTAAATTGGCTAGATAGATGGAACAAAGCTGTTAGCATTCCTTGAACGGCTGAAATCAGAAAAGTTAATAGTTCCTAGCCAGTTCAAAGAAAATCAAAATAATAAAAGGTAGGTTAAGTCGCACACGAGAAGAGGAGGCCCACACGGCCGGAGCTTATCCCGGTTTCTGTAGCATGAAGCATGAAGCAACTGAGAGTATTGCTACTACCCGCTAGATGGGATGCTAATCCAACGCAGGATTACCCCCAGCAATATGTCGCCGGTAACCATTTATAAACCTGCGTGGAGAAAGACCAGGAGGGGTAAAGTTCCTTGTCTAAGGAAATAACACGATGGCAGGGACTGAGCCTCGAAACAGCGACCCTCAGATCTAAGTCCAAAATGCTAACACCTACACCACCGCGCCCAAACGAAATAATAACAGACAATCTTTATTTACGTTGGCATTTTTTTTATATCGTCGTTTACATATATTTATCGACAGTTAAACGTACTCTAGTTGTACTTATAGACAAGATAAATTTGATGGCGACTATGCTGTTCAGTGACTAACAAAAACGAGGATACGCAAAACATGGAAAGAAACATTTGCTTTAGAAAAACTTCAAATTAAGGCGGCTAGACCCGGTTTTTCACTAACCATACCTACTCTCTTTGAACATGAAATACAAAGATGCCTCAAAGGAAACAGGAAATAGAGTTACACCTGTTTGTAGGGTATAGGTTGATGTTTAAAAAAAGTAAATGTTTTTCGAGATCGACGTATCCATAGCAACACGGTGACGTCATTGCTACTTTTACTTTTCCTAGATTTGTAAGAAATCCAGACATTCGTTTTTAAAGCTATTTATAGGACTTGTAGTTCATACAATTGTCTTCAGTTGTACCGATTTTCTACATTTTTCATGAGAGCGTTTTCGAGAAATGATTGAAGTTTTTAGCTGCTGCTAACAAACAAATCATAAACAATTCTTTTTGCATTCCTCAAACTGGGAATCGGGTGAAGCGATTTCTTTCATCTATCCCTGCAGGATAGCTGAAATCTCTAGAAACAAGGTGAGGCCAAAGTTTTCTTTCCACGGTTAAGATAAACGTCAGTTTGAGGAACACGAAAAGAATTGTTTATGATTCGTTTGTTAGCAGCAGCTAAAAACTTCAATCACCTTAAGAGTAAATTAAGACCATTTCCGCTCAACGTTCGAGCAGTAAGTGCAAAAATTAAGTTACCAAAAAAATACTTGCAGCACTGTCACTGAGAACAGATAAGAAGAACTTATCGTTACTTTTGCTCCCAAGCTGACCCCGCGAGAGAAAATTGGATTTGAAGTTATCCATATTTCAATTAAAAAGACGCTTCATGTCAGTTCAAAACAAAATGGCGCCCGTTTTTAGCATACTTTAACGACATTTGAAATTAATTTTCTTGAGAATGCTTGAGAATTTCATCGCGGGGTCACTTGGGCAAGTGAACTAGAGTGAGATTTTCAAATAGCATTTAAAATGTTACCGTGCTATGAGTAGTTTTTTGGTAAATATTTTTTGCACTTATTGCTCGAACGTTGAGCGGAATCCGTCTTAAGTAATAAGAGATATTCAAGAGTCTGTACAACTTTTAAATGGTCGTTTTGAAAGAAATTTTGACCCTTCTTTTTTCCCTTGGCATGATAACTAATTTTTGTGTTCCCTTCCTACTTCACGAGATATCTGTTTCTTTATCACGTAAAACTCCAAATGCAAGATGCCCATGGGGTCATTACCCTATGGACTAGTCTTGTATTCTCCTGTGATTGGTAAGAAGTAAGAAATCCTGAAGGAAAAGAGCCCTCTGTGGTCAAGAAAAAAAGCAATCAAAAGAATGCAAAAAGGTAGAAAGCGACCACAAATGAACAATAAAAAGGCAGCTTACAGTGTACAGTAACTGTAGCTGTAGCATTTTTCTGTTCACCCACTCCATTCCAAGCTGTACATGTGTAATCTCCAGCAGCCTGTCTCTGTATGTTAACAATGCTGTACGTCTCTCCTTGATACAACACTGTTGGGCTGCCCTTTTTTGTCCAAGTGATGTTTGGTGTTGGGTTACCAGTTGCGTTACAGTGAAGAGTGATGTTGCTTCCTTCCAGGACAGTTTGATTAGCAGGAATGGCGTCGATGGAAGATGGATCTGAATTCAGAGGAGACATTAGAGTCAAACTGATGATTCTTCAAATGTATTTGTTAGCGTTCCTCCCCCTCCCCTCCCCCATCCAAAAATAAAATCAGTTTATATGGTGGTAGTTTCCTTTGCAGTCTATATAACTTGTCAATGAAAGAAACGCTCTCTTGAACTTCATCGTGTCGACTCTTGTTATCAAACGTCTGGTAATGCTAGGTGTTTGTTTTTTGGAGAATGCCTGCTCACTGGTTTTATTAACTGACTTTATTTTTGTTGTGTCCCAGTCAAATCGAAGCTTCAACATCCCCCCCCCCCGGGCATTTGAACTTTTGAAGATTGGCTTGTTCAAATTCCCTCCTCTCGGGGCAAAAAAGCCGTTCAAATGCACCACCAATTAGCACTGAAATACCTCTCCTCAAAGACAAATTCCGTCTTCAATCAAACACTGTTCACAATCTTCAGAGAGAGTTATGCCGTGATGACAACTTCAAACTTCTTTTGAAGACCCTTTTGAAAGAGCTATTCACTATCAAAGGCGAAATTCTATCTTGTATATCCGTCAAACCTTGCAAAAACGAAAAAAGCACACGGGAGTATTACGCCAGAACAAGAGATAAATCTGGTTCAAATTCCCCACCCTACCATGGCAACGTTTAAATTCCCCCCTTCCCGGGCACAATGCACAGTCAAATGCCCGGAGGGGGATGTTGAAGCTTCAATTTGACTGGTACACTACTTTTGAGGAATTACTACTTTTAAGGGGGTTGCTGCTTTCAGAACCCTAGGATAACATCGGTTATCCTAGGTTGAGCGAACAAACTGAAAGATGTTCCTTTCAGCCACCACGTTACTTGTCACGTTACGCTTACAATTACCCATACATCCTTAGTAAACATCGAATATCTTCTTTATCTTACTTACAATGCACAGTGACTGTGGCAGAAGCATTTGCTTTGGATCCCACTCCATTCCAAGCTGTACAAACATACAGCCCGGCTTGTCCACTGCTTACGCTGCTGATAGTAAAACTTTCTCCTTGATACAACACTGTGTTGCTGCCATCTTTTGTCCACGTAATGTTTGGTGGTGGGTTACCAGTCGCATTACAGCTAAGAGTGATATTGCTGTTTTCAGCTGCAACTGTACTAGAGGATGATTGTTCAAGCACACTTGGGACTGTATAAAGATAGTAGAGTACGCATGTGGCATTAGTAGAAGTCTACTAACATTCTATCATAAATGCCGAGTAGAAAATGCTGCTCCACCAGGTCAGTTTTAACTTCAGAATAACAACGTTTCACAGATTTTCACTAAAAAGTGCAAAATAAACCCATGTGATGATGTCGACTTCTGTGGAGCACTACACTGTACTTTCGACCGGGAAATCAAAAGGTTGGTGGTTCAAGGTTTGGACTCACCACTTGTCATGCTGTTTCCTCAGACATGAAACTTTACTCCATAGTCCCTCTACACCTAGGTGTAGGAGTACCAGCGCATCATTTAAGATACTTTTCAGGGTAGCCTTGCAATGGACTAGCATCCCACATTGGGAAAATAGTAATCCAGTGCTATAAAAACCAGGTTCAAGCTCTGACTTTATGACCCAACGTGGTTGCTCAGTCCAGGGGACTGGACAGAACACTTAACCCTTTCACTCCCAGAGTCAGTTATGGAGACATTTAGGTGATTCCAACTTTTGAGTCTGTGGATGAAATCCTATGGTGTGACCATTCAAATGAAACCTCGTCAACAGTACTTTCACATGGTGCTATTTATATTTAAGTATTTTCCAAAATGAAATTTGGGATTCATTTTGAATTTTGATGTTAGGCACTCTTGGGAGTGAAAGGGTTAATTCTACCGTTAAAAGGCTACTACAATGCTCTAAAAACTCACAATGAACTGTAACGACTGCAATACGTTGCTGTTTAACCCCAACTCCATTTCCTGCAGAACACATGTAGCTGCCAGCTTCTTGTCTTGTTATGTTAGCAATAGTGTACGTCTCTCCTTCGTGTAGCAATTGGTCACTACCCTGTTTGGTCCAGTTTATGGCCGGGGAGGGGTTACCAGAGGCATTGCAGAACAACACTGCATTACCACCTTCAATCACAGTCGAGTTATCTGGGCCTCTGTTAATCTTAGTTGGGTCTAAGGCAGGACAAACAACAACACAGAAAATGGTTGATTACATTTGTGGACGAGAAAAACTGATTACAGCTAAATCGTCTTAAAAATAAAAGGTGTCATCAGGCACTTTTCAACAGTATGTCACTGTACGGGTTTATATTCGATTTTGTATTTATTTTGATTTACCTTTGTCTAGTTCATAGTCACTGTCATAAAATAACTACGGTAACTACAATACGGAGCAAAGAAGAGACCCTTGAAGACAATATCTCCCCAGAGCATACACCCACTCTTTGTTGGTACATTGGTTTTAACAAAATTAGCGGCCTACAGATCAGACAACGGGTACGAGACTGAGTACGGGTACGACTTTCAAACTGATTTCTCAACCAGTGACGTTCCCAAACCCTCACTTCTCAGCATTGCTTCCCATCTAAAGAGAAGGCTCGAGGGACGAGAAAGGTGTGACAATCTGAAACCCGCTAACTGGTCTTACTCGTACTCAATCTTGTACTCATACATTGTAGCCCTATCTGAAGTTCTCTGTTAAAAGGAAACCTACTGCTGTTGCAAGCTATCAAAATAGATCATGATGTAAAACGAATTAAACAGAAAAACAACACCAAAACGTACACTGCACATTAACTGTAGCTGTAGCATTTTTCTGTTGACCCACTCCATTCGAAGCTGTACATGTGTAATCTCCAGCAGCCTGTCTCTGTATGTTAACAATGATGTACGTCTCTCCTTGATGCAACACTGTGTTATTGCCATCTTTTGTCCAGGTGATGTTTGGCAATGGATTGCCAGTTGCATTACAGAGAAGAGTGAGATTGCCTCCTTCGAGAACAGTCATATTCGAGGGTGCAAACGCAATAACACTTTCATCTGTTAAACAAAAAAAACAATACAGAAAACTTATGGTTTCACAGATTTGTACAAAAAATTAAATAGAAAAGCCAATAGAATTCGGAAGAAAATTCATAACGTTCTGTTAGAAATCAGTGACTTACTTTCACAAGTAATTGTGAAGTCATTGTGCTCACTGTGGACTGAACCATTCCAAAGTAGAGTCCCAGGTTTAAAAAAAGTCTCGAAAAAGATTGCAGTGCAAGTGCAGCTCCTGGCCCAGAAATGCGCAAGAGTTGAAGAGCATACGCAAAGATTCTTTGCACTAACATTAATCAGATGCCAATGCGTGCAAACAACGATAAGATATTCAAACAGCACAATAGTTAATCGTTACCAAGGGAACAGTGCCTCGTCAGAACGATGATTGTCTAAATCCTCTATTTAAGAGCGATGACAGTAAGGATCGAAATGTAAGAATGGCAAACAACAAGGTACTTATTATAGTGACATAATCAACCTATCGCCTGATGAAGACCAGCAATAAGCCGTTGAAACGTCGTGTTTAACTTGACTCGTAACAAGGCAAGCAACTAATTTTAACTGTTGCAAGACAAGATGCACAAAACATTTCCTGCTGTTGCACTGCCTTAGATTTTGTCGAACCTATAAGTGGTAGAACAGCTATTAAACCGGGAGCATCTAATTTTTTCAACAAGTAAGCAGTGAGTAATACACACAATCAAGCTAAAACAGATAAAAGATTGAGTAAACTTACAGTGTACCGTAACTGTAGCTGTTGTATTAGTGCTTTTACCCACTCCATTCCAAGCTGTACATGTGTAATCGCCAGCAGTCTGTCTCTCTATGTCAACAATGCTGTACGTCTCTCCTTGATACAACACTGAGTTGTTGCCATCTTTTGTCCAGGTGATGTTTGGTGTAGGGTTACCAGTTGCATTACAGTAAAGAGTGACGTTTCCTCCCAAAATAACAGTTGTACTTGACGGTCTCTGACTAATTACACTCTTATCTAGAGCAGAAAATGAAGATAAGTCAATATAAATCGACGTATTTATCTTTTGCTGCAATTGTCCGGGCTAAAAAAGTACTGGCACGTTAAACAGATATGCTAACGTTGGTTTCAATAGAGCTCTGTCAGTCTCAACTTCAAATACATTTGCTCCGAGGATTTTCACTTGCTAGACTGGCTTTCGTTCATCAATAAATCTTAAAACAATACTTCTCGATGTCTCGAATCGTTATTCTGCTCAGTGTTACCCTTTCTACACAGCTAAAACCTTAACAAAAAAAGATAGTGGACGCCGTCGACAACATGGGCGAGGGGCAAAGTTGGCATATTGGAAACTTACAATGTACAGTAACCGTAACTGTAACATTTTGCTGTTGACCCGCTCCATTCCAAGCTGTACATGTGTAATCTCCAGCAGCCTGTCTCTGTATATTAACAATGCTATACGTCTCTCCTTGATACAGCACTGTTGAGCTGCCATCTTTTGTCCAGGTGATGTTTGGTGTTGGGTTACCAGTTGCATTACAGTGAAGAGTGACGTTGCTTCCTTCCAAAATAACTTGATTAACCGGACTAGACTCAACCATAGAAGGATCTAAGCAGAATGGACAGAAACTATAAGCAAGACAGCAACAGTAAAATCAACCATTGTATGTGATGTGGTAAGTCCACACACATTGTACCACTGGGCTGGAATGACCTCCAAGACCAATACTGTGAAACGGAACTTCAGGGGGTTATGTGGAAGACCTGAATGAAAACTTATGCAGAGTCATAGACCTTGATTGAAAAATGGTGGCCACTGAGACGAAATAAAAATCAATAAAAATTGGGTTGCAGTTGGTCACTGGTTGTTTAATCCAGGGGGCTAGACACAAGATATTTACTACTAAAATACTACTACAGTACACTAAGAACTCACAATGAACTGTAACGACTGCAATACGTTGCTGTTTAAGCCCAACTCCATTTCCTGCAGAACACAGATAGCTGCCAGCTTCTTGTCTTGTTATTTTAGCAATACTGTACGTCTCTCCTTCGTGTAGCAATTGGTCACTACCCTGTTTGGTCCAGTTTATGGCCGGGGAGGGGTTACCAGAGGCATTGCAGAACAACACTGCATTACCACCTTCAATGACAGTTGCATCTGCTGGCCCTTTGTCAATCTTAGTTGGGTCTAAAGCAGAAAATAATTGAGAAACTGATCATGGTTTAATCTTCGATAAACTCCAGTAAGCACTTTTCGAGAGTAAGTGTAGTGGTTTTACGAATTTGTTTTTGTTTTTATATTGATTATCTGATTTTCCTTTGTCTTGATCACAGTCATTGTCAAAGGTGGCACTTTTCAACAGTATGTCACTGTATGGGGTTTAATTTGATTTTAATATAAAACTACGGAGCAAAGGAAAGACACTTGAGGTTGATGTCTTCTCAAAGCATACAACCACTGCAAACATTGGTAGCTGCTTGCCAGTGTGGATAACAATCTTTGTTGTTAACTTTGAATGTACATTAGCAGACTACAGATCATACTATGAGTGCGAGACTAAGTACGCGCATGACTTTCAAATTCTAAACCAGAGACGTTTCCAAACCCCTCACTCCTCTGCAGTGCTTACCAACAAAGAGTAGGGCTCGAGAGACGAGACAGGTGCGACAATCTAAACCCGCTAACAGGATTTGAAAAGTAGTACTCGTACTCAATCTTATACTCATACACTGTGTTCTTATCTGAAGTCCTCTGTTTACAGGCCACCTACTGCTGTTGCAAGTTGTCAAAATAAAACCTGATTTAAAATGAGTTGAAAAGAAAAAAACTAAACCAAAACGTACAATATACAATAACTGTAGCTGTGGCATTTTTCTGTTCACCCACTCCATTCCAAGCTGTACATGTGTACTCTCCAGCAGCCTGTCTCTGTATGTTAACAATGTTGTACGTCTCTCCATAATACAACACTGTGTTATTGCCATCTTTTGTCCAAGTGATGTTTAGCAATGGATTGCCAGTAGCATTACAGTGAAGAGTGAGATTGCCTCCTTCGACAACAGTCGTATTCGAGGGTGCAAAGGCAATAACACTTTCATCTGTTAAACAAACAAACAAACAATACAGAAATCTTATGGTTTCACAGATTTGTACACAAAATTAATCAGAAAAGCAAACAGAATTTAGAGGAAAATTCATAACGTTCTGTCTGAAATCAGTGACTTGCTCTCACAAGTAATTGTGAAGTCACTGTGTTCACTATGGACTGAACCATTCCAAAACTAGAGTTCCAGCTTTGAAAAGTCTCGAGAACGATTGCAGTGCATGTGCATCTCCTGGCCCAGAAATGTGCAAGAGTTGAAGAGCACACGCAAAGCTTCTTTGCAAGGAATGCAAAATATTAATCAGATGCAAGTTTTAGTGCGTGCAAAATCAGCACAACAGCTGATCACTAAAAAGTGAATAGTGTGTAGTCAGAACAAGTATCCAGATCTTTCAATTATCAACAACGACAGTGAGGATTGAGATGCAAGAATCAACAAAAAAAGTTGCTTAAGGCAGTGACACGATCATATTAACTTGTCACCTGACGAAGTCTAACCGTAAGCTGTTGAAACGCCATGTTTAACTTGACTCGCAACACCGCAAGTAAGAAATTTTGGCTGTTACAAGACAAGATTCACAAACCATTTTTACTGCCTTACCTATTGTGGCAGTGCACTTATAATTGTGTAGTTTTCATATATTTCATCGAATAAGTAATGTGTGACATACACCATCAAGCAAAAACTGTTATCTGTTTTACGTAGAGAAGGATAAAAGATTGCGTAAACTTACAGTGTACAGTAACTGTAGCTGTAGCATTTTTCTGTTGACCCACTCCATTCCAAGCTGTACATGTGTAATCTCCAGCAGCCTGTTTCTGTATGTTAACAATGTTGTACGACTCTCCTTGATACAACACTGTTGGGCTGCCATCTTTTGTCCAAGTGATGTTTGGTGTTGGGTTACCGGTTGCATTACAGTAAAGTGTTATATTTCCTCCTGCAACAACAGTTGTACTTGACGATCTCTGAGTAACCACACTCTGATCTAGAGGTGCAAAAGATAAAGGAAATCAAGATACATATCCATCCTTTGCTGGATGTGTGCAGGTCGAACAGATACGGGCATGTGAAACGGATATGGTGCAACGTCGTTGGCTTCCAACCCAGAACTCACAAAGTTGTTGGTCTCTTCTTCAAATACATTCCCTTCCCTCCCAAGAGGTCTTCCCTCCCAAAAGGTTTTCTCTGGGTACTCTTGGATAACAAAACTTCACAATTTTAATTCGACTCAAATACCAAGGTTCATATGTTTGTCAGTCAGAACGGTGCTATGCGCTACCCTTGTTAAGGACGGTGCCTCCTAATAAAGAGGTATTTTTGCAAAGGTTATGACTATGGGTAAAAAAGTAGATCTTAGCAAGGGTTATTGGAATCCAGAAAGAAAAATGTGGGTAACCACATATTCTTCAGGGATAATTAAGTAACCATAATTCTAAAAAAGCGTTAAAATACAAAGAATGGATGGCAATTTCTTTCCAAATTTGAGCTCAGTTATCTCTGAAAAATGCGTAGTTGCCCCTAGTTTTCTTTTTGGATTCTGATAGCCCTTGATAAGATCTGGTTTTTCCACGTAGTCATAAACTGCGCAGAAATATTGTTGTATTAGGGGGCAAATTGCTTAAAAAACCCGAATATCCCGATGTGCGCAGAACGTATGCGCAGTAACAAAAGGAGGCACCGTCCTTAAACAGTATCAGTCTAGATAATAGTAAACCAAGTTCAGCGTTTTGAGAAATAAGGAAATCAATTTACCCAACACTTACAGTTAACAGATGACTGATTATTAGTTGAATCCCAATTATCCATGTCACTAGAAACTCTGTAGTAGTACAGGTAACGATACATATAATTTGCTAAACCCTTAGGCTAATCCAACAGAAATGTAGGTCGCATATCCACCAACCGGTCGCACCCAAGAGTTAGAGCAGACACCATGCATCTAGCCTCGTTAACCAATTTGTAGAGGTCACGTATAATTGTATTTGCTATGTACTTGTACGTGTAAACCACAAAAGAGCAACAGTATACCCTTGTTATTTCAAACCCGCATATCTTGAATCCCTCGCTATCTTAAACTTAGACCCCTTTCCTATTTTGGTTGATGATGCGCAGTTACTCACTGTTGCATATCATGAACTCCCTTTATCTCAAACAATTTTTGCTTCCCCTTGCGCGTTCGAGATAGCGAGGCACTACTGTATGAAAAATACAACTTACAGTGTACAGTAACTGTAGCTGAAACATTTTTCCATTCACCCACTCCATTCCAAGCTGTACATGTGTAATCTCCAGCAGCCTGTCTCTGTAGGTTAACAATGTTGTACGTCTCTCCTTGATACAACACTGTTGGGCTGCCATCTTTTGTCCAGGTGATGTTTGGTGTTGGGTTACCAGTTGCATTACAGTGAAGAGTCACGTTGCTTCCTTCCACAATAACTTGATTAACTGGACTGGACTCAATCACAGAAGGATCTAAACAGAATGAATAAGAACTATAAGTAAGACCATGAACAGTAAAATTGGCCACCTCATGTGAACTGCTTGTTTCTCCATACACACTGTGCTACTGGGCTGGAACATCCTCCGAGACCTAACCAACACTGTGAAACAAATTTTTTCAAGTGGTCATACGAAAGACATGCGTGAGAATTTCCATAGAGTCAAAGACCGTTAACAAAATCGGGAGCCATTGATTAAAGTCTCCCAGAAGAGTTAAAGATCAGTAAAGAATGGGTTGCAATGAATCACTGTATAAAGTTTTGTGGTTATTGCACGACACAGTAAGAAGAGACAGTACCCTGCCCTCGTCCATCATACTTTCCCAAATACAGATATTGTAAAGGGACCAAATCATGGTGTTTCTCGTTGTTTTTCAGGCAAACATAGCTAAATTCATAATTATGGAAGGATCTTGCTTGCTCATACATGAATTCTTTCTTGCCCACCAGAGCGGGGACCATGTCGAGTGGATTTTCACAACGAATGAGGCACAATCAGTTTTTATCGATTTTATAGGAAACAAAGAGGAAAAACTTGAAACTGTGGGCCCAACCTTTCACGTGGGAAACCATTTCCATCCTGGCCAGCTAAAGACATAAATATGTGCACTGGAATAGCCGGTTTTAACAAAACTGGACCAAATATTTTTGGCTTCCACTGGCTTTTCCACTGGCTTTTCAAAAGAAGATGACAGTGCCCCTTTAAAAAGCTCTTTGATGTTATTTTTTATTCATTTGGATACCAATCCAAGAAAGTGACATTTGTTTTAATAGCAGAGCCTGCAGGCAAAGCCCGCCAGCGGAGCTCCATTGCTAAGCAAATTTGGTAACCATCGATCCGAGAAATTTTGGTTCTGACGTAATAGTCACGTGACCGTCCGTTCGCACAGACTCCGCAGGAGGGGGAGAGGAGTCCCACGACAACCCGACGGGGGGGTAGAGAATGCCATCTTTTCTTTGCGGGAAATCGCGGGGTGCTTTTGGGCAACCGGCGTTTTTCTTGGCGGGAAATCGCATGACCATCGTCGCTTTTGAAAAAGAGGTTTCTTTAAGGTGATTCCATCGAAAAAGAAGTTGTAATGAGAATTTGTTGAAACTTTGCAGAGTTACTAATTACACCTAGTACATTAAAAAAATAAAATAAAAAGAGGGGGTCACCGTGTCTGATTTCACGCTACGGGGCTGTAGTATATAGGTAATTTGCTATCTTTCGACAGCAATATTAAAAAACCTATCCTTGTACCAGAGACACCCATTATTTCAACAAAGTTATTACTAGCAATGAAATATAAGCATTATTCTTATGATAGACGAACAGTGTTACAGTAGAACGTCTTAAAATTGCCGTCAAAATGAAACTTGTTTGAAATAATCGGCAAATCGAGCGTCTGCACGGTTCCAGTGAAACGCCTAAAATCTGACTGTAACAGTGAATCAACCGGAATATTTCAAAATTGAATAATGAAAAATTCTTCAAATTTGAATATATCATGTAAAGTCGTATTTTCCTTAAATAAATGGAATAAAAAACTGGGGTCACCGAGTTCGTTTGGGAGAAAACGACCATTTATTTCTCTGAACAGCTCAGCTTTCATAGAAAACCTATCAAGTTCCAAACGCACGTGCGCTCGTGCGCGCGCTAATCACGCAATAAATGATGCGCAGAAAGGATGCGCAATGCAATTGAATGGAATCACCTTAAAGGCTTAAGCTTCTTTAGCAAAACGATTGTACGAGAGTACTGAAGCACTTGACAAAAAAAAAACATCTAATATCTATAAATGGAAAGAAAAAGTTCAACAGAATACTGGTAGAAGGCGAAAAGTTCAAGTTACGAAAGCTGCCCTCAAAGGACTTCATCGCTTTGTTTTCTTCACGGCGGAGAGCTTGCCCTGTTCTGAAACATAACCGCGTAAGTGAAGCTTTTAAAGGGTCTAAGGTACATGACTTTTAGTATTACGGTGAAAGAAATTACGTTTTGAAATGGGAATTTAATTCATGTCATTAGAAATGTGTCATTTACTTTTGACTTCAAAAAAAATATTAGAAAACGCGCTCAGATTTGTGACAGATGTAGTCTTAAATATTTTGCCATGCTCAGCCGATTTTACTTCTGTGGACCGATCCACGATTTTGGAAGTGTAACGCGAATTGCATTTAAGTATACACTTACGGGTTTTCGACTAAACTTTTTTCAAAAATGATTTCTCTGTCAATTATTTTGTGTTTGTTTTTTCATAACAGTAGGTCTAAGCACAGTCGCAAGACAACTAGCTGCACAAACATCACTTCAGTGACATTACGACGAATATATTGCTTTCAATTTTGACTTTAGGGCACATCTCTTTGTGCAATTGTCGATTTTCTTGTCCTACAAGTTTTCAATAGTAACAACCTTCTAAGCGAAGCAGTTGTCGGTTTAAAGCTATTTTATCCCAAAAGCTTCCGAAAACAGTTTTGTGCATTCCTCAAAGTGCGTAACTTTATATAGGCTTACTTCGCATCCGCAAAACTTATGCCAGCATAATTTAAAGCGTGTTTGATGTTTGTTTGTTTTGAATCTTGATGGTCTCTACTGAGTTAGAGAACGAAATATAACTGCAGTTATTTAAAAAACTGTAAGCGAAACACTTGTCGATTTAAACCTATTATATCCGAAAAGCTTCCAAAAACAATTCTGTGCATTTCTAAAAGCACTCACATTTCAAACAATTTGCAGCTGCAAAACTTATGCCATACAGTGTAGAGTTAAGCATGTTTGGTGTTTGTTTGTTTTCAATCTCGATGATCTCAAGTTAGAGAACGAAATATAAGGGTTACTTAAGTAACTATAAGCGAAGCAGTTTTGAGTTTAAAGCTATTTTATCCGGCAAGTAATGAATGTTCTTCAAAGCGCTCGAATTTTTTCTCGGCTGCTATAAAAGCCTGCGTGACATTTCTTCGATAAGTTTATTACAAGTGCTTCGAAGCTCCCAAAATCCTTTCTTTCGGTTAATCCCAGTAAAATGCCGGTGAAATGCCTGTATAAATTTTTGACCAGACTAATAGTGGCAGCTCATGTTATTTGTTAACATCCGAACGCGATGAAGATAACCCATTTAAATTTTGTTGTTGTAAATGAGCGCCGTCTGAAGTTCATTCAAGCGAACAGCTAATAATCCAAGGAGGTTTGACAAGCCTTGATATTTAATGACAGGATATGAAAACATTGCAAAAACCACGCAAGACGGCTCGTGAGTAAAATATGTGTTCAGTTTGATGCCCGAAAAAAAAATTAAGCTGTGCTCAGCCTCTAGAATGACCTTTGGAGCTTGGTTTTACAGAACAGATCCCCAAAGTATTGGAGGACAATTCGGAACACTTTCGGGCTTTTTGAGAAACACTTTTCGGAAGCGAACAAGCCAAAAAAAGCCCCGAAATATATTTCAGACCAAAAAGTTTCAGGACTATTTTTGAGAAACGAACACCAATTTATCTATATATCAGTTAAAGCGGAAGAGTCCCTTTTCCGATATCAATCTACTTAGATTGTATTACACTTAACTATGAGGCTTTTAAAACCAGAACACCCAAGCTTTGCAGAATAGCATATTTTTTGACACTTTTTCATGGCGCATGGCTTTACAGTGTATAGAATATTTAACACTTACAATGTACAGTGACTACAGCTGAAGCTTCAACAGATCCCAGATTGTTCATGAATTTGCACTTGTACTCTGCACCATTGTCCACTCTCGTTAAGTTTACCAGCCGTAGCATCTCAGAGGTAGACAAAGTCACATTACTGCCTGTCTTTGTCCATGTCACGTTTGACTGTGGGCTTCCAGTTGCATTACAGAAAAGAACAGCACTGTTGCCTTCAATAACTGTTTTATTGGAAGGAGCAGTCACAATTTCTGGAGCATCTTAAACGTAAAATACACAGAATCAAGACCTAAAGTACAAAATAAAGAACACAAAATGGTGCAGTCTTTCCACGGAAACGTTTTAGCTCTAAAACACTTACTTTGCAAACCCTATTAATAGCAATTAGAATTAGTTTAAACCCCATGATATGGGTTTTTGTGACTCTTTCGGAAACTTCCTTCCCCTTCTTTATAATCTTCTCACTTAATTTTGATAGAATGGCTTTCCCACCAATTTGCACGCACCCAGCATAAACCTGATTAAAGAGAAGTAGTGTGGAGTGAGGTACTGTCTTACAAAGGGTACACAAACTGGTTGGAATGACGACATGTTCTGCCCGCACAACTTCCAATATATGGCACAAAAATTTGGTGGAATGAGATAGACCGTTTCTAAGATGTGTAGGTGGCGACCATTTTCCCACGACACAAAAACACACTGAGCTTTGTGTAACGGAAGACTCTTTTCTGAAGGAGTTGGTTCAACCACCGTCACCTCCGAACTAAACAAACGTTAGTAAAAATACAGGTCCAACTTCACTCCCGGGTAGAAGTCTCACAAAGGATCCTACACAATTTTGCTGGACCTGTTCATCCAAGTTCACCCAACACTCTTAACGATTGTGCCCCTACTGTGCTAAACCCACTCTACATACACCTTTATTCAAAGACTTACAGTGAACAGTGATATTTGCTGTAGCTGTAGCAGGACTCTCCACTCCATTACTGGCTGTACACTGATACTGAATCATGTTGTCAGGGGTCCCAGGTCTGCGCACATTAACCACTGTGAGAGACGCGACCTGAGAAAGCACTCCTGATTGGCCAATCAGTGTCCAGGTTATCACTGGAGAAGGCACACCCCTGGTATTGCACGTTAGAGTGATATTCCCTCCTTCGGTTACTGTGTGAGTCTGAGGAACCACCTTGGCAAATGGAGCAACTGGAAATGAATAGTAAACATAAAATGTACAAGTAAGTGCATGAGAAATTGCACAAAGCACAATGTGGGGATTGGGGGCTTGGGTGTTAAGACGGAATCCATTAGGACATTGAGTAATTTTACTTTTCAGTGGACAAAAATCTTGTACCAGAATAATTTAACGCATATCGCATTCTTTTTTACATTTTTTGAGAGCTATGGAAGTAATTTGTTATCTGTAATAACCCAAAGACAAATTCTTATGGGAGCCCGAGAAAATAAATTTCAAATTTCACAAAATGAAATCTTACGCATAAAAATTTACCTATTTTACCCGTGTTTACACAATTCCTATGAAATTTGAAATTTAATTTCACGGGTTCCCATAAGAAGTTGTCTTTGGTGTTATTACAGATAACTAATTACGTCTATAGCTCTTAAAAGTGTAAAAAAGAATGCGATAAACTTTAAATTATTCTGGTACAAGGTTTTTGTCCACTGATTACTCAATTTCCTGATGGATTCCGTCCTAACATGACCCTAGAAGCTATGCCCACTAAAATTGTGAATTTCAGGCCATCCGTGCCAGTTAGAACAACGGCTACAGGCCATGCCAAACGGGAAGCTTTGGTATTTCTGGTTGTTAGGGATTAAGATCATGTCGCATTTTTTCTAAATTTACCCTTTAAGGCCCAAAATCAACATGCATCTTCTCCTCAAACGTTTCAACATATTTTTTATGGTATGCGTAGGGGGAATTTCCCTGAAAATCAAGACGTTTTATCTTTGGTGTTCATTTCCTTTATTCTCGTGACCTGTATGCAGTAATATTGTAAGAGAAAATTAGATTCTGGTCACTACTGGAAATTAAGAGGTTAAGCGTTGGCTTGAACAGTTGAGTATCAAAAGCATTAGACACCTCTGGAAAGGACACCTTAACTGAGTTGGCAAACCTGTGAGTTTGAGCCACATAACATTTTACGGTTTTTTGTATGGCAAAGATATTTCGTGCATGCAGGTATGCAAGGATTCTCTGTTCCCACATGAATGACTCAAAACTCACTGGCTCATATTTTCGCTTCAAGGCAAAAACTAATGCTCAAATGCGCATGGGTTTTTCATTATTTTTCCGGTGCCCTCTGTAGCAAACGTACCAACAGCAGTGACACTGACAGTAGCATTGTGTCCTGTGCCAACTGTGTTTATAGGAACACAGGTGTACACTCCATCTGCCTTAACAGTCACATTGAACACACCGGAGCTGCTGTTGCCAATGAGGATGTCATTGAAATAGAAGTCATACACGTGGGCAGGAGGATTGGCATCTGTACTGCAGTTAAGTGACACAGTGGTACCATGCAGTACTGTGGTGTTACTGGGTACACTTGTAAGAGTTGAAGCAGTTGGTTGATCTGAGAAAAATAAAGACAACAAACTGACAGTTCACTTCCAAAGTCAAACCCAGTCGCCCACGTAAGATTGTATAGCACATACGTGACTCTGGTGTCTGTGGATTAAACCCTAACTGTGACCAATCAAATAGTAGCTCAGTCAAATGGTTCAATTAACTATACTGTACAAGGTACCCCTACCAATCGCAACAAACACAAATTACCCAATCAACCAATCACAACTTGAGGCAATTACATGTTACTGGCCCCAAGCGCAGGAAAACGTGCGCAAGCAAGTCGCAGTTGCTTTGAGTTTTTCTTGATTGGTCGAGAAAGTGGCACGAGATTTTTTAACCAATCACAAAGTGGAGTAAAGCAAAACACGAATTACTTTTGACACTCAATGGAAAATTGCTCCAATTTTTGATTTGTGAAACTGCTGGGGAAAACTAGCTTACCCATGCAACCAATACATTTTTGTATCAACATGCACATTCTCCTTAGTGTTGTCCATACACTTCTTGTGGTACTAGTTGAGAGAATTTGTGCAAACACCATGACATTTCATGTTTGGTGATCATCTCCTTTATTCTTGTGACCTCTACGTTTGATCAAGCAGTGATTAAAATTAAATGCTTGTCACTATTGGGGCTTAAAGGGTTAATTATCATCAACTGTGATTCCACCTTTGGGGCGGATGTTACTTACAATGAACATCCACTGCACAGGATGTGTTGTGGGTCCCGATGCCATTTGAAGCACGGCAAACATAACTGCCAGATTCATTCCGTTTAATAGCTTCAATCACAAGCACCTCCTTAGATGAAAGAGTTGCCCCTGTACTTGCTCTGATCCATGTAATATTAGGGGCAGGGTTGCCAGTCGCATTGCAATAAAATGTTCCATTGTCGCCCTCAGTAACTGGACTTGAACATTGTTGGATCGTCAGAGTTGGAGCAACTGCAAGAAATAGAAAAAGGTACATGTCAAGCAGGCTATCGAGCAGAAGTTCCCAGTCTAATTCAGCGGCCAGGAGCTGCTCACATGACAATACATGGAGGATAGTACATAAGGGCGCAAAAAGATATGAATTTCATTTTCGAGTGGTGAAAACAATATTGTTAAATATTGTTAAAATATTGTTTTCAACACAAGAAAATAAAATTCACATCTTCAAGCCACCGCGTAATTTTCTTTTTATTATATGGACAAAAACAAACAAACTTTATTTTCAACGGCGCGTTACGCCTCGAAAAAATTGGAGACTGCAAAATCGAGCAGTGTTTCTTTTAAAATAAATAACAAGGCATTATAAAAGGAAACAATAACAATGCGTGTAAATTAGGGTCATTCATTTTTTCGCAAAACTGAAAAATGAAAAGTGAAAAGTGTCGGCTCAATTTCATTTTTTAAACCTCTTTAGAAAATGAAAAACGAATTTCGTGTAATTCATTTTTTAATTTTCATTTTTTTTCTGAAGCTCGAAAAATGAAAAATGAATCTAGTGTTTGGTTAATTTCATCTTTTAACCTCTTCAAAAAATGAAAAACAAATTCCGTGTGGTTCATTTTTCAAATTCCATTTTTTCTGGAAAAATGAAAAATGAATTGGGTTTTTTTTCCATTTTTTTTAATGGAAAATGAAAAATAGTCAGAAATTCATTTTTCTAACTTCAGAAAAAAAAGGAAATTATATAATGAACCTGAAATTCGTTTTCGTTTTCTAAAGAGGTTAAAAAATGAAATTGAACCGACTTTTTTCATTTTTCAGTTTTGCGAAAAAATGAATGACCGTAATGTACACGCATTCAGTAACACTTTTAATTTAAGAATGATTGCTAGAACAAGACAAATCTACTGCTACTGGACCTACTGATTGAGGATGGTTCCTACTCCTCTGCATTTTCTTTTTTTTTTGTGACCGCCAAGATGAATTTCATGAAGATTTTTGCAGGTCAGGGAACGGCATTGGTGTGATGTCTCGTCTCTCTTGAGTGGTATCCAGACATTCTCTGAAGATTCTAACATCGTATTTTGTTTTCTTTGCGGTATTTTCATTTTCTTTAGAAAACTTAACTAAATGGATATGTCATCTGAAATGTCAACAAACTGTCGAGAAGCCGCCATTGCGAAGAACAGACAAGAAAGAGCAAAAGTGCAAAAATGGGGGAAACAAAGTGCGCGCACACATCCGGGACCTTTGGTACGTAACGTTTTCCATATTTCACGGAGTGAAAATATGGAAAATACGAGAGTTTTTAGTTTCTGGTAAAACACTGATGTCCATATAATAAAGCCAGTTATTTGTGAGTGTTTCTGAATGTTGCAGATCTTTGCGTCATTGTCTCTCACTTCTTGCATGTACGTGGATATGAAGCTGATCTTGATTAAGACCAGTAAAGCGGCCTTCACACGTCAAACTAACTTTGGCAAACTCGTGTTGGCAAACTCAAATTAGTGTGTGTGAACGACACAACAACGTGTTGGCAAACTGTTGGCGAAAAATAGAACTTTTTGAAGAGTGCACTTCTCGTTTGAACCTTAAAATCCATTGTAAGCGACCACCATTTGAATCAGGGGATGTTGTTGCTTATGGGAGATAATTCTTAGTGTAATGCATCAGTCATCAGTGCAGCAGTGCCCATAACCCCCCCCCCCCCCGGCCCGACAGCCTTTTTCTTTCCTTTTTTTTTACAAAAAAAGGCAAATTCCGAGGGGTGGGGACAAATAAGTCCACCAAATACCCCGGGGTGGGACCAAAAAAGAAGGCAAATGTCCCACACCCGGGATCATCCGGAAAGCAACACTGCTCAAGATTTCCTAAATTATGACAAGAAATGTCACTCATCATTATTTTCGCTGCTGTTCGGCTACCGTGCGTCTATCCTCCCGTTGTTCTTTTTCTTTAATGCCACTTATCAATAACATGCCAAATGTGTACATGACAGTTGCTTTTGGTTTGCTATTTGGTTCAATTATTCCTTCATTTATTTTAAGGGGGTGGGGGGAGGGGGAAGGGCATCACTGGAGTTGACTGATGCAAAAATGCAGCATTTCACTAGGAACTGATTCATATGGGATTTTGTGGAAAGAGTAGTGGCTTAAGGGGGATGGTCACTTATGAACCCCCTTTGATCAATTCAACTGTACATTGAATTTCAACACTAATGAATAGAGTTCTTTCTATTTCAAGTACACCTGTGGATTGAAACTGTACATTCGTTCTACTACATTACCGAATGGACAGACTGATGCTAATCTATTCATTCTTAAAACAGAATAGAATCCAGAAGAATGTGATAACCATCTAAAGCTATCAAATCCTCCACACTTGGGTTGAGGTTACATGAATACACGAGTTTCCATGGAAATACACCCTCTTTAAAACGAATTTATTTAGTTAAGCTGCATGGCAGGTAAGGTAAAGTCGCACACAAGCCATTGAGGCCCAAACGGCCGGAGCTTATCCAGGTTTCTGTAGCATGAAGCAACTGAGAGTATTGCTACCCCCCCCCCCCCCTGGATGGGATGCTAGTCCATCGCAGGGTTACCCCCAGCAGTATGTCGCCGGTACCTTTTCTACACACCTGGGTGGAGAGAGATAATGTGGGGAAGTTTCTTGTCTAAAGAAACAATACGATGGGAGGGACTGGGCGTCGAACCACCGACCTTCAGACCTGAAGTCCAATGTGCTAACCACTACACCACCACAGTTAAGCTGCATGCATTAAGTACTCACACAACACAGTTATCATGGCAGTAGTTTCTGCTGACCCCTCATCATTTTCCACTCTACATCTGTACAGTGCGCCGTTATCTCCTCTCAACAATCTGGTAAGATTTAGAGTTTCAGATGTTGATAGTACACTGCTGTTGCCTTGTTTCGTCCACGTAACATTTGGCTGCGGATTACCAGTGGCATTACAGAACAGGATAACTCCATTTCCTTCGACAACTTGTTGAGCCGATGGAGCGGTGATGATCTCTGGAGGATCTAAACAACAAATGGAAAAATAAATACCACCAGAGTTCACACACTGTGCATGGACAAAATAGTGTGAAAAAATGCACAAATTTAGTTTGATGTGAGCGTGGGACAAAGAAAAAAATCCGAGTCCTCGAGTCCTCGAGGAATTGAACCCATAACCTTCCGTACTCGAATACGCAATGTGGCACGTGCTAACCCTTTCACTCCCACAGTAAGTAATGGAAACTTCTAATGTACTAGGTTTAACTTTTGAGTCCACGAACGAAATCCTTTGATGAGACTATTCAAATGAATCCTCTTCGGCAGTAGTTTCACTTGGTACTATTTGTTTTTCAGTATGTTGCAATACTGTTTTGGAGATTCTTAGACACTCTTGGGAGTTTAAGGGTTAATACTGCATCCAGCATTCACATTGATTGTCCAATATACTTACAATCAACAGTAATATTTGCTGTAGCTGTCACAGGACTCTTGACTCCATTACTGGCTGTACACTGGTACTGGATCATGTTCTCCGAGGTACCAGGTCTGCTCACATTGAGAACGGTAAGTGAGGAGCCTTCAGGGAAATCTTTCACATCACCTATCCTTTTCCATGTGATGACAGGAGTAGGTTTACCAGAAGCATTGCAGGCTAATGACACATTCCTACCTTCCACAACAGTAAGTGCAGTGTTCGATATACTTACTGATGGAGCAACTGAAGATCAAAGAACAAATAAAAACTGATGAGTATAGATACAAGTCATGTACACTGAAGAACAGATGACAATTCAACGGTAAACAAATATAATAGGGTTGTCAGTTTGGTTGATCTAACATTTGTCAACCTCCACAATAAATTAAACCCGTTTCCAGAACATTTGTGTACCACTATGTCATTCAACACGGTGACCAATTCAACTGAGTATTCTTTTGTTTGCATGTGAATTGTGCAACATTCAAAAGAATTTTCAGACATTTAGGCCATCAAGGAAAAGTTATTTGCTAAAAAGTGAATAATAAATCAGCTTCGTTTATAAACCGTATGCTCTATTCAGAACAGTGAATTGAAATCCTTGTCAAACGTTTATTGTATCCAGCCCAACACATTTACAGTTTACAGAACTTTGAATTGTCTTTTTTTGCATTCATTTAAGCCAGCGTTCACACCTGGTGCCTGGGAAAAAATGCCAGGGCGCTCGCACAGAACTGTGGCCTGTTCACATTGGATTGACTGTACTGCACTTTGTTGATGTAATGACAAAATAGGTAGACATTTTTTGACACCATGCAGTGATACAAGCATGCTGTTCTTAATGGGGCAAAATGCATGCGATTCAACTAAACTATTGCTCTGAACCCAGGCACAACAGCATTTCGTCTAGTGAGATCCCCTAGCTTAGGTTAGCCTGTAATGAGTACACTGACAAATGAATTCTTTTCGCAACTGCATAAGTTGTGTTAATAACTGCGAGGATCTTCTTTACATTTATTTCTTCATTCCGCAGTTCAAATATATGAATTTCATATATTCATAATTTCATCTTCATCTTTCCCGGGTATATTACGAACCAATTTAATGACCGGCTCCCAGTTGGCTTGTTAGCTCAATTGGTTAGAGTGCTGCACCGGTATCACAGAGGTCAGGGTTCGAATCCCGGCAAGCCTGATTTTTTCAGGCTTTCTTTTCGCAACTGCATAAGTTGTGTTAATAACTGCGAGGATCTTCTTTACATTTATTTAGTTTTCAGTCTCTTGTTAATTGCCTAGCAAAATGAAGTTTTAAATGCCATGTGAAGTCTCTAAAGTGTCTGATCACTAGTGAACTCACCAACAGCAGTGATGCTAACAGTTGCATTGTGTCCTGTGCCTACTCTGTTGATAGGAACACAGATGTACTGTCCATCTGCCTTAACAGTCACATTGAACACACCCGAGCTGCTGTTACCAATGAGGGCGCCATTAAAGTAAAAGTAATACAGATGGGCGGCAGGATTGGCATCTGTACTGCAGTTAAGTGACACAGTGGTACCATGTAGTACTGTGGTATTACTGGGAACAGTTGTAAGAGCTGAAGCAGTTGGTTGATCTATGAGAAATAAAATGAAAGCCAATATTGACAATGTGTGAGAGTGCACCTTCACCTGTAGTGGCTCGTGTGTTAGACTTGAGGAAGCTGCCTGGATGGTTGTGGTTACAGGAATGATTTAATAACTAACACTTCAGAAATAAAGTGGTGTTCCGTGGAATGCACTGAAAAGATGTTGGATCAGAGAAAGCTTAATGTCTGACTATTATTCTTGTTTCTTACCTTCAAGTGGTAAACATAAAAAGTAGGTATGCCAGAGGAAGGTAAAAACCACATTCTGACTGGCTCTTCGCTTCTTAACCAACGTTTTACCAATGAATCCTGCCTACACCTATTCAGTTAATTCCTAATGTTTTGGATCAACAAAAGGAAGAAGGCGAGGCCGAGAACAGAATTCCCTGCAAAACCAAGTTTTGGTTGATGCAAATGAATGATTTCTATTCTCAGCCTTGCCATCTTCCTTTCATAAGCACAGTTGTCAGATCTATGGATCTCGATTTTACATCAACAAAGCAGAATTTCCAGACTACAGTTAAACTACACTCTTTGTGTCTGCCCCTCAGCTAAATGTTAACTTCACAATCAATTCTTTCTTTGCACCACAGTGGTGGCATCTGAACTAAGGTAGTTTAAAACTGGACAATAAAGTAATAATGCTCCATATTCTCTCTCTCTCTAACTTGGTGCACTGGCAAACCATTACAGAACCGGTGTTTTTTTTTCTAGTAAGCGACTACTGGAGGCCATCTGAACTTCAGTAGCCACCTACTTTATTTTGATTTTCACTTTAGGTCAAGTGACAGATCATAGGGACAGGTCTCTATGATAAGCTGCCTTGTGTGCACTTGTTAGGTGGCATGTCGCTGAGACAAGGCCCTTGCTTCGTGCACACAATGGGATTATAAGCAGGAAATCCTGGATTATGATGAGGGTAACTGGGAGCTGGGATAAATAACACTCTCCCATTAGAAAATTCGTGTCATTTTGACCTTTTGGTCTGATTCTGTCAATAGCATTCCATCCAAGAAAGTGTAGTACTACAGCTACAGACACTAGGATGAGCTCTTGCCATACATACGTGTAGGTAACATTTTACAGTCTTGAGAAAACTCACAAAACTGCTGCACAAAGTACATGCAATAAAAAAAAATTATTTGTGTTATCAACTGCAATTCCACCTTTCAATCAAATGCTACTTACAGTGTACATCAACTGCACAAGAAACATTGTGAGACCCAACGCCATTTGAAGCACGGCAAACATAACTGCCTGATTCATTCCGTTTAACAGCTTCCATCACAAGCATCTGATCAGATGAAAGAATTTCCCCTGTACTTGCTCTCACCCATGTAATGCTGGGGGTAGGGTTGCCAGTCGCATTGCAATACAGTGTTGCATTGTCCCCCTCAGTTACTGGAGTAGAACACCGTTGAATCGTCACAGTTGGTGCATCTGCAAACATACATTAAGAGACCAGCTGACTTTAAAGTATGTTATGTTTATAACCACATTAATTGTATCTATAACAAAATGCTTGATTGTGATCGGTTCGCTGTATGCCTATTTGATATGTAATTGGAGGGTGATCACTTGGGTGTCCAATTACAGCTGTCCAATATGAACTTTTTTAATTGCATAGCTGTAATCGGACAACTATGCTGCGTGCACGTCAATTAGGTGCACTGAAATGGGTTCTTTTTGTAGCTGTTTCTCCACTGCTTGCAAAACTGATAATTAAAAGTACATCCCCAAAGGGCACGTAGATTTTCTAATCTTGCATTTTGTTATAGATACGATTAATTGGTCACTGGACTTCGTTTCGTTCAATCCAGGGGTAATCATGCTCGTAATTACTAATCCTCCTTGCGCTACGCGCTCAGCCAATTTAAAATTACTTGCCCGATTACTCCCTGAATTGTACTCCACTCAGTCCAATTACCATTACTAATACCTTGTAGCCAGGGCATTTAGCATTTTTACAGTTGCCACCTTTGAGACATGTCAAATGTTCAAGACAACACCAAATAGACAAAACACATCTTCGATACCTGTACGGACAGCTTAACACATAGATCTGTAAAAATAATATGGCATAATTTTTCTGAATACTCACACAACATGGTAATCATGGCATTAGCTTCTCCTGACCCAAGGTTGTTTTGTACTTTACATCTGTAAACTGCTCCATCATCCCCTCTCATTAATGTGGTGAGCCTTAGAGTCTCAGATGTAGTAATAACCGTGTTGTTTCCCTGTCTAGTCCATGTAATGTTTGGCTGTGGATTACCAGTGGCATTACAGAACAGAAGAACTCCACTTCCCTCAATAACTTGCTGGGCTGATGGGGCAGTGTCAATTGCTGGGGGATCTATGGACAAAACAGTACAGAAATTATTATCATATTATACCAGTCCTGTACTTCCATGATAACAAAATCTATAACAAAGTCTTCTTTCAACTCCTGCAATAACCTTCAGTTCTTGTAATTGCTTTTTGACTTTTGTTCATTATTTGAGACCAATCATCGATGTATCATTGACCCACCTACATGACTGTACTACTGTACAGGCTGCATATTAGCAACTTCTTCATGTACACGTACTTGCAGGCCAAAATGCAAATTGACTAAAAAAAAACATAAGGCTGAACAATTTGACTTTCAAGGAAGTGGCTTATAAATAAATGTTACAGTGCATGGGAACACTCGAACCATGGACACAAGACTTTTCCCCGCTTTTTAGCAGCGTCCAATCACAAAGTCACTTCATAACAAGGCTCGTACATTTTTGTCTGTTGAGTCATATTGAGAGTGACACAGCGATCATGGCTGACAAGAGTGAAGTTTATATTTGGCTCAAATCATTATCTCTGGGCTGTGAAATTAGAAAGACTTTCGCTCAAGTTCGAAAGCAGTTCGAATACCGAGTTTATTTGTTCTCACGGATAAGATAAAACATTTTTTATGAAGTTTTCTGAAGTATGCAATTTACTGGACTTATTTTGAATCAGAACAGTTTCTATTCATTAAAGTTTTGTTTTTAATATAGATTGTGTCTAATTGCACCTGCATTTGAAGAGAATTTACATTGTTTAGCAGTAAGAGCGAGTTTATTTGTTTTCATGTGTAAGATAAAAATAGCAGCAGAATAACAAAGTTGTCAATCAAACGTAGCTGCATTTTCTGAAGTATGCGATTGGATTTGCTGGACTTATTTTTGACACAGCTTCGCTAATCGTTATTTCAGTTCCATTTGCAGTCAAAGATGAGTTTTGTTTGAGGTAGCACTTTATTTGGTGAAAACACAACTCGCAAGTGTTTAGATGGGGCGAGTAAACGGGCTGGAAAAGGAGGTCAACACCGTGTTCTTGTAGAATATCTCGTAAAACGGCCTCTGCAAAAGGTCCGTGGTGGAATCCACAGTTGTCCATAATAACGACGTTGCCATTCTCAAGAATTGAACCAAGAGTTGAACCATCTACTCTATTTACTGAAAGAGCTTCATTAAAGAAATTCAACAGCTCCATACCATTAGAAGGGCCTCTCAAAACATCAAAGTAATCCACTCCATTTACGGAATGAAGTAAGTTGAGCTTATAATTGGTGTTTGAGGCATAGCGCTGAATTTCAGTCGCAGGTTCTCCAATATAGGAATTTCCATACACGCGATTTCCTGACGTTACAATAACATCACATTCCTCAAAAAATTGAAGTTTTGTATGGTCATGTCATCCAATTTGATCAAGAAAACAATCGGTGTAGTCTGTATTTGCTTGTGACAGTGATTCTTGGGGTACTTCAGGGAAACCTTTTTCTTTGTCATTTTGCAGTCTTCCCGAATGCACTTCTTTATTGCAGGCTGTGATGGTAAATTACCAGGGGGAGAAATTCCATCTAACAACAAACGCTGTTGAATCTCACTCGTATACATACTAGGTTTACATGATTTCTCAGAGTCCACGTATTCCACAACATCTACCGACATTTTACTTTGAACCGGTGTTTTTCGCGGCCCAGCAAGAAACGAGTTGCTGTCTTCGTAGAATTGGACAACTTTATTTACATATCCGACGTTAACACGCATATTTTGTGAAATTTGTCTATGCGAAAACACTTGATGATGTAGATAAAGCACTCTTTCCCGATAAACTTGAGGCAGAGCTTTACCATTGTCGTATATCCCTTGCTGTCGATTGACATCGACTTTGCATTTAACTTTGCCGAACAGAAATAAAAAAGACTCAGTGGCAATAAAAACTTGACAGATAACTTGATTCTAGCAAAAAAAGTTGTACTTACGAACATAGTTAGCAGGGGTGTAGGCCATTTCACGTTCGAAAATATTGCTGATACACCGACATGTAAAACTCACATTATATTTTCGTGCCACTGCTGTGACTGGACAACGCCTAAAAAATGCTAATCCTTTTGTTTATATGAAGAGCTCTCATTGGTTAACCGTCAAGAAAATGCACAAAAAATGTCAATTGTCCATCGTTCGAATGTCCTCACTGTAAACCTTTCACAATTGATTTAAACATTTGTCTGGACCAATATAACAAACCTAGAGTATGACCACATTTCCATATCGTATGAATTTAACCTCAAAGAGATGGCAAAGGTATGTAAATGCTTATAATCCCTTGAGAAAAAGTGGAATTCTCAGTGCTTTCAATAAGCACTGATGGCCGACAAAAAGCGTTAGCTACTTGGCTCAGCGAAGTTGGCTACTTTTTTTGGAACCCTAAATTGAAGCACAGGTAATTAAAAGAAGAATGATTCTTTCAAACCTAAATTGAATCGTCGGTTGCTCTACTCAAACCAGCTGCAACCAATTCAGATTTTATTGATACCAAGACCGCACTAAATAGAACAAAAAGGGCATACTTACAATGAACAGTAACATTGACAATAGCTGCAGCGCAATTCCCCACTCCATTGCTGGCTTCACACTGATATTGTATTGAGTCATGCGGGGTCCCAGGTCTGCTCACATTGGTAATGGTGAGTGTGGAACTTTGCGATAAGCTTTGTCTTGATTGGCCGACTCTTGTCCATGATACAGAAGGTTCAGGCTTACCAGAAGCATTGCACGACAAGGTGATGTTGTTTCCTTCCACAACAGTGGAGGACGTGGGATAAACATCTACTGAAGGTGCATCTAAAAAGAAGGATAAGAATTTATTTTGTACCACATTCTATTATACAACCTCCATGGCAGGTAAATAACAAGTTTACAGCCCTCAGTACATCTATTTTGTAAATTTATTCAAATTTGCAGCAACAGTTAAATCAGGTAGCATAGTGTTGCCTCAATTCTGTAATAAAGGAGGGGGCAGGGATGGTGCAGTGGTGAGAGCACTGACATTGACACCAATGTGGATCAGGTTCGGTTCCTGGACTCGGCACTATACACTTATGTGGGTTGAGTTTGCGGCTGGTTCTCATCCTTGCTCTGAGAGGATTTTCTCTAAGTAAACCGGTTTTCCCCTCTCCTCAAAAACCAACATTTAAATACGTTCCAATTTGACCCGGATTACAGTGGACAAAGAGCCACCTCGTGGATGTGCCAATGCTGATTCATATTAATTAATTAATAATTAATTAATTATTTTTTAATATTGTTCAGTTTCATGTACATGAAGTTGTATACAGGAGTAGAGTGGTAATAATAACTGGGACGAAAAACATTCATGCCAAACAATATTTATGATATACATAGTATTGACTTACCAACAGCAGTGACACTGACAGTAGCATTGTGTCCTGTGCCAACTGTGTTAATAGGAACACAGGTGTACACTCCATCTGCCTTAACAGTGGCATTGAACACACCCGAGCTGCTGTTACCAATGAGGGTGTCAATGAAGTAAAAGTAATACAGATGGGCAGCAGGGTTGGAATCTGTACTGCAGTTAAGTGACACACCGGAGCCTCGCAGCAGTGTGGTATTTGAAGGAGTCATTGTTATTCTTGTCCCAGTTGGCACATCTAAAAACAATTAACACTTTGTCATTGTCTTGATAACATTACTCAAAATAAGGCCTACCCGTGGATTATTTTGTGAACAGAGGTTAGTTTAGCAATTTGATTTTTTCCTTGTATTTCTGGCCTATTCTTACTAAACCAAGCTAAACAATGTTGTGACGGAATTTATCACCATAAGAAGATAGATGCATTAAAAAACCACAGGTAGCCAAAACTTGAGTTATGACTGAAAATTAATAACATTTTATGAAATAAATAGTGTTTCTTTGTTTATATCTTAAGTACTTGCTATCTAGGACAAAAATTCGCTCTCCGAGTGAGAATAAGCGTCTTTCTAATTTTTGCTCCCAATTAGTATTATAATATTATCCAAGGTTGACACTAATCTGCCATTTCACCCGCACAAAAGCATACCTCTTTTCAGTAAATGAGCTATATTTCTTGAAATGTGCCACTTCCACTCACAATTTCCTCAAACCTGAATGAATCCATAGTTGAAAAACAACTATACACCAGAAAAGTTCCATCTTTTCCAACATTTGTCACCATAAACAGCAATATTTTAAGCTTCTTGTATAAGAAATCAAATGTCAGTATTCGACCGCGTGCAAGTTTTTGCCTGGTGGTTTTTCCCGGCAGATTGTAAACAGAGTGTGACATTTCATGCGTGAACCATGACCATTTGCTTACCGTTCACACCTCCCCGACACAGTAGTTTTTGTCACGTCCACGCCATTGTGCGAATTGTCCAGTGAGAAGAGAACAGCTAGATGAGATTAGCATATTTGCATATATTTGTGCCCAGAGGTCGGCGGTCGAATACTGACATTTGATTTCTTATACAAGAAGCTCAAAATATTGCTGTTTTATTTGCTGACAAATGTTGGAAAAGATGGAACTTTTCCGGCATATAGTTGTTTTTCAACTATGGATTCATTCAGGTTTGAGGAAATTGTGAGTGGAAATGGTGCATTTCAAGAAATATAGCTCATTTACTGAAAAGAGGTATGCTTTTGTGCGGGTGAAATGGCAGATTAGTGTGCAACCTTGCATTATTAATAATACTAATTGGGAGCAAAAATTAGAAAGACGCTTATTCTTGCTCGGAGAGCGAATTTTTGCCCTAGATATCAAGTAATTAAGATATAAACAAAGAAACACTGTTTATTTCATAAACTTTTATTAATTTTCAGTCATAACTCAAGCTTTGGCTACCTGTGAAAAAACTGATGTCAGTTTGTTAAGTTTCTTATATGATAACCACTCTGTACACTGTATGCCATACTATGGCATAATGGGATTTGGAGCAATTTGGATTTGAAAGTGAAATCATCACTTACACACATTTTCACTAAGATCTTCAGTAAAACATACATTGTAGCAAATATAATTAACTTACAAAACACATCAAGACTGCAAGTTCTAGTGACATTATTGCCAATGCCATTAGATACATGGCACTGATAACTGCCAGCTCGACTGCGATTAACAGCGATTAGCACCAGCTGTTCACTGCTGCTGAGAGTCACCCCCATGTCTTGGTATATCCAGGTGATGTTTGGTGCTGGGTTTCCTGTGGCATTACAGAAGAGGGTGGCATTACTTCCCTCGGTTACTGGACTGGGACACTGCTTGAATGATAATGCAGGCTCATCTGTACAAGTTTAACAAACACAAAATGTTTTTGGTTTTCCTGAGTTATCCATGATATACATGTAAAGTTGAATGAAGCAAGAAATTAAAACCTTTTTTTTTTGTTTTTTGTTTTATTGGAGACAATTTGCAAAAATTGATCTCTTCTTTGGAAATACCATTACACAAAACATTTTTTTTTAATCGAGCTTCCCTCTGGCCCAGCTGCCATTCACAAAACAGAATACCATTTATTAACTCTTACAGTAGATAACTAGTTACAGTAACTTAAAATTGTGAACTTGACGAAATTTGCAATGAAAGTACCTAGCTCAGTTATTAATAATTTAAACTTATCAAATGCAGTGAGTGACGTCAGTACAAATTTGGCTCAACCATGCAGTGGCCCACCATTTGAAAATATTATTGTAAATGTCCAAGTGAATAGAAATGAGACTTCACTCATCATTACAAATGTATCTAGATCACTTTACAGAACTATATTAATAATACATAAACATTATTCAAATTGCTTACAAAGCACATTGATGGTGAAACTGGCAGTTGCCGCCTGTCCCACTCCATTCCATGCCGTGCACTTGTAGCCCCCATGCTGCTGACGTGAGATGTTGGCAATAATGAGCTCCTCTCCCTGATGCAACACTTTTTGATTACCATCTTTTGTCCAGGTGATGTTGGGTGCAGGGTTGCCAGTTGCATTACAGTGAATGACGACAACGTTGTTTTCAATGACGATCTTATTAGATGGAGCATGGACAATTTTAGAGGGATCTGAGAGTAGAGATCAGTTGTGTAGCTGTTAGTTAACAGCACTGTACTTGTGTCAACTTAGTACACATGATTGTACATTCTGTACACCTGCATGTGGAAATGCAGCAGTGGTCTCAGAAGCCTTAGTCAACCAAGTGCCTTGCATAACTTAAAGGGGTTATGTGCCTAAGATATCCAGTGGCCTCCACTGTGGTCAACAGGCCCCCAAATGAACTACTTTGCAGTTGCGCTTATCACAAGCGGTGTCTGTTCCATTCATTCAGGTGGTGCCTGTGAGCAAAAAAATTAATGAGAGCAGAAAAAAATCAGAAGAAGACTGGGGAGAGAGGTGCCTCTCTCCCCAGTCTCCTCTCATTTTTTGCTTCCCACTCTCAACATTTTTCGTCAATGCACTACTATCTGAATGCCTAGAACGAGTTCTCGCAAGCTCTAAGCAATGTACATAGCATAAGTTAGTGTTTTCAATAAGCACCAACGACTGACGAAAGGCATCAGCAAATTCGCTCAAAGAAGTCGGCTAACATTTTCCCTAAACTGAAGTAATCAAAGAAAGATTTCTTTCGAATCTTGTTGATACATGTACAGTTGGGAACTCTACTCAAACCAGCTGCCTACTTCCAATTTTATTGTAATCCCTGACAAGTTATGCAATTATAATATTGCAACTTACAATGAACAGTGATGGTAGCATTATCGTTAGCAGCATTTCCAATTCCATTGGTAGCAGTGCACTGGTAGAGGAGTTCTTCCATAGGTGTACCAGGTCTAGTCACATTTACAATGGTGAAGGCAGCATTCTGAGACAAAACGACAGGAGAACCAACCAATCTCCATGTAACAGCAGGAGAGGGTATACCAGATGCATTACACGTCAGAGTCACATTATTACCCTCTTCAACAAATGCTGACGCTGGTGAGATTGAAACTTGTGGTGGATCTGAAAATATTCAATGCACAAAAAATTGGTCAGCAAACGATTGCAGAAAGCCATTTAATAGGCAGTGCGTTCAATAAGCACCAACAACTGACGAAAAGCACCTGCAAATTCGCTCAAAGAAGTCGGCTACTATTTCCCCTAAATTGAAGTAATTAAAGGAAGATTTCTTTCAAACCTTGTTGATACAGTCAGCTACTCTACTCAAACCAGCTGCCTACTTCAAATTTTATTAAAATCCCTAAATAGGTGTCACTAAAATATTATACCATCCTACAGCCCCACTGACGCAATTCTATAGGAAACGCATTGGGGACCTGAGATGTGTAGGGTTGCATGGATTGACGTGAGCCAGTCAAAGCTATCCTGCCCCATCTCTTCAAAAATTAATTCTCCAATTAAGTTAACCATAATTTTAAAATGGTGGAAAGAAAAAATACTTATTGACTGAGTAACAGTTAGGTCAAGCTTGACAGGAAAATATCTTTTCGGCTCTCGGACATGGTGTACAAACCTCACTGCACACTTGTGCAAAACATTTTCCTGCCTGGCCCCCCCACTCAGCCAATAAGTACATTAATAAAGAGCACATTCTGTTAAAAAATCTAAACTATTGCTGTGATGATCAAACATGCTGTATATGGAACAGGTAGAGGTAAGTTTAGCTTGTTGATTGTCAGGCTCACAATTCTGCATCAGAATCACTCAACAACACATGACTGCAGTCGTAGTTGAATTAGGTAGCATAATTAAAAAAACTGGAAGATAAGCTGCATTACTTTAGTGTTGAGAAGCTCAAAATAAAAATAAGGTTATCTTTATTTTGAAGATACTACGAACAATATGAGCTCAAGATGCACTTTTGGTGGTCCAATTTCTAGACATTATTTTCACACACAAATAAATTATATTCTTTCACAGACAATCCAAAAAAACAATACTTTAACTGGGAAAGGAGTGTGCCTACACTGTACCTAATCTAGACCATATGCATTTTGGGTCCATAAAATGGACTTAACAGAATAACAGTGCTACAAACTGTAACAATAAGTTCCAAAGTCATACACTTATCCAGCAACCTGTAGTGACCTCGCAGTAACATTGCTGTCCCAATGAAAAGAAACTGCTGGACAAAAATGATTCAGTTGCCTCTATTCTGTAAAAAAGGAGGGAGCAGGGATGGTGCAGTGATGAGAGCAGGCACCTCACTACCAATGTGGATCAGCATTGGTTCCTGGACCCGGTGACACACACTTATAATGTGGGTTGAGTTTGTTGCTGGTTCTCATCCTTGCCCTGTGAGGATTTTCTCCGGGTGGTCTGGTTTTCCCCTCTTCTCAAAAACCAACATTTCCAAATTCCAATTTGACCTGGATTACAGTGGACAAAGAGCCACCCTGTAGATGTGCCAATGCTAATTCATATTTATTTAATTATTTAATATTAATTTTAATTCATTTTTATTATTGATCAGTTTATTAAGTTGTATACAGGAGTGGAGTGGTAATAATAACTGGGACTAAAAACATTTATGCCAAAGAATATGATATACATGGTATTGACTTACCAACAGCAGTGACACTGACAGTAGCATTGTGTCCTGTGCCAACTGTGTTAATAGGAACACAGGCGTACACTCCATCTGCCTTAACAGTCACATTGAGCACTCCTGAGCTGCTGTTACCGATAAGGGTGTCATTGAAGGAAAAGTGATACAGATGGGCAGCAGGGTTAGCATCTGTACTGCAGTTAAGTGACACATCGGAGTCTCGCAGCAGTGTGGTATTTGAAGGAGTCATTGTTATTCTTGTCACAGTTGGCACATCTAAAAATATTTTGACACTTTTTCATTTAAGTTGTCATGATAACATTACTCAAAATAAGGCCTGCCTGCATATTATTTTGTAAACATGCAGTTTTCACTGAAATAAAGGTCAGTTTAGCAACTTGAATTTTTCCTTGTATTTCTGGCCTATTCATACTAAACTTTTAATTTACGAGCCTGTGATTCTCCAAATTACACTGATGAAATTGCGGTTCTGCAGCGATCGCACCAGCTGATTGCATCTTCCATTGACTCTTGCATTTCTTTACTTCATTTATGAATCAGTTTTGGCTTTTTGTTATTGTAAAAAGTGTCGTGGATCCACTCGCCAATCCACAACACTTTGACAATGTTATGACGAAATGTATCATCAAGAGGACACAAATAAAAAACTGAGGCCAATTCGTTAAGTGTCTTATGTGATAGCCACTCTGTGTGCCATACTATGGCATAACGGAATTTGGAGCAACTTGGATACGAAAGTGAAATCATCACTAACACCCATTTCCACTAAGATCTTTGATAATAAAAACATAACTTACAAAACACATCAAGACTGCAGGTTCTAGTGACATTGTTGCCAATGCCATTAGATGCATGGCACTGATAACTGCCAGCTTGACTGCGATTGACAGTGGTTAGAACCAGCTGTTCACTGCTGCCGAGAGTCACCCCAGTGCCTTGGTATATCCAGGTGATGTTTGGTGCTGGGTTTCCTGTGGCATTGCAGAACAGGATAGCATTACTTCCCTCAGTTACTGGACTGGGACACTGCTTGACTGATATTGCAGGCTCATCTGTGCAAGTTTAAGAAACAGAAAAGGTTTTTGGTTTTCCAGAGTTATCCATGATATACATGTAAGGTTGACTGAAGTAAGAAATATCTAAGTATATATTTTTTGGAGTTTGAGAAAATTTGCAAAAATTTATCTCTTCTTTGGAAATACCTGTACCAAATGTTACACAAACCATTTTTCTTTAGTTGAGCTTCCCCCTGGCCCAGCTGCCTTTCACAAAACAGAATACCATTTTATTAAGTCTTAGATAACTACTTAAAATTGTGAACTTGATAAAATTTGCAATGTACTAAAGTAGCTTTATAGTAATAATTTCAACTTAACAAAATGCAGTAAGAGATTTACAAATTTAGGCTTTAATACCATTCAGTGGCTCACCATTTTAAAATTATAAATGTCTAAATGAATAGAAATGAGACTTCGCTCATTATTATCTCACTTACAAAACCATATGAATAATACATAAACATTGTTCAACTTGATTATTTTTGACACATGAAATCTATTCAGAGAGTGAATCTGTCAACTAAGAAATCAAAATACTCCTTAATACTATTAATCATTGTTATGTAGTGCTTGAAATTTTCTTGTTAATCTGCTTACCTTGATGGTCATTTTTAAAACACATCACTGGCAAATTCGTTGATGTACATGTAACACGTACACAAACCACCAAAGGGTTTATAGTTAATTTTGTATAATATTATTGAGATGCCTTCCTGTGACATTGTAGGGCCCAAAGCCTCATGCACACCAGCACATTTTCTATGGCAAACCTTATTTGCCTGTGTACATGAAGATGTGAAAATTAACTTACAAAACTACATTGTAAATGAATAAAACATAAACATTATTCAACTTGCTTACAAAGTACACTGATGGTGAAACTGGCAGCTGCTGCCTGTCCCACTCCATTCCATGCCGTGCACTTGTAGCCCCCATGCTGCTGGCGTGAGATGTTAGCAATAATGAGCTTCTCTCCCTGATGCAATACCGTTTGATTGCCATCTTTTGTCCAGGTGATGTTGGGTGCGGGGTTGCCAGTTGCATTACAGTGAATGACAACATTGTTGTTTTCAATGACAATCTTGTTAGATGGAGCCCAGACAATTTTAGAGGGAACTGAGAGTAGAAATCAGTTGTACAGATATTAGTTAACAGCACTGCACAATGTACTTGTGTCAACTGACAATAGTAAACATGACTGTACATTCCGTATACCTGCATGTGGAAATGCAGCAGTGGTCTAAGTAGCCCAGGTAAACCAACTGCCTTGCATAACTTAATGTGGTTAGGTGCCTAAGATATCCAGAGGACTCCACTGTGGTCAGCAGGCCCCAAATGAACTACTTTGCAGTTGCATCTATCTCAAGCGGTGCCCGTTTCATTTGTTCAGACAGAGACTTGCGGGTGAAAAAATATTGCAAGCAGAGAAAAACTCAAGAGAAGACTGGGGAGAGAGGTGCCTCTCTCCCCAGTTTCCTCTCAGTTTTGCTTCCCACTCTCAATATTTTTCACTCATGCACCATTATCTGAATGCCAAGAATAAGTTATTACAAGCTCTAAACAATGTACTTAGCATACATTAGGCAATTAATAAATATTCCAACTTACAATGAACAGTGATGGTAGCATTATCGTTGGCAGCACTTCCAATTCCATTGGTAGCAGTGCACTGGTAGAGGAGTTCTTCTATAGGTGTACCAGGTCTAGTGACATTTACAATGGTGAAAATAGCATTCTGAGACAAAATGACAGGGGAACCAACCAATCTCCATGTAATGGAAGGAGAGGGTATACCAGATGCATTACATGTCAGAGTTACATTATTACCCTCTTCAACAAATGCTGACACTGGTGAGACTGAAACTTGTGGTGGATCTGAAAATATTCAATGCACAAAAAATTGGTCAGCAAACGGTTGAAGAAAGCCATTAAATACAGGTGTCACTTATTATACCATCGTACACAATTCTACAGTTCTATAGGAAACGCACATCTGAGGTGTGTAGGGTTGGATGGATTGACGCGAGCCACTCCAAACTATCCTGACCCATCTCTTCAAAATTTTCCAACAAAGTTAAGCACAAAAATGGTGGAATGACAAAATACTTATTGACTGAATTACAGTTAGGTCAGGCTTGACAGGAAAATAACTTTTCAGCTCTCAGACATGGCGTACAATTACCTCGCTGGCTTGAGCAAAACATTTTCTTGTCTGGCCCTCACTCGGTCAATAAGTACGTATCATTAAATGAGCACATTCTGCAGGCAAATGACCTAAACTATTGCTGTGATCGAACATACTGTACGCAACAGGTAGAGATGAGTTGAGCTTGTTGATTGTCAGGCTCACAATTCTGCAATGTGTTAGTCAGAAACACTCGACAATACATGATGGTCCTCTCCTTTCATAAGCAAGTTTGATGCTCAAAAACTTCCAATTGCCAAGTGACACATACACTGCAGGTCCAAAAGATTCTTTTTCTAGATTTTATTTTTAGTAATAGTTCAACTGCCCTACAGATAAGAATTATTTGTAGTACTGAACAAATGCTAAAACTTGGAAAAACTCTCAGACCTTTCCTTCTTAAGAGGCTCTGACTGTAAATATCGGGAATTGGTGGACAGCCTCAAAAAATCGAAAATCCTGATAACTTGCCAGAAGAACACTTTTGGGGAGCTATCTTCAAAAATATCATTTAAACTGTCTGGAACTCTATTGTTTTCGAGAAATTCGGGAAAAAATGTTTTGCTTAATTAATTATGCAAAAAATCAGGCTTAAAATTAAACAGATTGTGTGCACTTGCTTTTAAACAATTTGCAATGCTATAAAACAATTTTAATTTTAGATGATAGCAATTCTCTTCTACTTTCTATCGATAGGAGTTACTTGGAGTTTCGCTTTATTTATGTGGTTTAGTGGCTCTTTGAAACAAAGGCATTTTATGCACTCCGTAAAAAGCCAAAAATTGGGTAACTTCAGAGGCTGAAAATGGGTATTGGTATGTGTAATACCAAATTGAAATAAGTACTGTGATAATGTTTGGTCCTGATACTATTATGATACGAAATAAAAAATCTAGGCAATTCAGGCTTGTGCTGACAAAAACAAAAATTCGCGGACCAGTGTTGTCAAAATTTGCATAATTGACACAATAGGAAATATTATGAATTATTGAGGAGGAAGACTTGAAACATGACAAATTCTTTACTGAGCTACTTTCAGATAGTCTTACCACTTGATCTTGCCTCGCTGGTATCCCTCTTTATCTTTCTAAAAAATTGCAAATGAATTTGGAAAATTGTTGGTGAAACTAGTGTGCAGTGAGTGATGATATTTTGTCATGTCTAAACTCTGAAGCACCAATGGCCCTCTTTGTTATACTTTATTTTGCAGTTCCGTTGGGATATTATTAATCTCCTCGAAAATTTAAATGGTTTCTTTTACAAATCATTTAAATTGACGAACGCGTATTAATTGAGAACTAAAAAAGGAGTCTACTTGGGCCGTGTTGGCAAGGAAAACATTAGCATTACTCAAGAAAATGTCACGCAACAGCACTGAACCTTCATAACGTGAAAATATTCTTCAATGAAAACTTTATCCCCCTAAATGCAAACTGGTGAGGAGTTCTCAGTGTTCTTGCAAAGTAAAACCAAGCCAACTTTCTGTGCATTGATATCTCTTACATGTAGTTCTCTTACGCCTCTTAAGATGTACAGCCGCATACTGAGACAACTGATATTAAAATACATCACGCTGCCAGCCGACGTCCATGGTTTGCACTGAACATATTAAAGGATACAATTTATATCAATACAAGAAGTGTGATAATTGATAGAAACAGCACCTATTTTGACAAATACCGAAAAAAAAGAATGACAATACATTTCTGCTTTCCGGCCAAAACAGCGTCGTTTCAGAAAGGCACCCAAAATCTAGCACTTTGAAAACGAAGCGACTGAATCGCATACGACTTGCCTGTCGGATACCTATAGGGACTTTGCTCCCAGTAGAATGTCAGCTGCATATGACAATAAGCCTTAAACACAGGGATGCGTAAGGTATTCACCGAAGAACTAGCAAGTGAAGATGCTCTGTCCCAACAGAAGATGCACGTGCTAAAAAAGCTGTCATTAAGTTGACAAGAATATTCACGTGACACCGGTCATGCAACAGCTTGTGTAGAACTTTTAAAATTTCTTCTCTTTCTGTTTAGTTTTACGTAGTAACAATATACGCACAAATCAATGTTTTAGTTCATTTTTCGTGTGTCTTCAGTGAAAAAATCCTCAAAATTGAGCTCCCCAAACCAGATAACTTTGGAGAAGACCTACACGAAAAATTAGCATTATGCAGATTTTGGCAACACTGGTCCGCAAATTTTTGTTTTTGTCAGCGCGAGCCTCAATCACCCAGATTTTTTATTCATATTATAATAGCATCAGGACCGAACCTTATCACAGTATTTATTTCAATTTGATATTGCACATACCAAGGCCCATTCTAAGCCTCTGAAGTTACCCAATTTTTTGCCTTTTTCCGGAGTGCGTAAAATGCCTTTGTTCGAAAGAGCCACTAAACTGCATAAATAAAGCGAAACTCCATGCAAGTAACTCCCATTGATAGAAAGTAGAAGAGTATTGCTATCATTTAAAATTAAAATAAATTGTTTTATAGCATTGCAAATTGTTTAAAAGCAAGCGCACACAGATTGTTTAATTTTGATCCTGATTTTTGCTTAATTATAATTATTAAAGCAAAACTGTTTTTTCCGAATTTCTAGGAAACAATAGAGTCCCAGACAGTTTAAATAATATTTTTGATTATAGCTCCCCAAAAGTGTTTTTCTGGCAAGTTATCAGGATTTTCGATTTTTTGAGGCTGTCCACCGATGCTCGATATTTACAGTCAGAGCCTATTAATGCTCAACTAAATGCAATTGAAAAACATTAGCAGAGCAAAGCCTGAGGTCCTTATTACAAATTTTACCTCTAAATGCATAGTGTTTTCCTGTTTCAATAATCTTTATAGGCTTTTTAAGACCAGAGTTATGACTTTTTATAAATTTGTGGTGATTTAGTTTTCGATCACTAGGAGGTCTGCGATCGATGGGCTTGCGATAAAAGGAACTCCGTGAATTCAACTCGCTTTGCGACAACGTGTCCCTCTGTGACAACGAACAACTTCACAATAGATGTCTTTATCTTGCGAGAAAGGCAAGCCTTGGTACTTACAGCATTCTTCAGCCTCTCGCGAGAGGAGTTTCTTTTCTCTAGAGATGAGACTCTCGTCTCTCGAGACAAGAATTACGTCTCGCGAGGGTGGTAACTTACTTTTGAGCGGTACTGTAATGTCCATTGAATCAAAAGTCAATTAAAATTCTCCTTAAATCTTTTTTTTTTATGTGGCTGCCAAAGGCTGATCAAATCAGTCTCAGCACATCTAGGCACTTACAGTACCGGTCAAATGTAAGCTGACAGTCTCGACTCGCTCCTCGAAACTCGCTCCCGCGTCTCGAATGTCGAGACGTTCGAGTTTCCAGACGCGAGAATCGAGGATCAAGAATCGAGAATCGAGTATCGAAAATTGAGAAACAAGGAGTTTTCGAATATGCAAACTCGAAAAGAACTTCGAGAAAACGATTTATTTCTCGAAGGATGAACAATAGCCATTCGTACGCCGAGTTAAAAGATTTAATAAACATCGACTTTCAGCGCGTACATCATGTCAACTTGCGTATCGGCATGAAACAACACGAACGAACGATAGCAATATCCGGATATCTATAAATCTTGAAATTCAAGAAATTGAGTCCGCTTGGTAATTGCGAATATGCCTCGAGTTCCCTTTACATCTACACGGACAGAAATCCATTTTCAAAAGACCGTGAACGTTTAAAAGCAAATAAAGAACCTCACTGTTCAATTGTTATCACACAAACAGCAGCGTGTGCATGAGATACAGTCGTTCGCCTATCAGAGCCCATCGCAGTTCAGTCTCGAGTTTTCGCAAATAAGTACAAATCTATACGTTAAAATTACGTTTGTATTTGCGGATGGAAATCTATCTTTAGAAGTTAGTGACCAAATCGACGAAACTTAGGAAGTGACTGCTAATTTTACAAATCTGTTAGGCCGAAACCCTTCCGATGCCGTGCACGTGAAGTCGCGTTTGTTTATTTGCCGAACTACACGAATAATACACAGAACCCGTCATAAAAAGAAAAAGTCATGAATGAAACTGATATAAAATGTCACAGTTTGGAAGTTTAATACACACTGTCATGTCTTCGGTGATAAACAAGAAGCGATTTATGTTTTACCCTACGCATGTTAATTTGCATACGTCAAAAGCGAAATTTGAAACCTCATACGAAATATGCGTAACGCAACGACGCTTTTGATGCAACTCAGTTTGACAGATGTTTTGTCTTTCTGTTTCACATGTAAATGTGTAAATTAAAAAATATTCAGAAATTTAACATCGCTTATATAAAGCTTGTCACTACGCTGAGCCCGTGAAATGCCCGTTTTACGCAACAACTGGGAAAAGCTTGAGTTGTAGTTTTCGAGTGACTTTTAGTAAATTTATACGTTCGAGCGTTTCCTCAAATAGCCGTTTTGAGAATTTAATATCGCAACAATTTCCGCAACATATAAAAGTTTATTTTAAGTGGATAATTCACCCTATGAGGAAAGGAGCAGCGAATTCTAAACGCATATGTATCACATTTGTCATTATTTGATCGCATAAAACGGCGACGCTTCCACCTCATTTTTCGAAAGACTTGTTGGATCTGTACAATAAATTAATAACGCTCGCGATTGAGTTCGGTCCGTTTGTTCGATTTCTTTCTCGAGAGATCACTCAAGCGACAAGCTCATTAGTTTCTCGACTCGAAACTCGATTCTCGAAATTCTTGAAACTCGACTCGATTCTCGAAATTCGAGACGTTTGATTGGAAACATTGAACGTCGAAGCCTAACAGTTATAGCTCCAAACTCCTCTAATCATAGTGCTGACCTTCGAATTCCATCTGTAAATAGCATTTTAAAGAGGAATGCTTGTTTATTTGTCTTTAATTGTCTTCATGGTAACGTGTGCAACCCTTTTAAAAACTATTTCGTGAAAACTAACCATGCTCTAAATACAAGAAACAATCAATCATCTGTCCAGCTGCCAAGGATGAAAGTGGAGATTGGCCGTCAAAGATTTTATTTTTTAGCTGCCCTATGTTTTAACTCTACCATTAGACATTAGAAGACAAAACTCTTGAATTGTATTCAGGAAACAGCTTAACGAACATTTTATGTGTTCAACAAATTTTTCATCCTCACCTACTTTATTGAATTTTGTCATGAGATTTTAGACCTTAGATTAGGCTTTAGATTTTAGTTTTTAGATTTTAGATTTTTAATATTTGGCTTTTTTTTTGAGGCTTTTATGTTGCAGGGCCCCATTAATAACAGTGCTCCTAAACTGAAGGGTTATCCTGTTAAAATATTCGCTCATTATTATTATTATTATTATTACTATTATTAATATTATTATTATTATTATTATTATTATTATTATTATTATTATTATTATTATTATTATTCGAGAATCAAGTTTCGAGCCACGAGGATTGAGACGTGAGGGACTGTCAACTTACATTTGACTGGTACTGTAAATGTGCATGTAGGGTCAATGAGATCAGCCAATGGCAAACATTAAAATTTTACATTAAAATTATTCACGTCCCACTTGGTAAACCTACCAACAACAGTTAAGTTGACAGCTGCACTTTCACCAATCCCAGCTCTGTTGACAGGCGTACAGGAATAAACACCACTGTTACTTATTTGCAAGTGGTAAAACCCGCTGACATTACGGCCAAGGAGCACTTGATTGTGGAAAAACAAGTATTCGTGTGCAGGCGGATGTGACATGGTGGTGCAGTTGAAGACAACAGTACTGCCCAGCAGTACTGCACTGGTGTTTGATTTGTCCAATGAGAGTTTGGTATTCTCTGGCTTGACTGAAATGCAAACAAAAATACCTCAGTTTGTAAGAAAAAATGTATAGGTAGGCCTATAGCCTGTAGAATCACAAGGCCCCATAATTTGTAACTGATGCATTAAAGAGAAGGACAAAAGGCAAAATTTCCACCCAACTGATATTAGGTTCATGCAAAAAGCCAACTGATGACTGTGGAGTTTCTTGCCTACACGTACATGGAAGGTAACCCATGGCATGATGCCATAACCAGCCTGCAACCATTGACCTATGATATTGCAGTTACATACATGTACCTGCCAACCTTATAGAATCAGAAATAGAGACCCCCCCCCCCCCCCCCATCCCAGTCCTGGGGTAGTGCCCTGCCCCTAGCAATGAACAGGGTCCAGGATACCCCGTGGTTTTTGCATTAATTTTTAAAAATATTGCCTGTACTGTACTGTTTTAGAATTAGAATTCTCAGGTGTTGTCTACTGGTCTAGAGCACTACATGTATTGCACAAAACAATAGTATTTAGAAGAGTCAAGAGCAATCTCGAACAACCCAGTTCCAAATTTTTACAAAAGAAAATGTATTTTTTCCTCTTGAGAATCGGAATGTCCTGATTATTTTAGGTTTTGAAACTCAAAAATCAGGACAATTCCAATTAAATCGAGATGGTTGTCAGGTATGCAGTTAAGGTTTCAACTAAAAGAGAGGGGTGCTATTAAAAGTCCTTACTTATTAATCAAACAGTAAAAAATGACATCATACATACACTGCACTTCAAGGTAAGCACTGGCATTAACTGTCACATTTAAGCCATTATCTGCAGAACACACATAATGTCCTGACTGGTTCCTGTAGACAGGAAAGCTCAATGTGTCTCCATAAGCCAGTATGCATCCGTCTTTGAGCCACGTTATGTTGGGTGTGGGATTACCAGAGGCACTGCAGGAGAATGTCACTGTCTCTGTCTCATTAATGGTCTTGTTAGTTGGCACGGAAGTGAAACTCACTGGAACTACAGAACCATAACATTAAAAAATGTAAGTGTATAGAATGCACCTGGGCTTGAAATTTTCATCTTCAAACTCGCAAAATGTCAGCGGTGTTTGGAAGTTGCGAGTTGAAAAAAATTCCCTTCATTTTTTGCCTGTACTCATGTACATGACTATATTCCATATAGGGTGATCTTCACTGACATGTTTTGCATTTTGTATTTAGAAATTCACCCAGTAAAGAAAAGATATCATCACTAGAAAAAGCACATAAATTTAAGTTACCGTGCCATTAATTTTAGGGAAATGGGTGGAGACTTGCTTCAAGTGATGTGCACATTAAAGAGTTTCAGCATTTATGTGGCTGGGTGAAAACTCTTTTAATACAGCCAAACAAATTGTATATTTTATGCAGTATAAAATAATGGGAGAGGCACACTAGTCCCATGTACATTAACATGTAGAAGAAAAGGATTTAATTGTCCAAATAAAATTTCTACTTGACAACAAAGAAAGAAAAAAATATCCCTAGAGCAAACATGTGCAAATGAGCATTTGTCTGCTAGAATTTGCAGAGAAAAAGTAAAGGTTTTGGTGAGGTTTGTAGCAAAAAAAGAATGAAAGATGGGAAACTTTAAGCTCCGAAAGAAATAAGAAAGATGGTATAATCAGTTTGTTACAAGCATAGGACAAACTGGTTATTCTTTGACATCTTTCTTTCTGAGCTTAAAGTTGACCATCTTTTTTTCTTTATTGTGACACATGGTGCTTCCAACGTTGCTGATCCTACAAGCATGAACAACGAGCCTAGTAACTATGACGTTGCGTGTCAAAACTCTCCAGTAGCGAGCAGTGGTTAAAGCGCCTGACTGGTGTACGTGAGGTCATGGGTTCTATTCTGGGGACTGAGATCTCTTTGTCCTATGCTTGTGACAAACTGATTATTTAATGAATCTTTTAAATTTCTACTTCACCTGGACAATCAGATGGAAATATTGGAGCACCCTGCGGTGAGCCCAGTCCAACTCAGTCTGTGCTTGGAGCACAGCACTGAGTGTGTATACGTATGTCATTACAGTGGAATGTTGTGATTGCATTTAGTATTGGAAATATTAGCTGCAGTAAGATCTGAACTGTCGTTAACCCTTTGAGCTCCAATAGCAACAAGCATCTAATGTTTCCTCACAAAAAATGTTTCATTTCTTGATCAAACATCCTCCGATTTTCAGTTAAATAAGGCATGAGGGAAGTTTGGTGACAAAGTTTTGACAGTTAAGTTGGCATGTTGTCAAGGGCAACTTGCTCCATTTCCAAGGGAGACTACATCATTCAGCAAAAAAGTGTACAAGAAATTGTCAGACATGATCCATTCATGCAGTCTCCCTAGTCTAGTTACATGGTAGCTAGAACATTTAAACTTTGTGACCAAACTTATCTCATGCCTTAAGTGCTCAACTGAAAATCGTAGTACATGTCATGAGAATAAAGGAAATGGTGATCAAGGACAAAATGCCTTGATGTTTAAGCAAATTCTCTCAACTACTACCACAAGAAATAAGGAGAACAATGAGAAGAATATGCATGCTGATATTGGGGCTTAAAGGGTTCCAAAATACTGTGTGTTTGGCGATGTATCTCTAAGAGAAAATCACTGTGTTACATTTCCATACATACTGATGTACTTATTTCAGAAAGATCTCAAAGTTAATACAAGCCTGATGTTTGCTTCTTTTAAAATGCATAGTTTCAGTTACTAACAAAAGTTATACATGTAGTTTACAATAAAAACAAAACTAAATTAACCATGGCAAAGCGTTTGGTGTATTCCCAAGAGTGATTTATAAAACTTGCAAAGAATTTATGATACAAAAACAATGATTTTGTAGAAATTACATGTACACATGCATGTATCAATGAAAAGATTTTAGCTTCCTTTTTGGCAAACATAGGAAACATACAGCTCATTCAAAATTTGGCTACAGCTTGCTTATTCCAACATCTTTTTAAAGTAGTCGTCGCACGTTTCCGTGGAGATCTAGCGATGTACCATACATCACTGAAATTGACAAGTCATGAATAAATTTGACATTCAATCTGGTAATTAATCGCACATTCTTCAGATTGCTACACATAGGACGCACAAAACTAACGCAAAAATAGATGAAGGAAAACTTACCTAAAACGTCAAGGTAAATGGTACTTTTACTGTCTAGCAATTTGCCATTCTCCACACTCTGAACGTCGAAACCATAATTCCAGGAATCGTCTACCCTCACATTGCGAATGATCAGTGCCGCGGGTTCGCGTATTTCAAATCGTCCTTTCGCCCATTCGTTTAAGCTTATAATTCGACCCGAGGCAGTAGCGAAAATAAGTCCAATTCGTTTGTCGTCCCCATCCTTCTCCACTTCGAAGCGAACCTCTCTGAATGTACCATTGCCAATCGAGTAGTTCCAGTGCAGAACAACTTCGCTACTGTTGACAAGTACTTTGGTCGGGTTGTTTGGTTCTAAGGTGATCCTCACACTCTCTGCATGAAGAAAAATAATGGATAAATATACACGATCTAAGCCATATTTCAGTGTTTGATCACTCTGTTGCAGTTAGAAGCAGATAAATTAATTTCGTTGCTTGGCATTTCATACAGCTCAGAATATTCTCGGTACACAAATTATCGTCTCAGAGAGGCATACATGCAGTATAAGCTGGGGTTTAACTTGATCGATGTTTGAAACTGCGTACTTCGGTTTAATTTGAGGCCATCGCCTACCGATTTACCCAGCTAAACTAAAGCTGAACAATAAAACCTACCGATAAGTGGAGTTATGTTCAATGAAACGAACAAAACAACAAACCACCAGATAGCCAAACTTCGCAAAGGCACCATCGCTTAAGCTACCAACAAAAGGAGTTGAAAAAGCGACCGTCCCTGCAGTCGCTTTCCAACTATCCACCGTACTCCAAAGCTTCGAGCCGCGCACTACAAGACGCCTTAATTTTCACGTCTCTAGGCTCAAATGCATTTTATATCGACGATTCATTAAAATTAATGACAGGATAGAAAGCCATACAAGCGACATACCTCAGCGACACCTCCTGATTGTCCAGAACAATCACTTGCAATCACTATTTTTCAACCGCGCAAAAACAAAGAATCGCAAACAATCCAACTATCCCCAAAGACATGCTAATGAAACTCATCCTGTTATCTACTGGATGACCGGTAGAGTGTAGAGAACTGTTTCGCAATAACGTAAAGAAGAAATCTAATAAAGATTTGGTCGGTGCTGTAATAAACCCTGTCGCTTTCACTCTTTCTCAACTTCGCGCCTTCCACATTCGTTAGTGCGTAGTCTTCCCGCGGTCCAGCGTCACCGAACTAAGACGGGGGTGAGTTTTTTGCACAGGCCACCCAGGCTCATGCAGTCACCACTTTACTGTCAAAATAAAAGGATTTGTATGGAACTTGATCGCTAGTTGAGTCAGGAAACCGAAAATGAAATTAATTATCCAATAACTGCACACACCAGGTCATATATCTCCTTGTGTTTCTTGACCATCTGAAAGCATTTCAGCCTGCCTTTAGGCTTCCCAAACCGTGAACCTTCCGATCCATTAGCGAACACAAGCTTTTCCGTATCACATCAAAATAGAATAACAAAATTTCCCTTTTCGTCTCTTCTTAGAAGAACAAATTATTCCTCTCGTGTTTCCTGTTTCCTCTTGTTAAAACAATCCTTTCTATGTATCTCTTGAATAACAATCGTTCGTGGACAGGAGACGCAAAAGGTGACTTGAATGTTCCACCTTCCAGTTACATCAGCAAAATCAAACATTGTACCATACAAGATTATTGTATAATCAAAACCGGAAATCGACTGTTCTCGTCAACTGAGTATGCTTCACAATCAACATAAGTATAATCACGATATGCTCTTGACAAAAATCTATTCTACGAACACACCGGTGTTCGCCGTGAACTAACGCTGATTTCTCTTAAATTTTACCGCAACGTATTGAATATTACTGAGCGTGAAATCATTATTAAACGACACAATTTATTACTCTTAACAGCAGGATCCCCAGACATCCTAGTTGTCTGATACGTCAGTGCCTCAAAATAACGAAAGTGTCCCCGACATGGCCCGATGATACAGGGAAGTTCCTCTCTTGGGAATACCGAAGATCTCTCGAACATCAAGGAAATGCACGAGTGCTCACGTTAATAATCACAGGAATGTGGTCAACTCCACCACAAAATCTCGTAGTTGCTATAGCGACCACGACATTAAAAAGTTTTTCCCACTTATAAAATGAATTCTGTCTCCCCTACCGCGAGACATTCAATGTGAAATAGGTAGTTTATTTGGAACGAGTCAGGGTGTCATCCGGATAGCCGTGAGTCCTGATAGAACGTTAAATTTAGAGGGGCTACGCCACGGGCATTTCGGTCATGTTTTTTTGGGTAAAAATGTGTTTAAATTCAAAATAAATGCATTTCTCGTACACGAAATGCTCCTAAAACATTAAGCCAAAGAAATCGAACAATTTTTCCCAGTTTCTGGCGATTTTTTCTAAGAAACATGGGAGACACTTGAAAACATTAGCCTATTTTTTTTTTAACTTGCAATCCACTTCAATCCGCAGCCAAACACGCTTGATTATAGTTTCATAAAACTATAGAGTAATTTTAGACAGAACTGAACCAATATTTTTCGGTTCCTTTGATTGCAATACGTCTTTAAGCTTTTCAAAGTGATCTCAAAAATTGATGACAGAGCCCCTTTAACTAGATACTGTACAAGGAAAATTACACGCATGATGTGAACAAAATAATCATGAAAACCAACAGTGTTGTACTGACCAACCCAGAAACACACCCCCCTCCCTCCCACCAAAAAAACACCCTTCAGATGTGGCCCCAAAAAATTGGAAACGTACTCCCCATCTGATACCATCGCACAGGTTCTAGGAAAAAAGTTTCACTGGTAACCATGACCAATCATTCCATGATAAAAATCTAAAGCGTAAAAGGGAGTGAACAGAGAGACTGACCGACGTCTCACTCCTCCGCAGAGGCCTCCTTCAGAGGCTCCCGCTTTTTCCCTCTTCCCATCGTTCCTCGCGCTCCCGTTCACTGCGCCCCAGTTTTCTCTTTCCCTGTTGTTTACTAATAGGAGCCTCTACGGAGGCGAAAGCACCGACGTAGAATGACAAATACTTCCCGCTCAAATCTTACAATGACGAACCGTCCCATGACAATACCCGAGCCGCTCGATCGTGCTGTCGGGACACTAATTTCTGCCTACAGTTCGTTCCTTCGTCACTCAGCTCTCAGAAATACATTTTCTCGTATTTTTAATGAAAAATCATGACTACCATGAACCAGACAGAGGCGAACATCGGCCAGAAAAGTTTCGGGGCTTTGGAGAACGTACGCCAGCTAAGCAAACATCGCGCATAAAATTGCTTTGTACAACAAAGAAAAACTAGCAGTAAATGTGCTGTATTAACATGTATATTTTTTAAATTTTTTGTTTGTTTTGTTTCACATTATTCTGGTTATTGTTCGCGTTATCTACAAAATATTCGTCTAATTTAATTGGCATAAATGAGCGTCCTTAATATGGCGAAGTTTATAACAAGTCTTGCGTCTCTTACAATAGGTAACTATGATCATTACTCTCCACCCCCCCCCCCCCCCCACTCATACAATAGGAGGTTTTTCCGAAACTGTCGTAGGTTTGCATGTAGGAGGATGGGGGTCGACTTTACCCTTAAACACAGCAACAACAACAACAAGCCTTGCTCTTGTCTATGTTGTAGTTCAATTTTACCCTTGGTTTAATTTTTCTTTTTCTTTGTTCTTTTTTATGTAAATATATGATAGTGAATATAGAACAAAAGAAAATAAAAATTGAACCAAGGATAAAATTGTACTACGACATCTACACCGAGGCGGATGAAAGTGACCGTGGCAGAAGAAAACTTCAGAGCATTTTTTTTAAAACTAGAAGGGCTCGACTATTCAAATTTTGGTAAGAGAGATACTAACCACTCCCTTCTTATTTGACAAATTGTCCACAGATATTATTTTTATACTTAGCTATAAAATATATTTCATTGACATTCACAAACTGGCTCATTTTTGAATTCCCAAAATTCAGAAACTGTTCGTCGGCAATACAGATTTCAGTCTTTTCAAAATACAAGAAATTTTGCTCTGGACAAATTTCGACGCCACTTTTACAATCTAAAGATATAGAAATATTTACAAAAATATTAAGTCAACTAGATTCCCTCAAGATTACAAGATCATATAAAGCACTCTTAGATATACGTTTCTTGAAAATTAACGTCGCAAAAACAACAATTTTTACAATAGTTAAAATATTTCAAATACGTTATCACTGATCTATTAATCTGCATTAACTAATAACCTATAAACATACTTTATACATATACAAAAATAAAGAATTCACAAAGACGGGCAATCTAACAAAACAACCACGTGTATAAAGCTATTTCGATTAAAGTTGTCGAATCGTAGTAGCTACGCAAAAAAGGCCCAGGCTGTCAAAATTAGGAATCCCTAGCTTGAAAATAACATAAAACACGAAGGGAAGCGTTTATAGTATTTTCTTAATGGATCCTATCGTTCTGGGACAACTGCGTCTTTATTATAACGTAGGGTGGATTTCCAATGAGGCGTGGAGTTTATGTGCAGATGGGCGTAAAATTAACTGGCTTTAAGAGCGTAAAACAATTAGAGACGATGTTTGAACGTCTTAAGTAAACGTCAAAGTTTGGCGCTTTTTAACGGTTTACGTTTACGTGAGCTGCTTGCACGTCGTCTCCAATTTATTTTTGCAGGTAAGTTAGGTTAAATTTATGCCAGTACGCACGTAAAAATTACGGGACATTGGAAATCCACCTTTACACGAATTACAGCGACTCATTTAGTCACCTTTCTTTCATATCACATAAAACTGATTGAGGCCTTTCAACCAACATCGTTAATTCAAATTGTTGCATGCACCTTACTAAAAAATGACCGCCACAATTTTCACTGCCTGGCTCTCCTTGCCAAGAAATTATTCATAACATACGAAAAGGCATCACAACTTGTGCTGCTGCTTAAAGTCGTCAAAAACGAATCAAACGCTTTGCGGAAGGGGCAACGGTAGGCGCACAACAGCTAGTACATATTAAAGAGACTTCTATGGAAATGCGACTCTGTAACCCATAACCCTTATTTGAAGAAAATTAAACTTGTTTTACCAAGAAGTCAATCATATCACTGGAAAAGTATCACAAAATAAAGTACCCTGAAAAGGTTTAGGTACTTTAGTTTTCAAGGTGGAAAAGTCAAATAATTTAGTTCTGGATCGTAAAAATTTAAGAGATTTGTATGGGCAAAATGACTCTCACCCTTCCTACCGTGTTTGGCGAAAACAAGTTACTGTATCTTTTCACCTTAACCACCATTGGCCCCTGAAACTCAACATGATTCCTTATTGCGACTTCACCTTTTCTTCGAGTTATTCAGTTTCTGTTAACAAATTATTCTTTTAAGCAAGGAACATCAAAGGCGGTCAGTTTTGAGGAAGGCCTATAGTTAAACGATAGAGTTCTTCTGTCAAAGGCTCTGTCGTGTGATAGATTGCCCGAAGAAATTTGATGTTCACAACAAATATCAACCTGAGAACGTAGTTCGAGGGCTTATATGAATTTTGAACATCAAATCTCCGAGGGAACCTATCACGCATAGGGTCTGAGACAGAAGGACTCTATTGTTTTTATTGTACAACGCTAAATTTTGAGCGAAAATTGCCAAAAACGGGCACTATGCGCTGATAGGCGTCCGCTGAGGAGAGACACTATCGCGTCACGTGATCGATTTCGACCAACGGGAGCACGCCAAAATTTAGCGTTGCACTATAACTATCAATAGAAAAGCACACACCAAGCCACAAACTAAAATGAAGTTTCGTTGTTGTTTTCTCCAATCCCGTCTTTGTTTGTACCTTGAGCCTGCATCTCAGGATCTGCGCAATCATCAGTCTTAGGCGAGACATCCCCCTTACGAAACTCCGTGATATCAGCATACTCCGTGCCTTCATATGGTGTTGGCCTCTTAAGTGGAGGCAGAGGTTGAGGAGACGTGGATACTTGCGGCATCCGTGGCATATTTATACCTTCCAAGTCCGCATAAATCACCCCTTCAGGATTGGGTTGCTGTGGTAGGTAGATACAAATTAATAGTCAAGATTGGTTAACGTCTCCTGCTGATGTTAATAGGGAGCTGAAGCAACCAATACGGCAACGCAAAGGAAAACGTCACTTTAAAATGACTTCACAATCTCTTAAACTTCTTGACGATTATTCCGACTCGTTTAATTTGTCTAATGTAGCTGAACTATCCAGGAGCTGAATTTGCAAGGACGGCGTTCAGTTCAGGGAGAAAACGAAAATTCACCGTCGTGTTTTCACGTTCTGCACAAAACTTTCAATTCGATCATTTCACGTCGTTGTTTTGAGGAGGACGGCAAATAAATGTACCAAAAAGCATAACGCACTTGCAGAGTCATTGTTTTGCTAATCAAAGCTACTGTTTTGTGACGTTCTCGTCAGCCGTTGCCGTCGTGTTTGCTTAAGCTCCCTAATGAGACAACCACAGATTTACCAGTCTTTGAAATAAAGAGTTCTTTTGTCACAAGGGCCCGGCTAAACGGAATGAAGTTCATTAACTGCCGAACACAAGTTTGTTGTACGACGTTGACTGAGGTGGCCAAAAGAATTCAGCGTGTTGATCGCGTTTGCCACCCTTTTGAGTGATTTTGAATGTTGAACCTGCAATTGTTCAACACTGTTCCACATCCCGGCCAAACGAACAAACACGGTTTGTTTTTTTTTTTTTTTTACATTGTTTTTCACACCTGAGAACAAAAGAAAAGTTGAATAGTCTTAAATCGAAAGATGGCAACATCATTCAACAGGGTGACTAAACGCGTTCAACAATTGCGCAGTACTCTCCTTGGTGATGTTACGTTTATTGCCGCACATGGTGGTTCTTCCAGTTTAAAAGTTGCAGAGTCTAAATTAATTCCGAAAAACATGGCTCCTAATTTTTGTACAGTTTAAGCAACCATACAAATGCTGGAGAAGTGAGTACCGTTAATTTATGCCCTACTAACGTGCTCATTCAGATAATGTTTACTGATAACAACATTCTCGTGATACTCGTATTGTACTTTGCTCTTGAACCCTGAACATTTACTATTGAAATGGACCCTGAATATAGAACGTTCCTGTGATACTGTTTGTTTCTAGAGAGAAATAAGAATGACATTTATCGTGATTTATAAGCCGTCTATTTTCTCCAGTTAAACTCAGGAGCTAATGACTGGGAGTGAAAGAGGAAACAATAAATATTTCATTCTGGAGGATTAACATTCGACTCTATGGATAGGCACTTCGCTCAGGGATAGTCTCACAAGAACACATGGGTGCAACCCACACAGTTGAGTGATCAGACCCCGACCCCTCCCCCCTCCCCCACGTTTTCCGCAGTTTTGGTGACGTTCACTGACTCTTGCAGACTCTCTTCTTGCTCAACTTTACCTGAGCGAAAAGACGCATTTACGTCTAGAGAGAAATGAACCTATCCACGACCATACCTTCTTTATAGATTTCTTTGACTTGTCGACTTGTGCGTAAGTATCGTCTGACTGCTTCTTCGTCTGAGATTTGTCCACGACAGAATTCCCAGGAGACTTTTCCTCTTCTTTCTTCCTCTTGCTCTTCTTCTTAGACTTGTCTACAGCAGTATAAGTCGGAGGGGCTGCCGCTGCCTGCTGATTTGGTGCTTCTTCATGTCTGTTTGCGTCTGGTTTCTGCTGTCGGACAGCACCATCTGTTGCGTTTGCAGGTGTCGGTCCTGATACTGCATATTTGTTGTTGACTTGGGCATCAGTATTACCCTCAATGCCAAACTGGACATCTTGTCTGGAAGTGAAATATCCAATCAATAAGCGCCTGTTACACTCGGCAGTTGGAATTGTATGTTACTGATATGAAAAAGAAACAAGTTGGATGAAATTTTTGATGGAGTTTTAAAAACAAAAAGTCAGCCAGAAAAAAGATTATTCTACTGAGTTTTAAAAACAAAAAGTCAGCAAAAAAATTAATAATAAAAAGATAGCGCTTCCTTCCTTTCACATTTCCATATCGATGTGCAAATGCAGACATTTTATGGCAAGTCCTTGACTCAGGCGTCCTGTGAAATAAACCAGCTTCACTATATCAATAAAAATGGAAAAGATAAATATTGCCACAGCGAAATAAAATGCAATTTTCTTATTCTTTAACAGGAAATTACCAAAACTCTCTCAGCAATGGTCGTAGAACAGGCACATGTTGCTTGTCAGTTGTTTACGCATGCACTTTCAGGGAACTCCGTTTTCAGAGGCCCAAACACGTAGCAAACGTTTTTTACCGATACAAACGTTACGTCTTTTTCAGCTGTCCAAACTATCTTGTTTTTAATATGCGTTTTCACTTGTGCCCATGCTTCAACAACCAAAAACGCTGGGTGCGTTTTCGAAAGTCCCCGTTTTCACCATTCCACACATTACAGTGTTTTCAACACAACGCAGTTTTCTCCATCCACACTGAAAACGATAAGTTGACTTGCGAAACATAGCATGAGCACAACCATAGGCGTGAACACAGGCATAAACATGAGCATGAACACAGGCATGAGAGCATAAGCATAAGCATGGACAAAAGCGTAGGCATAGCGATAGTCATAAGCTTGAGCATAGGCATAAGCACGGGCCTAGGACTAGGCATGAGCATAGGTATAAGCATGAGGATAGGTATAGGCATGAGCATGAGCAAAATCACAAGGAGAACGCAGACTGCTTTTTCTAATTATTAATAAGAGACGAAAAACAAAAACTTCGTTTGCTTATGTTTATGCCGCAGTGAAGTACACATAAGTCCTTCGCAGGAATACACTCACCCGGACGATCATAATTTACCGACTTAACTTAAGAAACAGTTGGAACGCTTTCAATGTGCTTCTGCTTAGATCACCAGTAAAGACTAGTGAGGCAATCTAAAAATTAATCAAGATTCATGCCGGAATAATGACGGCACAAAGTTACACTGCGGCCTCGCTCCTGGGCATGAGGTATAGAGCATGCAGGAACACTGCCCAGACCTCTTCATTTGCCACAGAATGGTGTTACAGTAACCATATCACGTATGCTTCAGTATATATGTTTGCTAAACGACGCTGCTGAACATCACCGAATTAGTTATTTTCCAGAATTCAAGTGTAACATTACTCAACATTTGATTACGACTTTGGTGTAGAACGGTCAACTATGTGGCCAACGAATTCAACTCTGTTGTTCATAGCTGGTGAAAGAAATTGAATCAACAGCATTCATCAGGGTGACCAAACGTGTTTAACATACAAAGGATATTACATGGCGGCGCGAAGATATGAATTTTATTTTCGAGTAGCTAAAACAGTATTACGACCGAGTGCATCGAGTAAAATATTGTTTTTTTAACCACGAGAAAATAAAATGCATATCTTCAAGTCGCCGTGTAATTTTCTTTCATTATAAAGACAAGTGTCTTCTTTCACAAACAACATTGTAAAAGCAGGAAATGACGTCATCGATATCCTCACTAGTAAGGATATGGAAAATACGCCACTCGAGTCCCGAATGAAGTTTTATATGAAGTATACGAGTGGTCAATTTTCCACCATAACACTCTTGTCTATATAATAAAATGAGTTTAACAATGTTGAACGGTGTTGATATTGAAATATTGAGCCCGGTGGTCCGTGCAAATGTCAGTTTCCACTGCCGGTATTTCACTTTCGATGCGATTGTGATGACAAAGCAGCAACATCCTCGTCCCCAGTGCACTGTCCGCGCGGTACCGCCGTTTTGGTAGAGAAGATGGCGGGGTCCTCTAAAACATGATACTGTTCTCCTACCATCTTTTAACCCTTAAAGCCTTAGCATAGTTGTACAAATTCTCCTTACTGGTCTCTATACATCTTAAGTATTAGTTGGGAGAACTTAGTAAAACATCAAGACAATTTATCTTTACTGATCATTTCGTTAATTCTCATGACCTTTAAGTGCTAAAATGCACTGATATGATGAGGTAAAGTTTGATGCTCATAACTATTGGGGCTTAAAGAGTTAAAACCGCCCTCGCAAGATTTTGATTTCGCGTAGGAAAGTCTCAAAGTAATAACATACTAGTTCACCATTTACCAAAAAATACCGAAATGGAAGTGAAAAGACTTATTTGGATTGCCCCCACAGAAAATTTTCAACACAAAAGATCCAAAATTCCCACATGGGAATATGCGAACCATTTTCATTTTCTACCATTCCTTGTTCGTTCCCAAATTCTTGACCGTTTGGATGGGTCCCAGTAAGGTTCTTGGCTTCTCGAGTAGATGGAACAAGAAATCTCTCTCCAACGGGAATGTCAGTTGGGAGATTTTGTGTTTCATAAACACAAACTATGAGCCAACCAGTTTCTTTGAGTAAATGGTAAACCACCCAAACTTTCTTAACTGTACGAAATGGAAGTGATAAGACTAATTTGGATTGCCCCAACAGACGGAAATTAATAAAAGATAGTCAAAAATCCCCACATTTTCATTTTCTACCATTCCTTGTTCTTCTTCTTTTTCTCTTGTTGGATGGGTCCCAGTTAGATTCTTGGCTTCTCAAGTAAATGGAACAAGAAATCTCTCCAATGGGAATGTCAGTTCGGAGATTTTGCGTTCCAAAAACACAAACTATGAACCAACCGCTTTCTTTGAGTAAATGGTAAACCACCCAAGTTTTAAATTTCTTAACTGTAATAAGTTTCTTTCCATTATATGCGCACTGCGTTAATACGTGCATATGGTATCAATATAAATAACGGAACACGTACGCATTGAATGTGACACAAGGAAGTGGAATTAATCAGCATTCATTAGGCACTAATTAATGTTGGTTACACGATTAGACTACGAAAAAGCATTACCAAAAAGCATTAAACAATAAGACAAAAGTGTGGCAGAAGACCTTCACATCGCGAGAGAAACTAAAAAACAACAACAGGCTTTTGGCACACTAAACTGGATCGTGTTCTCGATGGATGTAGAGCATCAATTCCGCTGTATTGGTTATCAAACTAGCTTCTCTAATGGCGACGTTAAGGTTGTTTAAAACTGAGTAAAATGAAATAGAAACACTTAAAAATATTGACAAAATGTCGTCCTCCTTTGCCGTTTTTGTTTGGGGTATTGAGGGTCACGATAGCGGTTTCTCAAGCTAACACTGCGGAAACAAAATTCTCTTTAGAAGACCGCGATCGTAACCCTCAAAACGACCCAACACAGAACAACAAAGGATGACAACGTGTTCATATCTTTTTAGTGTTGCTATGCCACTTTACACACCCCTACTTCGTCCTTAAAAAGGTTCAAGTAATTTGATAACCGAGGCACAGGACCTGAGTCAACCAAGATGGTAGGTCTGTGGTTTCATTCTAGCAACTTTCCAGATTCGACACATCTTCGCTTCCGAAGGCGACTGCCACACATTTTACCCTGTTGTGCGTTGATTTTCAAACTCAGAAATCAAGCAGGGTTACATGGTTAACTGATTAATACAGTATGATGGGTTACAATATTAAAATCAAAGATTAAATGATTGACGTAACTTTGTTAATATTAGTTACGACTGAAGTTAGTTTCACAGGGCAGGAATTTAAGCAATGCCCACTGTTTTCTTCATAACCATATTGTATTGGAATCTGATACCTGTGATTTGCGTTCGACACGACTTTTTTCCCTTTATTCTTATCAACGCATATGGTTACGTAACAAACAATCGTTCACTCAAAAATGAAATTCACTTCGTTGATGAAATTCCCCTCAAGTTGTCTGGCCAAGGCCATTAACACCTTAATATGCCGACTAGGTTTTTACGCCCCATTGCACGATTTAGTTAAAACAATCTTAGGATGGCAAGTACATGCGATTGATTCCAAACTGATACAAAAACAATCAAAACCACTGAATGAAACTTAGCCCGCAAAAGAATTATCAAAATCGGGGGCAAAACTCCCACGTTTTCTTCACCAAACAGTCTTATATCATTGCTTAACAATTTTCCTGCGTGAGAAACTAACATGGATACTACAAAGCGTATGCATCAATCGACGTTAAACGTCTTGTCAATACCGAATAACATTTAAGTGTATTATTTCCCCATTAAGCTACAAAAAACTTCTGTTTCTTCTACTGAGATCTTACAATACTTGCGTAACAGGTGACAACGCAACCGAATCGTTTAGTATTTCTCCACAGTGGAGGTTTTTCTCTCTCTCTGCAGAAACATTTAAAACGTTTTCTCTTGCTTAACTGAAATCCTACAAAAACCCTGATGTTTTGACATCATATTAATGCCCATCGTAACACACAAACACACCTCATACAAAACATTCTTCACGTTTCTTCATAGTTCTAGAAACACTCGCGTTTGCAAGGGAAAAAGCACGAATTCTTACAGAGTCGTGCTTCTGTTACTCCAAAGAAACATCCAAAATGTTTTATATGGCTACAATACTAAGGCTATCTTGATGTTTTGAACATCATGTGCAAATAAAATTTAAAATTTTGGATAACTGTTTTCCTTTTATCGTTAAGAACCAACCAAGTGCATCTCCGAAAGGAAATGCCAGGAAATGACTCTAGGGACCCCTAAAAATCCTTCCCTCTCCCCCTCGAATTTTTCCGCTCCACCTATCTCTATTTGACAATTAGATTATGAGCTCGAGATTTCTATCGCGTGACAGTTGATAAGGCCGAAGGCCGAATCAACTATCACGCAAAGAAATCGAGGGCGAATAATCTAATTGTTTTAGTATAAATCTCGATTAATATACCACGAAAGTGAAAAGTTTTAGTTAATTGCATCGTTATTTTGAAGAATAAGACTGCGCCTGCCACTCACCTTTTCGCTACTCACTATCTATCACGGAATAGATAGCGAGTAGGATAGCCAATCAGATTGCAGCATTTATGATAGAACGCTATTAGATTTATACTAATCCCTATTAGTATAAATCTACTAGCGTTCTATCACTAATGCTGTTCTCTGATTGGCTACGCTACTCACTATCTATTCTGTTTTAGTATAAATCTACTAGCATTCTATCACTAATGCTGTTCTCTGATTGGCTACGCTACTCACTATCTATTCTGTTGTAGATAGTGAGTAGAATTTTCCGCGCGCGGTGTGACCTATTTATATCATTTTTCAATAAAAACATGTAGTGTCTGCTGTTAAGTTTTGAACGTCTAGTAGATTTATACTAAAACAATTAGATTATTCGCTCTCGATTTCTATGCGTGATAGTTGATTCGGCCTTCGGCCTCATCAACTATCACGCGATAGAAATCTCGAGCTCATAATCTAATTGTTAAATAGCAGAGGGGTTTAAAAGGACACGAAAATAATTGTTTTGGGGAAACTTGTAGACTAAAGAAAAGCTTTTTTTTTCAAAATGGACAAAAATAAAACACAACTGTTTTCAAATCTCAGTAATTCTTGGACACTTTGATGAAGGTTCAAAAGGGATCGAGGAAAACGTTACAGGTAAAATTGCTATGTACACCCAACTACATTTTGGATAGGCAAGTGTGCTGGACTTATATATAGTTTTTCTTCGTTTTGTTCTACTTTATATATCATTATATATCATGAGATTTAACCAATTAATGAGTATTCTCCAAACCACGTGGCTTTCCAGACGGGCAGATATCTCTACTGTCCTTTGCATTTAGCCGATACAAGGATTGCCATAACCCCTGGACGGAATGCAACTCCATCGTAGGATTTCTCCGACACTTTCGTGGGTATGTTAAGATCCATTTATGCGCCTAAATGAAGGCACAGTGTGAAGTTTATAGGTGTCTTGTCTAAGAACACAACACTTGGGAAGCGACCCACCCACTAACTTAAACAAAGCACAAGAGTTGCAGACAAACAAATGTTAAATATACTGGGACAGCTTAAATATCAACTGGTTCACGCGCTTTAAAACAAGGAAGTCCTCTTTCTAAACCTAGTCCAAAAGAGGTACGGACGAACTAATGTTAAATATACTGGGACAGCTTAAATAACAGGTTCACGAGCGTTGAAAGAAGCAAGTTTTGTGTTTACACCTAATCTATAACTTGACTAAGAGAGGTACCACTACAAAATCTGCATATGTGGCAGATATCGCAAACTTGTCATCAGCTAGTTTCTTGACCCTCATGAACATGGCCAAAAGCCCTACTTTGCTTTGTTTCCTACAATCATGAGCTGCGATTATATGATGGTTATATATGTTGCTTAAAACATTTAGAAGTGCACTGTTATCCTCTACAATGAAAAAACCCATCTAAGTTAATACACACCGGCGGCAGAAAAACGTGAATCGAGAAACGTCACTATAATGACATTTCGAAACTGGAATATGCCCCCACGCAACTTCTAATGACGACACGAACTGTCTCTGCTACAGTATTATGTGCAGATTGCCAAATGTGTTCTGGTCATGTCAATAATAAGTTGTGAGTTGCAATGAGGTCTACACTAAAAAACCCTGCAACCTCGGATCTTCTGACATTTCAGAATCACAGAAAATGAGCGACACGAACAGTTTGCCCTTTGGCCCGAAAAATGGATGGTATCGGATTAGACAATTTATTCTCCTGTATTTTCTGCTGAAATTTTTGTTAAAGCTGTCTTTGATAGCGGTTTGCTATGAGACATACTAGTCCTTGTCACACTTACTAGAAGGGATTTGCCGATCTCGTGTCCAAGCAAGAAGTGCGTATTTGAATCCGCACTAAGGCAACTAAAGGTATCTTGAAGGACTCTTTGAAGACGTTTGGTAACTAAAACAGTAACCACTCCCTCCTACTTTGACATTTTGGCCAAATGTGCTAACTTTCTACTCAGGTTTAATAATTTGTTTAGCCTTTTACACATTCATTTTCTAATTCCTGAAAATTAGAAACTGCTCGTCAACAATCTATACCAAAGTCTTTCATGAAACGGGCACGGTAAACAAAACAATTGAAAATTATCAAATTTAGATGCCGCTCTTAGAAAATGAAGACAGAAAAATGTACAGTTCTATACAAAATAACAAGTCATCTAGATGCAATCAAGAATTCAAGGTGATATAAAGTATAATTAGATTTGAGTGGGCTAGAAACTAATTATAAAAAAGCAATAACAATAACAGTGCTTATAAAAATATTTCACGCATAATCTATAATTCTACTTACTATTTACTACATCTATAAAAATAAGCAAGCCATAAAAGACTGGTTCTACTTATAGAAAAACTACTTGCGCACACCTATTTCATTTAACGTTGTCGAATTCCAAGCCTGTGCGACAAGATCCCCAGCAAGGTGATATGGGTTTTTGATAAAACCAGTAATGTCTCGCTCGAATAGAAACGAAAGCACGACAGGACACGTTCACGATGTTTTCTCAAACCGTTTTATCGCACTGAACGCCGTGAAACGTGCACCTCTCACAGCTAGCCATACCACCTTTTTCGTCCTATGAGCTTGAAATGTTTATCCGACAACAATAATTGAAATAGCTGTACAACTTTCAAAGAAAGAGCAAAGAGTAAACACTAGACCATGACCTACATTGGAGTATTCCTGTCTTCTCCAGCTCCGTCATCGTCTTTGTTTGCACCTTGCGGCTGCAACTCGGTGCCTTGATTGCTATCACTTTGAGGTAGGGTAGCGTCCGCCTTCAAAAACTACGTGATGTCTGCATATTGAGTGTTTTCATACGGGTATGGCCTCTTGATTGGAGGCAGAGGTTGGGGTGAAGCGGACACTGTTGGCATGGGACGTGGCACATTTATATCCTCCAAGTCTGCATAAACCACTTCCCCAGACTTGGGTTTCTTGATAAATGAAAAGTATTTTGAATCGTTTCACCGTACATGGGGTTATGGAAATTTAGTGTGACCAACTACTAAGCTATTAGTGTAACTGTGATGCTGTTTTTAATGCGATTATTAAAAAAAAAACACATTGACCACCAGTCCCTTCCTAAGCGGCTGTTTATTCTGCTGTTTATTTTGCTGTGACAAATTTCTAACGTGTAACCTTTCAAGTGAGAGCTGTCGAGAAACATTTTCCTTTTTGCTTCGTTTTTGTTTTTCTTTCTTCTTTTTTTTTTTTAAAACCTACGTGGATCGCAATTCATACAGGCGGGGAAACGCCAACTCAAACGCTCTCATTTCTACATGACTGCTGACTTCAGCGTGCGTTTGATTTGCCCTTCTCGACTATTCCTAATCCGAAAGGGACAAAATACGTTTAGAATGACAACGTCCTTTCTTAGATTTTTTTGACCTGTCGACTTCTGCATACGTGTAGTCTAGTTTTTCCTCCTTCTTCTTCTCCTTAGACTTGTCGACTTCTGCATAAGTAGGAGGGGCGGCTGCTTCCTCCTGGTGTGATGCAGCGTCACGTCCATCTGCGGCTGCCCTCTGCTGTAGTGCAACAGCCTCAGTTCCGTTAGGTCGCGGTCCTGTCCCTGCATACCTGTGATTGACTTGGGAATAAGCATTATCTTCAGCATTACCATGCCTGGAAATAAATTAAATGGTGTTTAATACATTCATTCATTAGAAGACATTTTAACATCAGCCGTAAATTGCAAGAAAATTACTGATAATGACCACGGATTCATTTACTTTGTAAAGCGATTGACATATAGTACAACACTGTTTGCAAGATGTTGCACCATGTTGTGACTTGCGGAGATTATAAGAGATTGCTTGTTTTCGTTTGTCCTTCAACAAAGGAATGGCTCTATTCCGTTCAAAAAACTTTTCACACGATTAACGTCAATTTGAACTTTCAATATCGCAAAATACACAGTACAACATTTCAACATTACCCACGATTGTTGATCGACGAATGTAGAACCGTGTGGTTAAGAAAAGACTTAAGGAGCGAAATACATCAACAAAACAAAGGTCTAAGTGTACTGCCCCGAAAAAATATTAGTACCATTCTGCTTACTCTTATTTGTTTTAATTGTTATTCTGTAAAGTTTGAAATTTCAAACTGTTCCCTGCCTCGGAGGGTTTTAAAAAATTATCCTAAATAGCAAAATATACAATGAAACCCCGTTACATGTGACCACCGACGGGTCATAAGAATGTGATCATGTTAACGGGTTGGTGGGATTAACTTTTGCTTGGTGCGGATAATAAGGCAACTTGAACTTCAAAATAAATGTTACAATGTACATGATACAGAGTATGTGTTAAGACTGAGTCAAAAGTGCTTTATATATGATGGTCTTAAAAAGTAATAAAACAAGCCTCAATCACTTGGATTGAAGACCCTGGTTCCAAGAAATTAGAAATCTTGGGTGACTTACTCGAGCAGTTTTTGTCTCTTATAAACGTTTCTCTGCAAACTGGTTCTCTGAGAGCCACTTATTGGTTGCTGAGGGAATCTGGTTCCTCTACAACTTGTTTATTTCAATAAAGCGTAGTAATAAGAGCAACATTTTCGTGTAACTTATCACTCAACAATGTTGCGTCTGTAAGTTGAGATCGTTTGTTGCGCGTACAGAACAAAATCCCTACTTAACAAACTTTATTGAAACGTTATTGACATCAACGGTTGACAATGACTTTTATCACTTACTTAGCTCAAAACTGCAGACATGACAGCTACAAGTAAGTTGAAATTACCGTGCACAGTTAATATATACTTCACCCTTACACGAGACATGAATTTTTTTCTAATGTACCAGCTATAAGTGGCATTCATTTACATGGTCATGATTGGTGTAAAGATTAACGATTATTAAAAGCTGTTATCTTGTCAACTGACAAAAGCATATTAGCTTCCGATTAACGCATATTAACGTGTGCGAAAACATCATTCGAGCAGGGTTCGTAGCGATCTTTGACTCGAAAATGTGAAATGGTGATCATTCAGACGAGAACAACCACAATGCACTTGGCGCACACGATTGCGAAGGTCAGGGAAGAAAAGAAGGGAGATTTTCATCAAATCTGCGATTGCCAATAGCATCATTGAATAAATATTAATTCACATTATTAATTTATATCGCAGAACGGAGATAAATTAGAGACTACCTATGCCTAACTTCATACTTTATCCAGATTTTGAAACTTGTGCGCATAATTGCACACTATTTTTACTCACATTACAAGCCCCATGAAAAATCTTTTAATGACAGATAACCTCGATGGTCGTTGGCAAGCTTTGTCACCGTCAATCGATCGAAGATGGATCAAATTATATTGCCATGGTGTTACCTTCAAAAACGAAAAAGAGAATAAAGTACATGTTAAGTGCCGTTAACTATTAGCAGCATTTTAATGTGGATTAATTTCTGAAAACCTTGCGTGCAGTGTTGGTGACGAGTGACGGGAAACACACGAGGTACTACAGTTGGTGCAATGCTGTTCTATCGATTGTATCTGCAGATACAACGCAGCTCTTAGCAACCTCTAATTTCATTGGACCTTGGTATCACGCCGCACTATCGTTTTCAGGGCTAGGGTCCACTGTTCTGTTTGTTCTATTGTTTTCTCAGCAAATCAGAGAAGACCTTGTGAAAGCTGCGTACCGCTCTTATCTGTACAAGTGACACGTGATCATTTAAATGAAGGCCAAGTAGTAATACGATAAACTAATTGCGATTTTGAGACGCCATTTTGCATTATATTGACGGCTAGTTGGAAGAAATTATTTTTTTCCAACGCCGTCAATATAATGCAGAATTGCCGTCTCAAAATCGCAATTAGTTTTGTATGACGATTCAATCGTTTTTCGGGGGAAAAAGCAGAACTGAGATTGAAAGACAAATTCTTACAAGTTGTCAAGTGTTGAACACGAATGTTCAAATTTATTATTGCAGAAAAATTATGAAACTGCTGACTTTCCTCGCCATAAGTCAGTGCTAGGCACACGAAAAATTCGAAATTGCACCTTTATGTAGTTTTCATAAGTGTCAAACGTCGACAAAACAGCTAAAATAACGCAAATCGAAGAGCGTTTTGTTCAAAACTTTTTCAAAAACATGATTGCGTTATTAGCGCGCGCACGACAACACTGCGACGGCCCATCGGGACAAAAACAAACTGTTACAGCAAACGAAAAGACGCTTTAGTCCTCGTCTTTCATGTGGGTTCTAAAGTCGAATATCGCTTTCCTTTACCTTCCAAACTACGATTGTAATTTAGAGTTCTGGCCGCTCTTTGAAGATAAATTTGATTTTTTTCTTCGTTTTAAACGGGAAAAGCCTAACAAAAAACGGCGCGAAATTTTCAACCAATCACTGGGTCGCTTTTGAGACGTCAATACGTAGTTATATTGACGTCTCAAAAGCAATCGAAAGAAACTGAGAATCGTAATACCTCCCTGTGGTGCTGTTTGTTTATGTTGCACAAGGTGGTTCCAAACTTTTTAGTCTGTAAAGAAATCCCAGATTGTGACCATTCAGATGAAATTGGTACTGAACAGTACTTTCCTGTGGTGCTGCTTATTATGCTGTACAAGGTTTTAGAATCTACAGACCAAGAAATCTCAGCACCACCACTGCAGGGCTTGAAATAACGGCCGGTCAACGGACAATGTCCGGTCAAAAATAGGTTTTGTCCGGTCAAATCCTTGGATGGCCGGACAATTTGTCCGGTCGTTTACGCTTGTAAAGAAAAATTTAATGCGGATCTTCAGGTTTTAAATTTTTATAGGTTCAACATTATTGGCGTTTGTGAATAAAAAGGGGAAAAGACAGAGATACTACCAGACCAAGAACTTTTAAAAAATGATTCATAATAGTGGTTGTAAAATTTCCGGTGGTTGCAAATCTTCGCTTTGTCGTTCATCAAGCCGTCACCGCAAATTAGCGGGTCTTCCGGAGTAGCGTGTGAAGCAGTATGAATTACTATATTCTTATAATATATAGCCCGCTTGGATTTTGTAAACGTGAAGTGAGAAGCATAACAATGCCTCTCAGATTCTCGGGCAACACTCAGCGAGAACACCCTTAGCCACCTGATAAGAGTCAAAATGGAAGGTCCCCCTTTTCAAGGTTACGAGACTACACCAGCCATTCACTTGTGGGTAACGAGCGCCACTCGCCCTCCGAACCAAAGCAAGAGGAAATCGTACAAGGCCCGAGAGTTTGCGAAAAGGGGAATGGTCTTGATCGATTGTTCTTCAACTGAAGAAGATTCCGATTCAGATAATGAGGACGAATTAGAAGACAGAGCAATAGATTTAATAAAAGAAACAGGAGTGGATCAGTAGGCTCCCGAACATTGTATATATTTTTGGCGTTGATATGTTTTTGTTTCACCTAAAACCACAACAAAGTGCTTTCATTTCTTTAATTGCACAACGTTGATGTAATTCCAGTAATTCCAAATGGCCAAATAGTCATCCATAAAAGTTGTGATTCATATCGTCTCTAAAAACGCTGAAACGGAAAAAATCATTCATCACTTCCGGCACGCCCCTGATAAATACTTGGTTACCAAGCTTTTTGGTGATTATTGGATTCACGGGCACTACTTCGCAAGGCAATGTTTTCCTCAGGCAGTATAGACTTGAAATTGACAACGAGTAGCAAAATTAGGCTGCCATTCAAGTATTCCAAATGAAAAAAGAGAGTTGCCTGTTAGTATCATTTCCCCGACCCCTTTTAATAAGATATAGTACTGAAACATTTCAAGATTCAAGCTTATTCATTCTAAGCTTACTTTGTAGCAAATCAGTGGATATGGATTCTACTTGTAAGAGTTTCTTGTTGTATATTCACATCAGTTAGCTTGTATTATTATGAGGATCAACTAGATCGCAGGCTTCAATTTCATCAACTTCATAACTTTATTAGGTATTAAAATTTAACTGTATAGAAGACATAGAACTGAAGCGATAGATGCATGCACAAATGTAATATTGATTTTGCCGAACGTTGTGGCTGTACTATGCATTCCACTTTTCCTGCAATGAGTTCGAGGCTCCATGTACAATAAAGGCTTAGAAAATGTACTTGTTTGATATGTAAACATCATGCTGCAGGGGGGGGGGGGGGGGGGGATTTTGTAGAGATATGGCGTAATGGAGATTTGTCCGGCCAAAAATGGGTTCTGTCCGAGCAAAAATAGGTTTGACCGGACAACTTGACCGGCACCAGCCGGGAAATTATTTCAAGCCCTGCACTGAAAGCGGAACATTCATGCAAAAGTGTAGTTTGTATGCTGGCTCTCACAGAAGGTAAAGTGATAAGTCCTGGATGAAGGTTACAACTTTTCAGCAAAATTATTGCCGTTCAATGTATCCCCCCTGGGCATTTCAATTGAAAAAAGGCGGCGAAATGCGTAACTATTTGTTTTGTTTTTGTTTGTTTTTTTTGTTTTGTTTTGTTTTTTTGTTTGTTTGTTTGTTTTTTTTTTTAATCAGCGGCCTTGGTGAACTGGAAACTAAACTGTTAAGGAAGGAAATCCGACTAACTGCACAAACTAGAGAGCCAACTAAACACTCTAACGTTGTTGGTTCCTCCACATACGTTGGGAAAAATGTTTCATAGAAAACAGAACACATTCATCCAACAAAAAGTTAGGACAACACCCAACGTCGGATGCCAGACGTTTTAACTTTGATAACCAACAAATGTTGTACAGAAATGTAACGTTCAGCCGGGGCTTTAAGATATAATCAGATTAAAATGTAGTATTGGTCGTGTATACCATTGCCCTGTGCAGGAGTCTGGCCACTGAATGTCACTTCATCAGGGGTCCTCTCGTAGAAGCCGTTTCCCTGAAAGAATTTTAACAAAGAGTTTAAGTAAGCCTCAGGAATTACGGTAGCAATAATCTTAACAAAACTTGGGAGAGTGACGCTTTATTCACCTTAATAACGTGTAAATTAAACTGTGCCCAACTTAAGGTGGCTCGATCGGGTTTTTGAGTGACGATACCTCTCAACTTTGAGCAACTAGCGTACCCCAGCGAACAACCCAATAGAAACTCGATTGTTACTGCTGACCTAGAGAAAGATGAAAGTTTTAAATGAGGTAAGTTTCATCAAAATCGGAGTTACCATAGCAACGTAATGACGTCATCCCCCATTTTACATGAGAGCCGATTACTTGTCACCAAGAGATAATTCTGGAAAGCGCTCGACTGGATCTTCGACCTGACATATTTGTATTTACGTCTGCAAAATTTGAAGAATTTCTATGAGAGCGTTTTCGAGAAATTTTCGGGTGAAGTTTTAGGGTGTTAAAAAACAACAAAAACAAAATAATTTTGATCTGTTATTGAAAAGTATGCCCACAAAGGCTTGATGAAATAACATTTTGGTTTTAAATGAATGTTATATCATCTAATTACTTTGTGTGAAAATTTCGGGGAAATCGTTCCATTTGATTTTTAGAAACGTTGACTTGAATATGAACTTGTTTAGTGTGTTACTGGGCTTTTTTTATCAAAACTTGACACTACACTTATTAAAATGGTTATGAATTAAAAAGCGGTAGATGAATTTTTTTATATCTTTGTGCTCAAGGAGAATAATCAATATTCAATACAATCCCAGCGTTTCAAATTCATTGAAACGTTATAAAGCTGTCAATTTTGAGCCAAAACTCAGGAAAATATTGGACTGATTTTCACGCCAGTGGCTTGTTGCTCTCATTATGCATCTCCATTGTTTTGAATCGGCGTGCAATTGTAAATTTCACTACATCATGAATTCATATAACGCTTGATTGCTTTCCGAAGATGTTTCGAAAACGTGCTGAGACTGGGATAAGATTGGGGGAGACCCACGTCTCCTGACCTGTTTAAATTTTTCGTTGACTCCTTACCATAAAAATGTGGAACACTGACTGAGCACAGCAGCTTTCCGTTTGCGCTCTCTGTTAACCGAAGTTTGCGCTTACTGCTAACCTTGAGGTTTGCACTCACTGCTGTCAGCCTGTCCATTGTTATTGTAATGCTGACCTGGTACATTAGCACGTTTTTCGGAACATCTTCGGAAAGCAATCAAGCGTTATATGAATTCATGATGTACTGAAATTTACAATTGCACGCCTATTCGAAACAATGGAGATGCATAATAAGAACAACAAGCCACTGGCGTAAAATTCAGTCCAATAATTGCCTAAGTTTAGGCTTTAAATTGATAGCCTTACAACGTTTCAATGAGTTTGAGACTCGGGGATTGTATTGAATATCGATTATTCTCCTTGAAAGCAACGTTTTAAAAAAATTCATCTACCGCTTTTTAATTCATAATCATTTTAATAAGTGTAGGGTCGATTTTTGATAAAAAAGCCGCGTAACACACTAAACCAGTTCATATTCAAGCCAACGTTTCTAAAAATCAAATGAAACGATTTCCTCGAAATTTTCACACAAAGTAATTAGATGACATAACATTCATTTAGAGCCAAAATGTTATTTCATCAAGTCGCTGTGGACATAATTTTCAATAACAGCTCAAAATTATTTTGTTTTTGTTGTTTTTTAACACCTTAAAACTTCACCCGAACATTTCTCGAAAACTCTCTCATAGAAATTCTTCAAATTTTGTAGACGTGAAGACAAATATGTGAAGTCGAAGATCCAGTCGAGCGCTTCCCAGAATTATCTCTTGATGCCAAGTAATTAGCTCTCATGTAAAATGGGGGATGACGTCATTACGTTGCTATGGTAACTCCGATTTTGATGAAACGTAGTTCATGTAAAACTTTCATCTTTTTCTAGGTCAGCAGTAACGATCGATTATCTATTGGGCTGTTCATTGTGGTGCACTAGTTGCTTAAAGTTGAGAGGTATCGTCACTCAAAAACTCGATCGAGCCACCTTAAAGAAAAATGAAAAGAAAAGTGTGATACCACAGGTCTTCAACGCTATTGTTGTAACAATCTTGGTTGCGTGTCAGCATAAATTACAAAGGGTTTGTATAGGAATCTGGTACAACAAAATGTCTCACCTTGCTTCCGTCGAGTTCTGACTGGTTCATTGGGTAATTTGTGTTTGCTGTAATTGACTGGGATAATTACTGTGGTTCTGGTTTTACGACACTCTAACTTAAAGTGACTAAGCAGCTACAACTGTATCATTTTTCTGCGGTTTCCTCATCCTGAAGTGAAATGACGCCCATCTGCTATCTCCTGGTTGGAAGACTTCCTCATGGTAAGTCCCCCCCCCCCTCCCTCCCAGCCACTCTCCCGTCCCCCCTTCCCAGTATAAAAGTTTCATCGACAGTCCCTAGCACCCATTTTAACTCTTGTGTAGAGAGGCAGCAAAAACAACATGCCCAGAGGAAAGCACCTTTTTTGAAATTTGATTTATAACATCGAAACGAACAAGGTACCGGGTGAGTAGGTCCTCGCGCACTGGGCCCTTCTTCAACGTAGGTCCCGGGTTCTGTGTACGCATGGGCAGGCTCTCCAGATCCTTTTCCATTAGTGTAATGAGGGAGATCGATCCACTTGCCGTCTTCATATCTTTGGCAAAGTTCTTAAAAGGGAGATTCATTGACAAAGAAATCAACAACTTCATTTTAATTCATTTTCAACGAGACCTTGATCATAAATTTATTTAAAAGGAAACAACAAAGAGAACCAATATCTCCCAATCATATGTTTGCACAACGAAACCAATACGACTTGTGCTCATTACGTCATACATATATGCACACTTTAATTGTTGATGTAGGTCAAAAGTGGCAACTATTAAAGCTGATGTGGACCTACTAAAACTAATGACACTACGTATTTACAACATTTACTTTAAAATTACTTAAAACTAATGACACTGCGTATTTACAAGATTTAAATAAAAGCTATCAAATTAATAATATATAAAAATTGTGAAGGTCCTCATTGTGAATTGTTAGAGTTCCTTTGTGAAAAGATACTTTGAATAGTCGTGTTTTATTTCTTTTTAACGCTGTTCTAAATCCGTTAAGCTTCACTTCGTTCGTTACAATCAAGTGAATTCCATACTATGGGACCTCTAAATGAGAAACTGTTCCTACCAACTTCAGTTTTCTTTCGTTTTAGTTCCAGAAGCAGACCTTTGTACTTCGATTTAGTGAACGTAAGAAATGGTAGTAGTCCGTCGGCCACTTATAATTCTCCCCTCCCCCCACTAAGCCTTTCGAACTTCTGCGATCTTTACAATATAATCCCAATTATACCAGGGCCGGAGGCCTACCAGTATAATTGAAATTATATAAACAAACGAAGTGAGAAATATATGAGAAAACATCAGGTAGAATCCCACTTACTGTGCTACGAACCACTCTTTAACACATCTTGAATAAAAGAAAAACATAACTGTACCCCCCTGGGTAAGAAAATGTCACACATGACGTAATACCATAACTCCCTGCGATCGTATAATAGACCGCTGGCCTCTGAGCCCTCCATTCTTTTAACGCTGTGGACGGTTAACACTATTGTTCTTGTATTGGCACCATAGACATGGTACCTGAAAGTGTAAAAATGAGGTGTCACCGTCGACAGGGAAGGGTGGGTGGGTCCTCATATATTTCTCACTTCGTTTGTTTATATAATTTCAATTATACTGGCAGGCCTCCGGCCCTGGTATAATTGGGATTATATTACACAAACTCCGTTCGAAATATATGAGAAAACATCAGGTAGAGTTCAACGCAGAAGGATGGTGCCAATAATAGACAGACAGAATCAAATAACTTGAAAGACTTTAATGTCATAACAAAAATACTGCAAAGTTGACAAAGTCAATAAGGGGAAGGTGAGGTAATTCACCATAACATCATCAGATTGCTTAACTGAAATCTCAAAGTCATGAGCTGTTTGTAAGCTCAATGTATGGTTAGTATAAAGTTACAAAAAGTTTCAATGAAGAACAGCATGTGCAAAAGTTGAGCTGTGAACAGGTTTGTAATAAAACGTCTGAAATGTAGATGGAGAAGACCAGTCAGCCATCTTCAAAATCTCAGATAATGGGACGTTGGAATTGGCAGCTGCAGTGGTTGAAGCTCCACGCACAGAATGTGCCTTAAAGATATCACTATTGACTCCAGAAGCCTTCAGAAGAGAACGTAGCCACCTTGCCAAGGATGGAGCCGAAATTGGTTTGTGAGGCTTCACATACGATATAAATAATGGATCTGGTTTAGACGAGGGGATAGCTGGACGAACTGAACGCGTAGCCTTTAAGTAGCAACGTAATGTCTCTACTGGGCATAACTTGGAGTTTGAAGGGAAACGCGCGAAGAAAGCCTTCGGTAGTTGATCAGCTGTGCCCCTTTTACGAGGAGACGAGAGAATAAACCCAACACCATCAGGAAGGATGCGGCAGTGGCGTAGATCCAGCTTTGTAAGTGCTGAAACTCTTTCGGGACAAGTTAAGGAAAATAACATTGCAAGTTTCCATGACAACTGCTGGAGAGACAGTGACCTGTTACTGCCAAGAGACGCAAGATATGTAGTCACCAAACTCACTTCCCATGTGTGGGAGTATCTAGGTTTAGGGGGGCGATTGTTGAACATCCCCTTAAGAAGCTGGATGACTAACGGGTTTTGACCCACAGGGAGGCCATTCAGTTTGGTGTGAGAGGTGGAGATCGCTGAGCGTGCTACATTAACTGAGCGATAAGCTGCACCACTGTTGAAGTACTCGGTTAAGTATAGTAGAATGTCGGTTAATGGCGCTGAAAGAGGATCAGTCTTTCTCTTAACACACCAGCCACTCCAGCGTCTCCAAGCTGATTGATAGGTTTTCCTTGTAGATGGGCGGGATGCTGAGAGGAGAATCTCCGTAACGTTGTCTGGAATTCCCATTGTCTGGTACTGTCCCCGGAGACATGAAACACGGCTAAGTGTAGTCTGGGGAACATTGGATGAATCCTCTGAGGGTCGGCTGGGTCCCTCAGGAGGTGTCTGTAGCTCGGGAGGAGGACAGGTTGCTCGACCAGGAGGCTCAGTAGTAGTGGCCACCATGGCTGAGCTGGCCAAATGGGTGCCACTAATATGATGTCTGCTTTGTCCTGAGACAGTTTGTTTAGGACGGCTGGAATCAGATTGAAGGGTGGAAAGGCGTAGCCCTTGAAGGGTGCCCAGTCCATTGTCAACGCATCCGCATGCAGTGCCTCTGAATCCGGACGCCAGCTGACGTACTGGGGAAGTTGGGTGGATAGGCGAGAGGCAAACAGGTCGATTTTGCACCCCTTCAGAAATGGGGAAATCGTTTGAGGGTCTATCTTCCACTCGCTGCTGTCGTTGAACACCCTCGACTCTGAGTCGGCAATGGTGTTCAACTTGCCGGGTACGTGCTGAGCTGATATCATGATGTTCCTCTCCAGGCACCATTGCCAGAGTTCCAATGTGAGTGCTAAGAGGCAGGGTGAGTGGGTACCGCCTTTGTTGTTTACATGGGCTACTGCCGTTGTGTTGTCCATTCTCAGGCATACCACCTTGTGGGATTGTTTCTTTAGAAAGGACTTTAGGGCAAGAAAGGCAGCCTTGAGCTCTAATACGTTTATGTGCTGGGTGCGTTCGCTGACTGACCAACGCCCGTTTGTGCGTTGACTTTCGCAGACCGCGCCCCATCCCGTCTTGGATGCATCTGTTGTTATAAACAGCGTTGGAGCTGGAGGTCTGATTGGGCTGCCGTTCACAAAGTTGATGTTGGACACCCACCAACGGAGTTCTTCCAAAGAGTTGTGATCCAGAGTAATAAACACATCGAAGTTCTGGTTGTTCACATGTAGAGCTTGGATCATTCTGATCTGCAAGTATCGGAAATGAAGGGGGGCTTGCCAAATTGCTGGGCGACACGACTCTAGAGTGCCTAGTAAACTTGCTATTTGACGAGCAGACATAGTTGGAGTTACGGTTGCCTTCATGCAAAGGGATTTCACCTTTACAACTTTCTCCTGTGGGAGGCTTAGTGTTTCTACAGTGGAGTCGATTACAAAACCCAGGAATGTTATTATTTGGGTTGGGATTAGACGTGACTTTTCCCGATTGATAGTGAAGCCTAGGCTTTCCAGGAGGGATACAGCCAGAGCTGTGTGACTCTGCGCCTCCTGGTAGGTTGACCCCAAGATTAGGAAGTCGTCCAGATAGAGTATCATACGAACACCCCGTTTGCGAAGGAATGCTGCTAAGGGTTTTAAAAGTTTGGTGAAGATCCTTGGTGCAGTATTTAAGCCAAAACAAAGGCCTTGGAAGGCGTAACATTTGTCTCTCCAAAGGAATTGAAGAAACTTTTGTGAGTCCTTGTGGACTGGGACTGACAGATAAGCATTTTTCAGATCCAGAGTGGTCATATAATCTCCCTTTTGAAGTAGAGACTTTAGGCAATGAATGCTTTCCATCTGGAAGTGTGAGTTTTCCACAAACTTGTTCAGGAAACTCAAGTCTATCACAGGTCGAAAAGTTCCACCCTTTTTGGGGACTAGGAACAAACGACTGAAGAAACCCTCTCTTATGGGGGGTGTTTCTGCAATGGCCCCCTTGGTGAGGAGGCTCTCCACCTCTGAATCTATAAGGTGAGCATTTACTTGGTTGGGGTTTGTAACTGGTAGAGAAAACTGAACTGGTTTGCAACGCAACGGAATTTTGTAACTTGAAACAATACTGAGGATGTCTGGGTAGGAGGTTATTTTCCTCCAGTTGTCTATGAATGAGTCGATTCTTTTGCCTCTTGTTTGGGGACACGAAAGGAACGTCCGTTTTTTGGACGGTTGTTGTACTTAGAGTAGGAGCCAGCAAAGGGCTTGTCCTTGTTAGGAGGACGCGAAGGCCCTGAGCGCGGGCGCTTAGCAGGCCGGGAGGCTGCACCCAAGTTCTTTGCGAGGCCCCTCGAAAGGTCTGCTTGCTTTGATGCAATACTTGGAAAGTCATCCCCAAAGAGCTTTCGCTTAGCATTGGGGAGAGGCTGGTCAGCCAGGCCAATCTTTTCTTTATTTATGGCCACGAGGATTTTCTTCCTCCGTAAGGCTGAAAACTGGAAATTTGCAGAGCCTAGCAAACATAGTGACTGCTCAAGAATTAATTTGATGTCCTCTTTGGATATCTCTTGGTCCGAACATAAAGCATCGTGTAAGCAACAAAGGGGACCTGTTGTGTTTAGCATGGACCTCTGCACAGAGGCCAGTTCTTTGTCACGCTCTTGTGTATACTTTCGAGACTTTAATGGGGAGATCTGATTCAAAACAGAGTTGTCCAAGGTCGGTGAGAACAGGCAGTCGACAGATGGGATTGAATAGCTATCAAGTATGTCACTCACTTGATCATAAGTTAACTTCCGACGGAAGTGTTTTTCCAAAAAGGCGGTAAAATTCGCCTTTGGTTCCCATGAGGACTGCTGAGAATCTGGATCATAAAGATCACCGCCATTTGAAGACACGTTTGGCGCGTTTGGCCGCCCTTCGACTTCATTTGGGGGTTTATTAACCCCGCTTTGAGGTTCAGAAACCTCGGTTGGTGGCTCATTTGCCCGAGTTGGTGGCTCATTAGCCCGTGCTGGTGGCTTTAAAGCCGTAACCAAGCCCTCACTATCGGATAAAGCAAGGTCTTCGTCCGAGTGAACCATCACAGAGAGTGTGTCAGTTTCCACGATAGGATCTGGAGGGAAGACTGTGAGGTTTTGATGCCAATGCTTTTCCATGGACGACACACGATCGTTTGTGTGTTTTAGGTCTTGTTGGACCTCTTGTAAAGCTTTCAGGATAGCCGATAAGGAATCCTGTTCCTCATTTGAGGTTCTCGGACGTTTATGAGCGCTTGGAGGAGGAGACTTCTCCGGGTCGCTTCGGCGGCCATGCTTTGATCTCGAGCGAGATCTCGAGCGTGAACGATGACGTTTCTTGCTCATTGCGAAGGAACAACGCGGAAAAAATTCCTGAAAGAGAAGTAACTACTTACCCAACAAACGAAACGACTCTAAAAGAGCCGAGGTTAGCCGTAAGACGGCCAAAAAAGATTAAAAAGTGTGGTAAAAGAAACCACTTACCTGTTGTGGTCCGTAGCACGAGGGAAAAGATGGAGGGCTCAGAGGCCAGCGGTCTATTATACGATCGCAGGGAGTTATGGTATTACGTCATGTGTGACATTTTCTTACCCAGGGGGGTACAGTTATGTTTTTCTTTTATTCTAGATGTGTTAAAGAGTGGTTCGTAGCACAGTAAGTGGGATTCTACCTGATGTTTTCTCATATATTTCGAACGGAGTTTGTGTAATATAATTGCTCGACTTTTAGTCTCATCTTTATTGCTCCGGACAATGCTTCCATAAGTCAGTTTTAAACGTAAATATAAACAAGGTTTATAATGAATCATTCTATTCTGACGATAGCCAGACTATCACAATCGGTCAATTTGGAAAGTTACAAAACGAGAACTCAACTGAGAAATTGTTAAGGTTCATATTTGTTCTCCCTGTATCTACTCAGACAACTGATATGCGGAACTACCATTCAGATGAGAATGTTGCCAACTTCAGTTCTTAAAGGGTTTCTAGTCTACAAATCATTTTTTTCTCGAAACATCAAAAAAGTGTCCCTTTTCATCACTTAAGCCCCAAACTCAACATTCATCAGCATGTTCCTCTCATTGTTTTGCATATGTTTCCTATGGTACTAATGGAGAGAATTTGATTAGACATCAAAGCATTTCATCTTCGGTGATCATTTCCTTTATTCTCGTGACCTCTCTCTTTGATCTAGTAGTGATATTGCTTTGAGAAATTCGATGCTTGTCACTACTGAGGCTTATAGCAATAGTATGGGGTAACCATACCTTGCTTTCCTGACTTCTTCTTCTTGCGCACACAGCAGTGGATAATGGCGCAAACCAAAACCAACAAGACCAGACCACCAATAGCAGCAAGTAAAGCAATTATCCATGAAGCCAGGGACTTGCGCTGTGCAGCTACCGCTGGTGGCTTACCTTGAACGGTCGTCGGAGGAGCAGAAGTTGCTGAAAGAGTGAAAAAATAATACGTTAAACGCCCGTCATGTCCATCTCTGGTGATCTCGAACAGAAGCTAGCATCCATTAAACTCATCACCAACTGATGAGCTTGGGAATAGGCCTTAATTTGAGACGCAAAGATGAGCTAAAAGTGCAAATGCAAAGGTAACACAAAGCCACAAGGGAAATCTACAGAACCTTTGGAGCAATTGGGCTAAGCCGCTGGCCGCACTGACTCCAGTTTAACCCTGCCCAAATTATATTTAGCCACATTCAAAAGCTGTCCTACAGGAGCATACTACTGGCTATTTCAAACCTCTCGCTAAAACGGAGTTAGTTTCAGAAGAAACTGTTGTGCTGCAACGGTGGGAAGGCGAAACAAAAAAATGTGGATTTATCAACTGAGTTGATAAGGAAAATTGGCGACGGTAGAGAAAATTCAAAAGCTGACATTTTGAGCGTTAGCTCTTCGCCAATCAAGAAATTGGTGGGTTGTGTTTGGTTTGGATATTTAACGGTGGAGATACGGCTGTTGGAGGAAAAACAAGAATAAATTACTTCAAGGCAAAGAGTTCGAGATAGTAAGGGCCGTAGTTTTCCGAGTGTCCTTAAAGGGTAAAATTGAAACTTAAATTCGCCTTACCTAATTCTGACACCACAAAAAGTGTTTGAGGCACTTAGGCTGGGAATGGGAAAAAATTGTTTCTAGCAATGAAATTTAGGCAAAATTACTTTGACAGTGCCATTTTGAAAATAATTTGGTTATGAATTAAGTGGGATTTCACTCTTTTTGGACAAAATTTCGGACAAAAAACTTTCGGTGGCTTTTTGGGCACATTTCTGACGTTTCAGGCCAATGAATTATTTAGGAGTGATTTTCTGGTATCTGGTCATTAAAACACTTTATTGTTAACTGCAGCATACTATCAATTAGAGTTAACAAACAACTGTCCAAAACGTTTTTGACCATTCAAGCGAGATAGTTTTCCACCCTCGAAGGAATAATGAAGAATTCTTTTAAGAGTGACAAGAATGATTAAACTATACCGACTATATAGGACCATGAACTCACTTGGTAGAACAAGGCGAAGTGTCGGTCTTTCTACTGGAATCATCTGAATACTACCATTGTCAACGGAATTTTGTAAGACCTGAACCAGTTCATCAACAGTCTTATTGCCTTTGATGAAGACCAAAGTGAAGTTTACTACAACGCTTCCGTTTCTGTCAACGGAATAATACAAGATACAAGTTATTAGCGTAACTACAAGGTGCAAGCTGTGGACCCTATTTCACACGAAAGCACCAAAAAAGGTAATTTATCCTTACATGATATCATTAACACGGACGTGGCCAAACTGTGGTTCATCTTTGTACAAGGCAGACATCTACAAAATAAAACACAAAACCATAAAATAGACAGCTTATTATCGTCCGGATTAAGTAAGTCCTTGGAAGGACTCTTGTTGCTGACGGACCGTGGGGTATCAACAACAACCCAAGCGTAAGAGCGAACGCTCTCTTCCAAGTTAAGTGACACTGATGAAGTTGTTTACCACGGTACTTACTTGACAGGTCACACGGAGCAGTTATTCAATTGAGTGTCGAAAAAAAATTCGCATTAGCTTGGGTTTTGGTGTACTACGCCCGGTGATTGGTTAAAAATACTCAAGCCACTTTTTCAACCAGTTAGAAGTAAAACCAAAACCAATCATGACTTGCTTGCAAGTATTTTCCCGCGCTTGATAGCGTGAATTGGTTTAAGGTCTGATTGGTTCACTGGTTTGTGGCTGTTGTGATTGGCCGGAGTAATTTCTTAGGTTTTGGTTTTACGACACTCAGTTGTAAGCCGCTCCAACTCGGTTGTTATTGGAAAAGAACATGAGTGAGCATCTGTGAGATAAGTGGAATGAGAACTGGCTAAAATGTATCAACAAAGTATTCTCAAGTCGATTTATTCAGAAAAATTTCTGAGTCCAAGGGAAGTCGAACCCATGTCCTTCCAGGTGCCGGTTGGGTGCTCTACAGCTGAGCAATGGGGGAATGCGGCTGACAAAGGTCAGATAAAGTGTTCAAATGTGACATAGGCCTGCAATACTGCAAGGCTCAATAATGTTAAACGCAATAACTGTAAATATGATAATAATGGTGACGACTGGCTGAAGTGAATTAAATGAATAAGTGTTAAGATATAGTAAGTCCTCCTAACGGCAGTCGAACCTACACAAGCAGCCGTGGGGGTCATTACAAACTTGTCGAAATAATGAGGTGGGCGTCTTATTGGAGTGGCACTGTTTTTTGAAAAATCAAACTTCACCTCTGCTTCTCAGCCGTGATCAATAACACTGATTATGCAAGCTTACAATCAACTTACATTCTCACTAAACTTAGTGCTTAAGTCCCTGAACCTTGCACTGCTGTGATTTTTGTAGTCTGGGTGATATTTGTATTCGTCCCCTTTGAGTGTTACTTGGCCTTCTACGATGTCTGTTTTTGGAGGAACTACAAAGCAAGAAAAACAAAAAGCTCTTTCAATCCAGGGGACACAACTCAAGTTTGAAACTTTCGGAAAAATCTCAACAAACTGCACACTGGAACGTATTACTCAACACCGTTCTCTTGAATTGTCACCTTTAAGCCCTAGCTAATCGGAGCAAGTCAACACAGATTTGAAAATGCGGGCTTGGCTAGAAAGACTTGCAATTGGTTGCCAAACGAACTCGTAAGTGGATGCAAGTAAGAGGCAAGTTGCCAAAAAGTCATTTTAGTGTAGCCAACCAAGGAAAATAATACCCAGGCTAACTTGGTGTCAACTTGCGTTGGGTGGCCAAAAGGTGAAGTACTTGCACTCGCGTGCAAACTTGAGCTCGATCAAAGTGAACACAAGCTATCGCAAGCCAAGTCAGAACCATCTTGAACAGCATTTCATTTGAAAGGTCACACTCTGGGATTTCATCAACAGACACAAATGCTGTACAGCACAGAACACAAAACCACAGGAAAGTACTGTTCAGTAGCTTTCATATGAATGGTCACATTTTTAAGATTTCACCTACCATGTCAAATATGGAACCACCTCGCTCGGCACAATAATTAGCACCATAGTAAAATGCTACACGTAGCTTTCATTTGAATGGTCACATTTTAGGATTTCATCCACAGAGTCAGAAGTTGGGACGACCACACAAGGCAGTTGCCGAACAACAGCCCGGTTGCCCCTCCCCACCCCTCTAACTTAAAACTGATGGGTCAGTGAGGTCTTCAAGGCAGTAGCCTTTCAACTACGAATACCCCCCTCCCCACCAGGATAAAAAAAAATACATTGCAGATTTAAATAGAAGTTCAGAAAATAGAAAGCTTTACGAAAATGAAAAACGCGTTTTAAAACTTGTCAGTCTTACTTGGTTGATCACAATTGGTTCCTTGATAACCATTATCACAGGTGCATGCATAAACAGTACCATTCACATCGAAGCAGCTTCCCCTGAAGCAGGGATTCTGAGAGCAAGGTCTTTCTGTTAAGGGAGAGAATGGCCTCATAAATATTTCAAATATGTCATCATACAATTGTTGTAAGAGTAGTCAGGAGAAGTTGTTGAAATATCTGGGTTCATAACGTCCTTAACTCTCATGATCTCTCTGATGAATTTAGGATTAATATTACAAGGAGAAATTTTATGCTGATCACTATTGGAGCTAGGATTAACGAAATTTTCCTCAATCCCACTGAAGGCTAGACAATGAAAGACACCGTTTTCTATAATCTCTTCTTCGACATATTATTTAAATCAATCAGAAATGCGGTTGCATTTATTTCGATGCTGTTACAAAGGAATCATCACTTCGAAAATTAAGTCAGATTTTGGTTGCCACTGCTAAGGCAGCAAAGAAAAAGTTTTCAATATAGGAACGCTCCTCAAACATAAGTCGAATAGTCGCCTTGATAATTGCACTTCCCTAACCCACATAATAAAATAATAGCCCCACACTTTTCCAGGAAACAGTCGTATATTTTAGCAGTTAGGTATTTATGGAAAAATACACGTCGTTTCTCAGCTTCCAAGCATAAAGCGACGAAACATGTTGTTTTTCCACACTTTGATGATTGCCAATCCACTGAACAATATACATCTCCATGTCGCACACATCGATCAAGGGAGGCGATTTAGATTACTTAACACAAACTGAAGGTAAAAAACCGCAATTCCGAACTAAACCAACCACAACAACAACAACAACAAACAGGAACAATTAAAGAATAAAACTTGTCCCCAAATGCGAGTAATAACTTCAACTACAATGCCAATAACTTGCCTAAAACAGTGATTTTTGCATGAGCAGTTGCTTGAGGCTTTATCCCATTCATTGCTGTACAAATATACGTCTTGACATAAGCCGTACTGGAGCTGTTTATGACAAGCGTCTTGCCAAAGCCAACTGTGCCATTCTCTCCAACAATCGAGTAAACAATCTTAGGCACAGGGTTACCAGCCACATCACACAACAGAGTCACTTGCTGCCCCACCCAAACCACTTGGTCCACAGGACGGGTAATTATCTCTGGAGGATCTGGTGAAATAAGCAGATTAACAATGGGTGGATTTGTTTGCAGGAAAGCCAAAAAGCTGTTGCTTTCATACGTGAGCATTTTGTATGTTTTTAGCTAAAAAACAGTCAAAATTTCGCTCACCCTATAGATCGTTTTTTTTAATGGCCCCGATAAATTATTCTTTTGTACGCATTCAAATTATCCTTACTACTCACTAATTTTAACCAATCGTTACATTCCCAAAAGGCCAGTAAAGCTATAAATTCTGCTAACTTGTCCCCATATACTGTATTATACCAGTAGAGAGGAGAAGTTGATCAAATATCAAGAGAATTCACCTTGGGTGGTCATGCTCTCAATTGCCATGACCCCTATGGTTAATCAAGCATTATTATTACAACAAGAAAGTCGATGCTGAGTGCAATTAGATTAATGGGCGAATGAAATATTACCCAAATCCCATTCTAGGCTAGAAAACATAAGAAACCAAAATCTATTATCTGTCTTTCATGTATTCTTTACATAAATCAGAAATGTTGTTTGGGTATACGTTAATACTGTTACAACGGAATTATCACTTCCACTGGACTAAGCCGCCATCACTTGTATAATTTTTCTAATACCCCAATACTCACACAACACATCAATGCTCAAATTTGCTGAGGCATTTGCGCCGATCTGATTCCAAGCCAGACACTGAAAGAACCCAGAATCCGTTCTTTTGATATTTGTTAACACAGTTGTACCGGTGTTAACTATCACAGAGTTATTGGTTCCTCTGATCCATGCAACATTTGGAGGTGGATTTCCAGTGACGCTGCAGTTAAGAGACACATTTTGTCCCTCAGTGACTTGGCTTATAGGAGTTACTGAAACCTCTGGAGAATCTGTCAAAAAAAGAGAGGGAGCGTTGTTAACATTTGGATGGTAAAAAAGCCTAAAGAGGAAGTGAACACTAAATTACAGTACTGTGTACAGTCAAACGCATACCATGCAGAAACCTTTGAGAAATGGGACGGTGACCGCATGTTCAACACAGGGTGCGGTCAATTTCAAATTCTAGGATATGCCATAAAAGGGGTAACTTCTCCTTCATCTCACACCTTTGGTAATGGATAGAACATTCAACCTTCTCTTATTCATGGCAAGTTGTTGGCTTGAACATCTTGTAAACTACGTACGCTTTAAAAGTCTAAAGGAACCTAAATATAACCTCGTTTCCTCTGTAGTGGAGCCCCGGGTGCAGGAGGCTTTTCTTGTGCGGTTTCCGGTTCTTGCTTATGTTCTCTATTGTGACCGACGCGTTTTTTTTCTCGCGGCACGGCAAGCCGCTCGTTGCGTCGGCTTTGCCTCTGGCCGATTTCGCCCGACACTGGCGAGAAAAAACCTCACGCACCCAGGGTACTGTAATGGTCATAGTAAAGACGGGCGTGCAAGGAAAACAGTCAAAACCGAAGACCAATAATATTTTACCGGAGTCAAAATGCTACTTACAATGGACAATCACGTGAGCATACGCATGGACATCTTGAGTAACCTTGTTCTTAGCAGTGCACTTGTATCGCTGTCCATTTAACTTTCTAGTAACATTTGTAAGGACAAAAGTATTTCCCTGATGCAACACTGTATTGTTCCCGGCTTGGGTCCAGATGATGTTCGACGGTGGGTTACTTGTTACGTTACAAAAAAAGCTAACATTGCTGTATTCCACAACAGTCTGGTTGCTTGGAGCAGAGACGATGACAGCAGGGTCTAGAGAATTGAAATACAATTAACAAAGTCACCAGAATGATTTCTACATACTAGCTTAGGAGAAGTTGGCTTAAGAGATGTTCACATGATACAAGTATGAAAAGCAGACCAGTATGAATTGATCCTGGTTTTCCGTTGTGGCTCTGTATTCATTTACAAGGCACCAGTTTGAGTAATATTGAAAACCATCCTAGTAGGTGAAAAGAAAAGCCACACATGGCCTGCGCCTAAGTCCGGATTATTTATCTTGAGGTAATGAGAAGCCAGTCCATTGCCAGGTTTTCTAGTCGTGTTTTATTACTTCTACAATCCATCATAAAATTATTTCATTACATAAAGCAAAATGGACTATCTTAGTATATGATAAGAAGCGGGGTACATCTAGCGTAGCTAATACTGTTTCCCTTAACTATTTTAGTGATTGAATTGATCACACCACATGTTTAAATATGTGAATAGTGAAGTTCTACCGCAGGAAGCAGAAGCTAATCAAGGAAGGAGAGCTTAAGGACAATGTTTGGAAAGTTACTCCAAGTATTTGTTTAATTTCCCTGGAAACAGTTCGTTGGAACTCATCAATACAACTGGCTGCAGAGACACAACACGAGGTAGTCTTTCTTGTTTAGGGCAACAACCCCATAGTGGTTACCAGCCTACAGATCAAGTGTCCGACACACCAACCACTATGCCTCCTCACACAGCAGCTTTACCAGAATAAATTTTTCGCCCTTGAACCACAGGTTTACCATCCTCTGTTTGTGCGGTGGGCTATGCATTTATAACGCATCGGTTTATCAAACTAGCAAACCTAAAGCCGAATTTTAGGCCTTTTAAAACTGGGGAAAATGAAATAAAAACTCATAAAATTGCTCCCATGGTGTTTTGCATTGTGTTTCTGTGTTTGTTTTAGCGATTTAAGGCTCACGAAAATGATGTTTTTAAAATAACGGTCGGACTCGCAGTGCTTGAACAAGGAATGAAATCTACATTTTGGTTCGTGGTGACTGGGGGGGGGGGGGGGGCATATATGTTTCAAGCCATGTAAAGGGCTTGGAGTAATAGAAGTGCAGATGTTGATTTAATTCCTTGAGTAAATAAGAGCGGTTTTTAAGTGAGTGTCGAGAGTAACCATGCCATTGCTTTGGTTTTGTTTCAACGAAAGTCATTCGAAAAGCGTTCTAAAAATAGTAACTTACACTGCACATTAACTGTAGTTGTAGCATTTTTCTGTTCACCCACTCCATTCCAAGCTGTACAAGTGTAATCTCCAGCAGCCTGTCTCTGTATGTTAAAAAAGCTGTACGTCTCTCCTTGATACAACACTGTTTGGCTGCCATCTTTTGTCCAGGTGATGTTTGGTGTTGGGTTACCAGTTGCATTACAGTGAAGAGTGACGTTGCTTCCTTCCAGGGCAGTTTGACTAGCTGGACTGGCGTCAATTGAAGATGGATCTGCAGTGAATAAACAAGACAACGTTAACTGAATATCCTTTTCCTGAGGCCTCCTGCAATACTATAACAGCAACCATTTGGCACGTTAAATCAATCAATCAATCGATCAATCATTCAATCTATCAATCAATTAATTCATCAATCAATCAGTCAATCAGTCAATCAGTCAATCAATCAATCAATCAATTTTCCTGAAAATAAAACAGTGTTACGCTGCTGCACACAGCATTCAGTCTAATCCTGCAATTACTACACAGTTGAAAACGATGACATAAATTCGTGATTTAGGAGCTATATGTATCTCTGTTGATCGCGTATAGACTCAACTTCAGGGCAAATTTTAAAAATGGGCTTCCGGATTGTTTTCTTTATATCCGAGATTTCGTTATACCACCGTTCGTTGTATCGGGGGTTTCTGTTCCACACATATTAGTGTAACGTTGATCGGGCTGAAGAATAGCGTTCGTTATGCCAGGGACGTCGTTGTATCGTGTTTCCACTGGAGCTTTCGAGAGAGAAGACTGGCCTACACAGAGTAAAGAAAACGCCTTTGTCTTAAGATGATTTTTTTTGTCGCAGACTGGATAATCTTGCTCTTCTGATTGAGGTGCTGAGCGTTTAAGCCATTGCTGAATGAGAAAATGACAAACAGTTTCCAGCGATGGTGTGGACAGGCAATCAGCTGTTAAGGAGAGACTCAAGATAGCTGAAGAGAACAGAGCATCAGATACGAGCAACGCAAGAAAGTACTGCAGGTGTAAAAGCTTCTACAGCCTCTTTCTCCTAAGGAACCTTTTACAGAGTTTTCTCTAGTGAGCTAGAATCTATAATCTTTGACAAGACGCTGCTCGGTGTCGGCCAATAAAACGAGCATTTCTAGTCTCTCAAGACAAAGAGAACTTTATTCTTATTACAGAAATGTACGTGGAATTACGTGAACCAGCCACAACTTACAGTGCACAGTAACTGTAACAGTAGCATTATCCTCGCTTCCTATTCCATTCTTCGCTATGCAGGTGTAGTCCCCAGCCTGCTGTCGAGTGATATTGTTCACTGTGAAACTCTCTCCTGCATTCAACACAGTGTTGTTGCCAACTTTCGACCAAGTGATTTTGGGTGGTGGGTTTCCTGTTGCATTACAGTAAAGACTGATACTGTTTCCTTCAACAGCCACAGTGTTGGAAGATGAACTTGTGATTGCAGCAGGATCTATTGGGAAACGAAGCACAAAATGTCGTTAATGTGGGTACAAGTTGAGATACCATTTACCCAAATACATATCTGAGGTTACACTAGGATCACATGTTTCAGTCCCAGGGCCTGGATGCATAAAGCAACTTAAAATTTATTAAGTGGGACTTTTTTTGGCAACCGTTCCCTGTGCTCCGAAGGATTTCCTTGTGCTCCCTTTGTGATTCCCTATACTCACTACTCGGTCTTTGGCTGAGTTATCCGTGATACCGTAAACGAAAATCCCAGAGCAAAGGGAAATGCTGCAGAAAATTCGCATTTAATCTTAAGTTGCTTTATGCAGCCAAGCCCAGGAAACCAAGTAGCCTAAAAGAGTTTAGTTTCCTCATATTTTCAGTTCTGTCAAACGCTTTCACTGTTGAAATTCTAAAATCGCTTTGCCATCACTTAAAAAAACAAGGAAGGAAAAGGAAGTTAATAATGTTCGTTGGTTACCAGGAATTTCCGCGTTCTTGCTCGCCATAACGCCAGAGCAAATAATTATTGTATCAACATAGCTGTAAAAGTCAATTTATCAAAACTGTCATCATTGAAAATTACAAAAAAACAATAATACAGTCCTACAATAGACAGCTTCTGGGTTTTGAAGAAGCGAATAATGATCGAATCTGAATGGAATTGATTTCGCTGCCACATCGTAAGAGTTGCTCAAACCCTCATTATTATTTATGCAGTTGTATCCTCGGCAGATGAATGCCTTTTAATACGATGACGGACAGGCCATCAAACGTTGGCCGATTAACATAGTAAGGAAGATTAGCAGAGTTTTGAGACAATGAATAGAAACCTCAAGATCAGACAACGAGTAAGACTTCCCAAGTTCAAACTAGTGAAGATCCCGGAGCCTTCATTCCTCTCTGTTGCTAAACAGCAGAAAAGACAGATGACGTCTTAAACTTGTCAGCTGGGTTTGAAAAGTCGTAATCATCCTGAATCTCTCACTCATAAGTCGGATTGGAAGATACTTAATGCCGGACTGCAAAACACAGCGACCATTGGCAGCCGGCGACCAGCTGTTGTGACCTGTCTTGTAGCAACAGGTATGAGAGACGTTCTCTCCCCCCCCCCCCCCCCCCCCCGCGCTTTTTTTCGCAAACACCTCCCTTCCCAGCAGAGCCAGCCTCTGCAAAGATTAATAACAGCCACGTGACAGCGTTTTTTCTTCAGGACCAAGTTGTCGGTCAACTATATAGCCACTTACACTCCACAGTAACTGTAGCAGTAGCATTTTTCTCTTCACCCACTCCATTCCAAGCTGTACATGTGTAATCTCCGGCAGCCTGTCTCTGTATGTTAACAATGTTGTACGTCTCTCCTTGATACAGCACTGTTGTGCTGCCATCTTTTGTCCAAGTGATGTTTGGTGTTGGGTTACCAGTTGCGTTACAGTGAAGAGCGATGTTGTTTCCTTCCAGGACAGTTTTACTAGCTGAACTGGCGTCAATGGAAGAAGGATCTAAGTGGAGAAGAATTGGTCCTTCTTCAAATATCCTCCTTTTGAACCTTCTAATTAATACAAATATACATTTAGCCTAGCCTATCGACAGAGCTTCTACACAAGGAAATCATGACCATTCAAAGCGACTCGTGCAGGAATTTACGGTCACCATCGAAAAAGGGAAAGAAAAAGAGGAAGAAAGAAAAAAATAACAACGGCTAGCGAAACTATAGCACGCAACGCCTTGAACTACAGGTTTTGCACCATTTTATGTTAAGCCACCAAACGAGTAAGTTGCGCAAGGCACAGTCTAAATTTAAATATGAAACTGTTGGCTGGGGCAACGTACATACAGGTTAACATGCCTGCAGGATAGACACAAAGTATACAAAGAACGATTCCTATAGATTTACGCAATTTATTAGTATGATGCTTTGCTTGCGAAGGCCATAAGAGCTGCAGTAGATATACATGTAACACGACAATTTCCAGATAAAAAAAATAATAATAACAAAAAAACGTCTTTGTACTAAGATAAATTTATGCCAGATGGTAACTATGATATCATAAGTTCCTGAATATTGACATAATTTTAGTTAGCGTGAAACATTCATAACTTACAGTGCACAGTGACTATAACAGTAGCATTAACCTCGCTTCCTATTCCATTCGACGCCTCACAGGTGTAGTACCCAGCCTGATTTCGAGTGATATTGTTCACAGTAAAACTTTCTCCTACGTTCAGCACGGTATTGTTGCCATCTTTCGTCCAAGCGATTTTTGGTGCTGGGTCCCCTGTTGCATTGCAGTAAAGAGTGACACTGTTTCCTTCAGCTACAAATGTGTTGGAAGATGAACTGGTGATTGTAGCCTGATCTAAAGGTATTTGGAAAAAAAAAAGCAAAAAATGATTCAATGTAACTCTAACTTAAGGCAACACCCTACTGTTAGAAACAAGTTGACATTTACACCACAGGTAACCCAGTTAAGGAAGACCTCTCTTACGATGACCACTGACAGGTCGTCAAACCTACGCTTATACTGTTGGTCAACTACATATTATCAACTTACACTCCACAGTAACTGTAGCTGTAGCATTTTCCTGTTCACCCACTCCATTCCAAGCTGTACAGGTGTAATCTCCAGCAGCCTGTCTCTGTGTGTTAACAATGCTGTACGACTCTCCTTGATACAAAACTGTTGGGCTGCCATCTTTTGTCCAGGTGATGTTTGGTGTTGGGTTACCAGTTGCATTACAGTGAAGAGTGACCTTGCTTCCTTCCAGGACAGTTTCACTAGCTGGGTTGGCGTCAATCGAAGAAGCATCTAAATAAAGAAAACTAAAGTCAACTGAAACATCCTTCGCAGATACAAAAAAAGGCCTTTGCGCGCAGACTGGACAATCTTTGTTCCATTGATTGAGCCAGCTGAGCTAAGAAGCCAGATGGTAACTACGGTAGTTTCAACGGATGTGGACATGTCTATTGACTTGAAATATTCACCACTTACAGTGCACAGTAACTGTAATAGTAGCATTATCCTCGCTTCCTATTCCATTCTTCACTATGCAGGTGTAGTCCCCAGCCTGTTGTCGAGTGATATTGTTCAAAGTCAAAGTCTCTCCTGTATTCAACACAGTGTTGTTGCCATCTTTTGTCCAAGTGATTTTGGGTGGTGGATTTCCTGTTGTGTTACAGTAAAGAGTGATACTGCTTCCTTCAACTGCTACCGAGTTGGAAGATGAACTTGTGATTGCAGCGGGATCTATTGCGAGAAATGATGCACAGAATAATTTTACCGTTGCCATATCTAGGTCACATCCATTGAAAAAACACCTTTAATTTGAAACCATGGTTTATCCGAACACAGAGGACCCTGTAATATGACAACGGTGTGGTCTGATTGATAGAGTTTTGAAATACGTGAAAATGATTCTAAGGGGCGATTTAGACGTTGCGACTTTTTCGTATGACTGTCGCATGTGACTTTTGTGGCGCACGTTATAAAAAATATCGAAAAAATTCACTTATTTATTATTGCTTCTGGCTACGATTGAGAATGATTGTAACAACTTTTGTTCCAGCCAAAAGACTAATATATTGCGATAACAGTGCTGCCACTTTCATATGATGATGAGCTTTAAGGTGTTCTACTTTAATAACTTTCATTGTAGATCTACTATAAACACTTACAATGCACATTAACTGTAGCTGTAGCATTTTTCTGTTCACCCACTCCATTCCAAGCTGTACATGTGTAATCTCCAGCAGCCTGTCTCTGTATATTAACAATGCTATACGTCTCTCCTTGATACAACACTGTTGAGCTGCCATCTCTTGTCCAGGTGATGTTTGGTGTTGGGTTACCAGTTGCATTACAGTGAAGAGTGACGTTGCTTCCTTCCCGGACAGTTTCACCAGCTGGGCTGGCGTCAAGCGAAGAAGCATCTAAATAAAGAAGACTAAAGTCAACTGAAACATCCTCCTTTTAACAGGGCTCAATAGAATTTACGCAAAGTTATAATTTAGCTAATGCTGGTCAGCGGTTTCACTAATATGTAGGGGCTCCAGGGGCGCTTATATGTCCTTTCTTCCTTGCTGTGTTTTGCTGTCGCTAGCACCTTTACGGCACTTACCCTCCAATACTTCAACTGGTATAGAGTTAAATATACACTTCTAATAAATCCATGTAGACAGGTTAGCCTAACAGAAGAGCTTCTACACAACCAAACCTACAGGTCAGGAGCCCATCAATATTGACGGCCTCCTGTACATGTCTGTCCTCGTGTACCGGTAGGAATGGGACTTAACAGTTAAATTCTGGTTTTTTTTTGGTTTTTCAGGTACTGTTTCCGCGTAGCAAATTATGTAGTGTTTTGCTCCTATCGCTGTGTACCGGCACCCGAGGACAAGACCAAAATCACGGCCACGACTACACGCTCCCAGCAAACAAACGTGAGATTTTTTTTTTTTAACAAGCGCAAACGCAAGGCACACTCGAAAAAACATGAAACAAAACAAAAAGGCTGGGAACAGAGCAACCAACTTCACGAGCATGCTGCTTTGCATTCCCAGGCCACAAAAGCTTCAGACCATTATATGTCACACTAAAATTCTCAATAACAAACAAAAAGGCCTTTTTACGCAGACGAATTTATACCAAGACCGAACATTGTTCTGTTCTATTGATTGAGCCGCCTGAGCTAAGAAGCCAGGTGGTAACTACAATAGTTTCAAGGGATGTGGACATGTCTATTGACTTGAAATATTCACCACTTACAGTGCACAGTAACTGTAATAGTAGCATTATCCTCGCTTCCTATTCCATTCCTCGCTTTGCAGGTGTAGTCCCCAGCCTGCTGTCGAGTGATATTGTTCAAAGTCAAACTCTCTCCTGTATTCAACACAGGGTTGTTGCCATCTTTCGTCCAAGTGATTTTGGGTGGTGGGTTTCCTGTTGCATTACAGTAAAGAGTGACACTGTTTCCTTCAACAGCTACAGAGTTGGAAGATGAACTTGTGATTGCAGCGGGATCTATTAGGAGAAACGATGCAAAACAATTTTTAATGCTATAGCAGGGTCACATCCATTGGAAAAAACACCCTTAACTTGAAACCATAGTTTACCCGACTACAGAGGACCCTATAATTTAACAACCAATGGGCCAAAAAACGTTGCTCGTATTAACAGTATGGTCTGATTGATAGGGTTTTGAGATATGTGAAAAATGATTCTAAGGAGTGATTTAGACGGTGCGACTTTTGTCTATGATTGTGAATGTCGCATGTGACTTTTCGAGCGCGCGCAGATGGCGTCATTGAAAAAAAATCAAAAAAATGACTTTATTTATTACTGCTTCTGGTCACGATTGAAAATGATTGCAAAAACTTTTCTCCGAGCAAAAAACAAATTCATTGTAATAACAAGGTTGCAACCTTCATATGAATTATAAACTCAAGTTATTTCTACCCTAATGACTTAGACTGTAGGATGTACTATAGGCACTTACAATTCACAGTGACTGTAGCTGTAACATTTTTCTGTTCACCCACTCCATTCCAAGCTGAACACGTGTAATCTCCAGCACCATGTCTCTGTATGTTAACAATGCTGTATGTCTCTCCTTGATACAACACTGTTGGGCTGCTATCTTTTGTCCAGGTGATGTTTGGTGTTGGGTTGCCAGTTGCGTTACAGTGAAGAATAATGTTGCCTCCCTCTCGAACAATTTCATTTACTGGGCTACTTTGGATGACAGATGGATCTAAGGAAAGGCCAGAATTTAGTTCTCTTAGCATTTTTTTACCGCAAAAATGTCAATGCAAAGCTAAGGGTGGTTCAGAGGACAATTGACGAAAGTGAAATCATGTGTACATGTCGAAATCAGTTGGTTTGCATGGCTGAAGGTGTAACCGTTAGTTTGTAAGGTTACTATTTCAGCGACTCAGTTTAGCAAATTTGGATATTTCTGTACAAAATGTTAGAGTTCACTAGATAAAAAAATTTTTTTTGACAAATAAACAAACCCGTTAACATTCAGTGAGTTATTAGACGCTAAACCCTCTTAGAGGAAATTGCTCACTTTTACGAACGAATAAATATAGTAACCTTGATATTAATAAAATAAGGGCATCTTGGTTTGTGAAACGCCAATGATAATTACAAAAGTAGGATTGACTGCATAAGTTTCAAAATAGCCTCACTCTTCTTCTGCTTTCTTCACTTGTTACATCTACTTGTTATAATGATCTTTCTTCACTTCTTTTTTTGTTTTTTTTTGTTTTGGCTCAATTTCGTCAAAAGAAATAATAACAATAATAGTGCAGACTCTCTCTAATTGATAGATGACTGGTCTGCCTAGATAAGCAATTACTACCTGTGGGTCACTCCACTGATGTAAGAATTTTAATTTTTGAAATAACGCTGAAAGCTAAAAGTTGGTATTCTTCCAAATGATAAAATCTTCAGACAAATTTAAAGGGTCTTCTCCTCAGATGAATTTTAGACAATCTGTGGTTCAGCCCGGAAAAAGAAGCCAGATGATAATTACGATATTTGACTGAATGTGAACAAGTTATTTGACCTGAAATAGTAGCAACTTACAGTGCACAGTAACTGAAACAGTAGTACTGTCCTCGCTTCCTATTCCATTCCGCACTTTACAGGTGTAGTCCCCAGCCTGTTGTCGAGTGACATTGTTCACAGTAAAACTCTCTCCTGCATTCAACACAGTGTTGTTGCCATCTTTTGTCCAAGTGATGTTTGGTGTTGGGTTCCCTGTTGCATTACAGTAAAGAGTGACACTATTTCCTTCAACAGCTACAGTGTTGGAAGATGAACTTGTGATTGCAGCTGGATCTGTTGGCGTGAAAGAAACACAAAATGATGTCAATGAAGATATCGCTTGCTAGGAAAGCCGTAGTTCAAAGGCGAAAATGCTTGAATGGCGGTAACCAGTAGCCGACATGTAGTTACGAAGAAAATGGAAGCGAACTTGCCCCAACTCAGAAAAGTTATTGAATGGATTTGAGCACATCTTGGAACAGAATAAAGGTTAGTTTTACAGACCTCGCTTCTGATCAAGCTTGTTGTGCAAATATTGTGACAAGATTGTAAAGCCAATGTGCATGCTCGATTCACCGAATTCTCTGTACGAAAGCCTTGTTTTGTCTATCAAAATTTTTTTTGAAATTAACGTCAGTTTTACGAGACTGAACTGTTATTGGTGATAACTTTCGTCAGAAAATTGTCGAAGTTTTCCGTGGATCCACTCGCCCTTGACAATGTTATGACGAAATTTATTATGGATAACAGTTCAGACACATGCATAAAAACTGTCAATTAGTTAATTAACATAAAACCACAGTCCACCCAGATAAAGACGAAACCTGTTACTATGACAACCAATGCGCCAAAGAAAGTTGGTCCTATTAAGGTTCGATTAATATGGTTTTGATATATGAAAATGGCATTAAGAGTTTTTGTTCAAAATAGTGTGCACCAGTAACAAGATGGCCACATTTAGAGGATGAACGAAAGGTTCTAATCATATTGGCTTTAGTTGTAGGCGCAATACAGACACTTACAATGCACACTAATTGTAGCTGTAGCATTTTTCTGTTCACCCACTCCATTCCAAGCTGTACATGTGTAACCTCCAGCAGCCTGTCTCTGTATGTTACCAATGCTGTACGTCTCTCCTTGATACAACACTGTTGGGCTGCCATCTTTTGTCCAGGTGACGTTTGGTGTTGGGTTACCAGATGCATTACAGTGAAGTGTGACGTTGCTTCTCTCAAGAACAACTTTACCTACTGGACTACTTTGAATGACAGAGGGATCTAAGAGAAACACAGTTTTGTACGTACGGTAAACAACTGACAACAGCAAAACAAATGCATGGAAGCATTTAACCTTTAGTCTGGGCAACTATTACAGCTACTATTTATTCAATTCAACCCATTTACTAAGCATTTCTAGGAAAAATAAGCTTTTTAGTCAACAGGTCTACAGTTCTAATACTTGAAACTAAAGGAAATCGCTCAGTTTGCTTACGTTGACATTCTCTAATCTCACTGGTGTAATTTGTCGAAAAAAAATAAATGTATTCTCGTAAACATAAAGATAAGACAAAGAGATAGCGACTGTGTCATTCAATAAGTAACAAAAATCGTTCAAACGAATGTAACCGGGGCACCATTCAAATGCACCATTTGAAGTACGTTTCGGTTCATTTCTGTGCAAACCTGATACGATAACTAATTTCGTAACCTCTTACTAGTTTACGAGATACGTATCCTTATCACGTGAATTTCCCAATGCAACACAGTTGACAATTTCATTAACAAAGACGGCCCAAGATGAAAACCAAAAAAGCAAACAAAGATCATTCTATGGACTAGTGTCGTTGGTAATAAGTAAGAAAGCGTAAAGAAAAAAAAATGACCGTTTAAAAAAAGAGGAGGCAACACTGTGTTGCTGCCATCTTTTGTCCAGGTGATGTTTGGCGTTGGGTTACCACTTGCATTACAGTGAAGAGTAAGGTTGCTTCCTTCCAGGGCAGTTTCACTAGCTGGGCTGGCGTCGATGGAAGAAGGATCTGAATTTGAAGGAGATTAGAGTCAAATATAAGAACCTTCAGAGGTCTTTGTTAGAGCCCTCCCACCCCTGCCCCCCCGAACCCCCACCTCTCATATCAAAAGATAAAATTAGTCTTTGCGGAGGAAGGTGCCTTTGCAGTCTGCATTACTTATATTTGACTGTTCTACTGTTCTTTCCCTCATTTCACAGTGTCGCTGCTCAATGGATATTTTCATTGTTTTGTTTTATGTTACTCTAAAGGATTTGCCTGTTTAAAGGGATGGTTGCTTACAGCACTCTAGGACTAAGTTGGGTAAACAGAAACTGAAAGATATGCCTTGGAACGATCACTACAATTGCCTGCTTAGCTCTTACGAGCGCGCATGAATCCTTGGTGAAAAAACGATAAAAACTGACGTCAATTAGTTAATTAACATAAAACCACAGTCTACCCTAGGTTGAGCGAACAAACTGAAAGATGTTCCTTTCAGCCACCACGTTACTTGTCACATTACGCTTACAATTACCCATGAATCCTTAGTAAACATCGAATATCTCCTTTATCTCACTTACAATGCACTGCAACCATGGCAGAAGCATTTGCCTTGGTTCCAACTCCATTCCAAGCTGTACATGTGTAATCTCCAGCAGCCTGTCTCTGTATGTTAACTATGCTGTACGTCTCTCCTTGATACAACACTGTCCACTTGCCATCTTTTGTCCAGGTAATGTTTGGTGTTGGGTTACCAGTTGCGTTACAGTGAAGAGTAAAGTTTCCTCCCTCTCGAACAACTTCACTTACGGGGCTACTTTGGATGACAGAAGGATCTAAGAGAAACACATTTTGTTACCTTAGCATAACCATTTGTAGTCATAAAATATGAATACGTAGCTACGATGTACAGGGATATGTGTATTTTAAGTAAACAACTGACAACAGTAAAACAAATGAGTGGAAGCGTTACTTTTAGTCCAGGCTACCATTTCCGCAACTATTTAACCAATTGAACAAATTTACAAAGTATTTCTAGAAAAAAAAAATGCTTATTAGTCTGCAGGTCTACAGTTCTAATACTCAGACAAAAAAATCGCTCATTATGCGAAGCAATCTTTGTTTATGTTGGCAATCTCTGATCTCATTGGTGTAATTTATCGAAAAATGAATGTATTCTAGTAAACTTATAGGTAACACAAAGTGATAATGACTGTGTCCTTCAATACGTTACAAAATAGGGGATTTGTCCAGTGTTATTTCCTTTTCAAAAAGACAAATTTTAAATCAAATTTAGAGCCCTTCAAACGACTGTAACGGAGGCACCATTTAAATGCACCTTTTCAAGCAAGTTTTGACTCGTTCCTTTCCAAAGTTGGCGCGATAACTAAATATTGTATCCTCTAACTAGTTCATAAGATACACTTCCTTATCGCATAAAATTCTCAATGCAACACTTCACAAATTCATCAACAGAGATCGTAAAGGGGAGAGCAGCGCAAAATGATGGGGGAACATAGAAGGCGACCGCAAATGAACAGGGAAAAGGGCAACTTACAATGCACAGTAACTGTAGCTGTAGCATTTTTCTGTTCACCCACTCCATTCCAAGCTGTACATGTGTAATTTCCGGCAGCCTGTCTCTGTATGTTAACAATGCTGTAATTCTCTCCTTGATACAACACTGTTGGGCTGCCATCTTTTGTCCAGGTGATGTTTGGTGTTGGGTTACCAGTCGCATTACAGTAAAGACTCACGTTGCTTCCTTCCAGAACAGTTTCACTAGCTGGACTGGCGTCGATGGAAGAAGGATCTGAATTTTAAAAAGAGATCAGAGTTAAATGCAAATTTACTTGAATGGTCTTTGTTAGACTTCCTCCCTCCATCTCCTCACCTCCAATAAACCACACCCTATACCACAAGAATAACGTTAGTCATTGTAAATTGTTGAAGCAGGTTCCCTTGCAGTCTACATTATCAAATGTGGCTAAATGTAATTTAGGCAAAGTTAACCTCGAAGCAATGCTCTCTAGCAACCTTTGGATGCAGGGAGCTCGCTTGCAACCTTGGCGGTTCGCTGGGGCACTCTGTGACGCCTATACGCAGTAGACCGCTACCGCTGGCCGCTTATAGCTCGGGGTGGCCCTAGGGCCCTCGCAGGGGCTCTTCGTGACCTTTCACGCAGCGTGTTGTTCGCTATCATTCGCAAGCTCATTTTGCTAGCACAGTTGCTCGCAAGCTTCGCAATTTTTGCCCAGCCCACCCTCCCTCGGGTAGGTCATAGAGCCTCGTGGTAGGTTGGTAAGTATTCCACTGAGTCCTTCAGTGTGACGGTGCCTAGGTGGGTGGTGGCCGCTTCAGGGTTACCATGGATACCTCCTTCCCTGCTGTGCATCGCCGGGCTCCACCAACCTTGAGGCACCAACGCCCAAGCTCATCTATTGTTGACGAGTTTAACCCAGGTTTGTTATACTCTCTTGCACTCTTAAAAACAACGAGTATAGAGTTCTTTTCCTCAATAGAAGGAAGGCTAGGCTAGAAGTAGTTGCTTTCAACTGGGATAACACGATTTAAACAGAATACGTTGGGTGAACACAAACAGAAAGATGTTCCTTTAAACCACCACTACACTTGTCCGGTAATTTCTTATGACTACATATGCACCCTTCGTAAACAACCAATATCTCCTTTATCTTACTTACAATTTACTACAATTATGGCAGAAGCATTCACTTTGGATCCAACTCCATTCCAAGCTGTACACACATACAACCCAGCATGCCCACGGCCGATGCTACTGATAGAAAAACTTTCTCCTTGATGCAAAACTGTTGGACTGCCATCTTTTGTCCAGGTGATGTTTGATGGTGGGTTACCAGTCACACTGCAGTGAAGAGTGACATTGCTACCCTCCAGAACAACTCTACTTGTTGGACTACTTTTAATGACAGAAGGATCTGAGAGAAAAGAAAAGAATTTTTTTTTTTACAGTTTTGGCCATAAAATACTACCATATAGCTACTAAGTGTTATTGATAACTGACAACAGTGAAAAAAATTAATGCATGCGAGCGTTACCTTGTCCTAGTTACCACTCATTCAGTTCAACAAATTCAGTTACCAAGCATTTCTAGACAAAAAATGTTTGTTGCAGTTGAAGTACTTAAATTTCATTGTAATTTGGCTAGATAGATGGAACAAAGCTGTTAGCATTCCTTGAACAACAGCTAAAATCAGAAAAGTTAATAGTTCCTAGCCAGTTCAAAGAAAACCAAAATAATAAAAGGTAGGTTAAGTCGCACACGAGAAGAGGAGGCCCACAAGGCCGGAGCTTATCCCGGTTTCTGTAGCATGAAGCATGAAGCAAATGAGAGTATTGCTAATACCCGCTAGATGGGACGCTAATCCAACGCAGGATTACCCCCAGCAATATGTCGCCGGCAACCATTTATAAACCTGCGTGGAGAGAGACAATGAGGGGTAAAGTTCCTTGTCTAAGGAAACAACACGATGGCAGGGACCGGGCCTCCAACCAGCGACCCTCAGATCTAAGTCCAAAACGCTAACAGCTACACTACCGGGCCCAAACGAAATAATAACAGACGATCTTTATTTACGTTGGCATTTTTTTTTTATATCGTCGTTTACATATATTTATCGACAGTTAAACGTACTCTAGTTGTACTTATAGACAAGATAAATTTGATGGCGACTACGCTGTTCAATGACTAACAAAAGCGAGGATACGCAAAACATGGAAAGAAACATTTGGTTTAGAAAAACTTCAAATTAAGGTGGCTAGACCCAGTTTTTCACTAACCATACGTACTCTCTTTGAACATGACATACAAAGATGCCTCAAAGGAAACAGGAAATAGAGTTGCAACTATTTGTAGGGAATAGATTGATGTTTAAAAAAAGTAAATGTTTTTCCAGATCCACGTATCCATAGCAACACGGTGACGTCATTGCTACTTTCACTTTTCCTAAATTTGTAAGAAATCCAGACATTCGTTTTTAAAGCTATTTGTAGGACTTGTAGTTCATACAATTGTCTTCAGTTGTGCCGATTTTCTACATTTTTCATGAGAGCGTTTTCGAGAAATGATTGAAGTTTTTAGCTGCTGCTAACAAACAAATCATAAACAATTCTTTTCGCGTTCCTCAAACTGGAAATCGGGTGAAGCGATTTCTTTCATCTATTCCTGCAGGATAGCTGAAATCTCTAGAAACAATGTGAGGCCAAAGTTTTCTTTCCACGGTTAAGATAAACGTCAGTTTTAGGAACACGAAAAGAACTGTTTATGATCCGTTTGTTAGCAGCAGCTAAAAACTTCAATCACCTTAAGAGTAAATTAAGAGATATTCAAGAGTCTGTACAACTTTTAAATGGACGTTTTGAAAGAAATTTTGACCCTTCTTTTTTCCCTTGGCGTGATGACTAATTTTTGTGCTCCCTTCCTACTTCACGAGATATCTGTTTCTTTATCACGTAAAACTCCAAATGCAAGATGCCCATGGGGTCATCACCCTATGGACTAGTCTTGTATTCTCCTGTGATTGGTAAGAAGTAAGAAATCCTGAAGGAAAAGAGTCCTCTGTGGTCAAGAAAAAAAAGCAATCAAAAGAATGCAAAAAGGTAGAAAGCGACCACAAATGAACAATAAAAAGGCAGCTTACAATGTACAGTAACCGTAGCTGTAGCATTTTTCTGTTCACCCACTCCATTCCAAGCTGTACACGTGTAATCTCCAGCAGCCTGTCGCTGTATGTTAACAATGTTGTACGTCTCTCCTTGATACAACACTGTTAGGTTGCCATCTTTTGTCCAAGTGATGTTTGGTGTTGGGTTACCAGTTGCGTTACAGTGAAGAGTAATGTTGCTTCCTTCCAGAACAGTTTGATCAGCAGGAATGGCATCGATGGAAGATGGATCTGAATTCAGAGGAGACATTAAAGTCAAACTGATGATTCTTCAAATGTATTTGTTAGGGTTCCTCCCCCTACCCTCCCCCGTCCAAAAATACAATCAGTTTATATGGTGGTAGTTTCCTTTGCAGTCTATATAACTTGTCAATGAATGAAACGCTCTTTTGAACTTCATCGTGTCGACTCTTGTTATCAAACGTCTGGTAATGCTAGAGGTGTTTATTTTTTGGAGAATGACTGCTCACTGGTTTTATTAACTGACTTTATTTTTGTTGTGTCCCAGTCAAATCGAAGCTTCAACATCCCCCCTCCGGGCATTTGAACTTTTGAAGATTGGCTTGTTCAAATCCCCTCCTCTCGAGGCAAAAAAGCCGTTCAAATGCACCACCAATTAGTACTGAAATACCTCTCCTCAAAGACAAATTTCGTCTTCAATCAAACACTGTTCACAATTTTCAGAGAGAGTTATGCCATGATGACAACTTCAAACTTCTTTTGAAGACCCTTTTGAAAGAGCTATTCACTAACAAGGGCGAAATTCTACCTTGTAAATCCGTCAAACCTTGCAAAAACGCAAAAAACACACGGGAGTATTACGCCAGAACAAGAAATAAATCCGATTCAAATTCCCCACCCTTCCGAGGCAACGTTCAAATCCCCCCTTCCCGGGCACAATGAACAGTCAAATGCCCGGGGGGGATGTTGAAGCTTCAATTTGACTGGTACATTACTTTTGAGGAATTACTACTTTTAAGGGGGTTGCTGCTTTCAGAACCCTAGGATAACATCGGTTACCCTAGGTTGAGCGAACAAACTGAAAGATGTTCCTTTCAGCCACCACGTTACTTGTCACGTTACGCTTACAATTACCCATGAATCCTCAGTAAACATCGAATATCTTCTTTATCTTACTTACAATGCACAGTGACTGTGGCAGAAGCATTTGCTTTGGATCCCACTCCATTCCAAGCTGTACACACATACAGCCCGGCTTGTCCACTGCTTACGCTGCTGATAGTAAAACTTTCTCCTTGATACAACACTGTGTTGCTGCCATCTTTTGTCCACGTTATGTTTGGTGGTGGGTTACCAGTCGCATTACAGTGAAGGGTGATATTGCTGTTTTCAGTTGCAATTGTACTAGAGGGTGATTGTTCAAGCACACTTGGGACTGTATAAAGATAGTAGAGTACGCATGTGGCATTAGTAGAAGTCTACTAACATTCTATCATAAATGCCGAGTAGAAAATGCTGCTCGACCAGGTCAGTTTTAACTTCAGAAACACAACGTTTCACAGATTTTCACTAAAAAGTGCAAAATAAATCCATGTGATGATGTCGACATCTGTGGAGCACTACACTGTACTTTCGACCGGGAAATCAAAAGGTTGGTGGTTCAAGGTTTGGACTCACCACTTGTCATGCTGTTTCCTCAGACATGAAACTTTACTCCATAGTCTCTCTATACCTAGGTGTATGAGTACCAGCGCACCATTTAAGATACCCTTCAGGGTAGCCTTGCAATGGACTAGCATCCCACATTGGGAAAATAGTTATCCAGTGTTATAGAAACCAGATTCAAACTCTGACTTTATGACCCAACGTGGTTGCTCAGTCCGGGGGACTGGACAGAGGACTTAACCCTTTCACTCCCAGAGTCAGTTATGGAGACATTTAGGTGATTCCAACTTTTGAGTCTCTGGATGAAATCCTATGGTGTGACCATTCAAATGAAACCTCGTCAACAGTACTTTCACATGGTGCTATTTATATTTATGTATTTTTCAAAATGAAATTTGGGATTCATTTTGAATTTTGATGTTAGGCACTCTTGGGAGTGAAAGGGTTAATTAATTCTACCGTTAAAAGGCTACTACAATGGTCTAAAAACTCACAATGAACTGTAACGACTGCAATACGTTGCTGTTGAACCCCAACTCCATTTCCTGCAGAACACATGTAGCTGCCAGCTTCTTGTCTTGTTATGTTAGCAATAGTGTACGTCTCTCCTTCGTGCAGCACTTGGTCACTACCCTGTTTGGTCCAGTTTACGGCCGGGGAGGGGTTACCAGAGGCATTGCAGAACAACACTGCATTACCACCTTCAATCACAGTCGAGTTATCTGGGCCTCTGTTAATCTTAGTTGGGTCTAAGGCAGGACAAACAACATCACAGAAAATGATTGATTACATTTGTGGACGAGAAAAACTGATTACAGCTAAATCGTCTTAAAAATAAAAGGTGCCATCAGGCACTTTTCAACAGTATGTCACTGTACGGGTTTATATTCGATTTTGTATTTATTTTGATTTACCTTTGTCTAGTTCATAGTCACTCATAAAATAACTACAGTAACTACAATACGGAGCAAAGGAGAGACCCTTAAAGACAATAAATCCCCAGAGCATACACCCACTCTTTGTTGGTAGATTGGTTTTAACAAAATTAGCGGCCTACAGATCAGACAACGGGTACGAGACTGAGTACAGGTACGACTTTCACACTGATTTCTCAACCAGTGACGTTCCCAAACCCTCACTTCTCAGCATTGCTTCCCATCTAAAGAGAAGGCTCGAGGGACGAGAAAGGTGTGACAATCTGAAACCCGCTAACTTGTCGTACTCGCACTCAATCTTGTACTCATACATTGTAGCCCTATCTGAAGTTCTCTGTTAAAAGGTAACCTACTGCTGTTGCAAGCTATCAAAATAGATCATGATGTAAAACGAATTAAACAGAAAAACAACACCAAAACGTACACTGGACATTAACTGTAGCTGTAGCATTTTTCCGTTCACCCACTCCATTCCAAGCTGTACATGTGTAATCTCCAGCAGCCTGTCTCTGTATGTTAACAATGCTGTACGTCTCTCCTTGATACAACACTGTGTTATTGCCATCTTTTGTCCAGGTGATGTTTGGCAGTGGACTGCCAGTTGCATTACAGTGAAGAGTGAGATTGCCTCCTTCGAGAACAGTCGTATTTGACGGTGCAAACGCAATAACACTTTCATCTGTTAAACAAACAAACGATACAGAAAACTTATGATTTCACAGGTTTGTACACAAAATTAATTAGAAACGCCAATAGAATTCAGAGGAAAATTCATAACGTTCTGTTAGAAATCAGTGACTTACTTTCACAAGTTATTGTGAAGTCATTGTGCTCACTGTGGACTGAACCATTCCAAAGTAGAGTTCCAGGTTTCAAAAAAGTGTTGAGAAAGATTGTAGTGCAAGTGCAGCTCTTGGCCCAGAAATGTGCAAGAGTTGAAGAGCATACGCAAAGCTTCTTTGCATTAACATTAATCAGATGCCAATGCGTGCAAACAGCGATAAGATATTCAAACAGCACAACAGTTAATCGTTACCAAGGGAACAGTGCCTAGTCAGAACATGATTATCTAAATCCTCCATTTAACAGCGATGACAGTAGGGATCAAAATGTAAGAATGGCAAACAACAAGGTGCTTATTATAGTGACATAATCAACCTATCGCTTGATAAAGACCAGCAATAAGCCGTTGAAACGTCGTGTTTAACTTGACTCGTAACATGGCAAGCAACTAATTTTAACTGTTGCAAGACAAAATGCACAAACAATTTCCTGCCATTACACTGCCTTAAGTTTTGTGGAGCCTATAAATGGCAGAACAGCTATTAAACCAGGAGCATCTAATTTTTTCAACAAGTAGGCAGTGAGTAATACACAAAATCAAGCTAAAACAGATAAAAAATTGAGCAAACTTACAGTGTACGGTAACTGTAGCTGTTGCATTAGTGCTTTTACCCACTCCATTCCAAGCTGTACATGTGTAATCGCCAGCACCCTGTCTCTGTATGTTAACAATGCTGTATGTCTCTCCTTGATACAACACTGAGTTGTTGCCATCTTTTGTCCAGGTGATGTTTGGTGTAGGGTTACCAGTCGCATTACAGTAAAGAGTGACGTTTCCTCCTGCAATAACAGTTGTACTTGACGGTCTCCGAGTAATTACACTCTTATCTAAAAGAGCAGAAAATGAAGGTAAGTCAATATAAATCCATGTATTTATCCTTTGCTGCAATTGTCCAGACTAAACAAGTATTGGCACGTTAAATAGCTATGCTGCAACGTAGGTTTCAATAGCTGTCAGTCTCATCTTCAAATACGTTTGCTCGAAGGATTTTCACTTGCTAGTCTGGCTTTCTTTCATCGATAAATCTTTAAACAACACCTCTCGATGTCTCGAATCGTAATGCTGCACACTCAGTGTTGCCTTTTCTACACAGCTAAAACCTTAACAAAAAGAGATAGTGGACACCGTCGAAATCATGGGCGAGGGGCAAAGTTGGTACATTGGAAACTTACAATGTACAGTAAACGTAACTGTAGCATTTTGCTGTTGACCCACTCCATTCCAAGCTGTACACGTGTAATCTCCAGCAGCCTGTCTCTGTATGTTAACAATGCTGTACGTCTCTCCCTGATACAACACTGTTGGGCTGCCATCTTTTGTCCAGGTGATATTTGGTGTTGGGTTACCAGTTGCATTACAGTAAAGAGTGACGTTGCTTCCTTCCACAATAACTTGATTAACTGGACTGGACTCAATCACAGAAGGATCTAAGCAGAATGGATAGAAGCCATAAGCAAGACAGCAACAGTAAAATCAATCACTGTATGTGATGTGGCAAGTTCACACACATTGTACTACTGGGCTGGAACAACCTCCAAGACCAATACTGTGAAACGGAACTTCAAGGGGTTATTTGGAAGACCTACATGTAAATGAAAACTTATACAGTCAAAGACCTTGATTAAAAAAATGGAAGCCAATGAGACGAAATAAAATTCCGTAGAAATTGAGTTGCAGTTAGCAACTGGTTGTTCAATCCAGGGGATTAGACATAAGATTTTTACTATTGAAATACTACTACAGTACAATACGAACTCACGATGAACTGTAACGACTGCAACACGTTGCTGTTTTTTCCCAACTCCATTTCCTGCAGAACACAGGTAGCTGCCAGCTTCTTGTCTTGTTATGTTGGCAATAGTGTATGTCCCTCCTTCGTGTAGCACTTGGTCACTATCCTGTTTGGTCCAGTTTATGGCCGGGGAGGGGTTACCAGTGGCATTACAGAACAACACTGCATTACCACCTTCAATCACAGTTGCATCTGCTGGCCCTTTGTCAATCTTAGTTGGGTCTAAAGCAGAAAATAATTGAGAAACTGACCATGGCTTAATCTTCGATAAAATCCATGAAGCACTTTTCGACAGTAAGTGTAGTGGTTTTAAGAAATTGTTTTTGTTTTTGTGTTGATTATCTGATTTTCCTTTGTCTTGATCACGGTCATCGTCAAAGGTGGCACTTTTCAACAGTATGTCACTGTATGGGGTTTAATTTGATTTTAATATAAAACTACGGGGCAAAGGAAAGACACTTGAGGTTGATGTCTCCTCAAAGCATACAACCACTACAAACATTTACCATTGTCAATACCAATCTTTGTTGTTAGCTTTAAATGTACATTAGCAGACTTCGGTTCGTACTGAGTAAGAGACTGAGTACGCATATGACTTTCAAATTCTAAACAAGAGACGTTCCCAAACTCCTCACCCCTCTGCACTGTTTACCAACAAAGAGCAAGGCTCAAGAGACGAGACAGGTGTGACAATCTAAACCCGCCAAAAGAATTTGAAAAGTAGTACTCGTACTCAATCTTATACTCATACACTGTGTTCTTATCTGACGTCCTCTGTTAACAGCCCGCCTACTGCTGTTGCAAGCTGTCAAAATAAAACATGACATGAAACGAATTGAAAGGAAATACTACACCAAAACGTACAATGTACAGTAACTGTAGCTGTAGCATTTTTCTGTTCACCCAATGCATTCCATGCTGTACATGTGTAATCTCCAGCAGCCTGTCTCTGAATGTTAACAATGCTGTACGTCTCTCCGTGATACATCACTGATGGGCTGCCATCTTTTGTCCAAGTGATGTTTGGCAATGGATTGCCAGTTGCATTACAGTGAAGAGTGAGTTTGCCTCCCTCGACAACAGTCGTATTCGAGGGTGCAAAGGCAATAACACTTTCATCTATTAAACAAACAAACAGTACAGAAAACTTATGGTTTGACAGATTTGTACACAAAATTAATTAGAAAAGCCAATAGAATTCAGAGGAAAATTCATAACGTTCTGTTAGAAATCAGTGACTTATTTTCACAAGTTATTGTGGAGTCATTGTGCTCGCTGGACTGAACCATTCCAAACTAAAGTTCCAGGTTTCAAAGAAGTCTTGAGAAAGATTGCAGTGTAAGTGCAGCTCCTAGCCGAGAAATGTGCAAGAGTTGAAGAGCATAGGCAAAGCTTCTTTGTAAGGAATGCAGAATAACAGAGCCCCATTCAAACCAGCCTCGCTGAACTGGGCACCTCTGTCTAAATATTGTTGAAATAAATAAATTAATTAATCACATGCAAGTGCGTGCAAAATCAGCACATGAGCTGATCGGGAAGTCAACAGTGTGTAGTCAGAACGAGTATCCAGGTCCTTTAATTATCAACGACAGTGAGGATCGAGATGCAAGAATCAACAACAAAAGTTGCTTAACGCAGTGACACAATCATGTTAACTTGTCACCTGATGAAGTCTAGCAGTAAGCTTTTGAAACGTCATGTTTAACTTGACTCGCAACACCGCAAGTAAGAAATTTTAGCTGTTCCAAGATGCACAAACAATTTTTTACTGGCTTACCTGTTGTGAAACATATAAATGGCAGTGCAATTTTAATTGAGTGGTTTTCAATTATTTCATCAAATAAGAAATGTGTGACATACACCATCAAGCAAAAAGTTATCTGTTTTACATAGACAAGGATAAAAGGTTGTGTAAACTTACAGTGTACAGTAACTGTAGCTGTAGCATTTTTCGGCACATCCACTCCATTCGAAGCTGTACATGTGCATGTAATCTCCAGCAGCCTGTTTCCGTATGTTAACAATGCCGTACGTCTTTCCTTGATACAACACTGTTGGGCTGCCATCTTTTGTCCAAGTGATGTTTGGTGCTGGGTTACCAGTTGCATTGCAGTAAAGAGTGACGTTTCCTCCTGCAATAATAGTTGTACTTGACGGTCTCTGAGTAATCACACTCTTATCTAGAAGTGCAAAGGTAAGAAAACATAGGCACGCAAAGCGTGCGTGAGCTATTTTGCAGCTGTCATTGAGAGGTACGGAAATGGTTATTGAATGAACGTGCGTGTACCAAGGTACACTACTGTGATGTTGGTTATTTGAGTAGCGTTAAGCATTCGAAAAGTATTGCTTTTTAGACAGAGTTTATCTCATAAGTGAGCTGTGTCCGATATTGTGCAACGTCGTTCCCAGGGCTTCTTACAGATTTGAGGGTGATCAAAGTTCAATGTTTGAGTTTATATTAGTGGTTTCGAATTCGTATGCGTCATTGATCAATAGATGGTACGCTAATGCGTACAAGTGTGGCTTCAAATTACGACAAAACAAGAAGAAAGTGAGATTAAATCTGTAAAATATCTGACAAAAGTGTGAATATGGGACAAACAAAATAATACAAAACAGTCCTTTCTGAAGCTCATTCTCAGATGTTTCTCGGCAGCTCAATGGATTGAAATTTAATTTTGTGGCTTTCTAATGGAAAGAATATTTTTCCATGGACAAATATTTTGGGTCTAGTAGGAAGCGTAACTTGTCACAAAAATCAATTCTGTAATGTTAGAACCTGAAGAGAATAGCCGATCTTGAAAGTCACGTACGTCTTCTTCTTGCGTGACATCGTGCTTGACGAACGTGGCAACTCCCATATCCAGACAAATATATAGATAAGCTCTGTTTTATTTTCCACATTATTTCACCTGGACTTACATTTTGGAACACACGGCTAAAATCGAGTAATAAGCGTGCCTTGTTAGAAAAGATCATGCCATTGTGTGACTTATGCAAGTCTTGCGTGACTAGTCACGTAGCAAACTGACAAAAAAGCCTGAAACATCGCACGTGCTCACATACCGTGTGGTTGACTGTGGCACTAATTTTTTCGGGATTCAAATTTTTATGATTTTCGCGGTTTTTTCACGATCCGAAAAATCCGAAAAAATTAGTCCATTGTCGAAATTTATATACAAACATCGCCTTTTACATGTCATGTAATATTATGATGGTGCCCATTTACAAAAATAAAACGAAATTAGAAGCAAAACATTCAGAAAAAAAACGATGAAATTGCAGTCGGTACATTACAAGTATTTTAAAAGCTGTTAAAAGCTTTAAAGAAAAGGATCGTCTGAAGGTACTCCATTGATTAACTGATTTAACGTGTTATACATCGGCATGTTGTTCACCTGCATTCGATTGTTTATACTCAAAAAACAAGAATGTTATAATTCCAAATAGAAGGCGGCTTCTGGAAAATCGCAAAAATTAATTCCAAGGAAGAATAAACAGTTTCCCGAATCGCAAAAATTAGTCCTGCAAAACACACACAAAAAAGTCACCATTCACAAAATTAAACTCCCGCAAAAATATTGGTGCCACAGGGTAGTGGTCTCAGATTCGCTGAAGCCACACAAAAATCAGTGGTTGTGTTTAGCGAATAAATTTTGTTTTGATGAGCGTTCTGATGTGAAAGTAAGATACAAAATTGGCTGAAAATAATATTAAGGGATGTTTTGTTATGTAGAGAGGTGGCAATGGGCAAAGGAATCGTTGGAATTTTAAATGAGCGAATTCGAGAATAATGGCGTGGTTGGCCTGTGTGGTAAACAACGTGAATTTTATCACGTGGAGTACACGTGATCAACTCAAGGCCAAATTGTGCTTTAATAGGTCGGGGGGGGGGGGGTTTATCACAGGGCCAGGCAGTCATGTGATAATGTTTAGTGTGGGTCGTTTCACGTGTAAAGAACGTGTTGTGTTGATTGAGCGTGAGATCAGATTACTGTTTTGTGTAAACAAGTGGTGTTTTGTCACGTACAAACCTGTGATGAGACAAAGTTCAATGGCGAGTCACGAGACTTTCATGAGACTGTCATAAGTTCGTTTTCGGCGCTTTTTATTGGCTTTCGTGGCAGCTAGAGTTGTGTAACAAAAGGGAGAAACTTAAAAGGAAGCGGGGAATGAGTAAATTTATGCATTTTTCGTAATCTGAAAAATGATAACCGGTGTTTGTCTATAAAACTGTGAAACGAATCTTGCGTAGAGCTGTTGCGTTTTTGTCTTCGTATTGGAGGTTATAATTGTTTTGATTTGATTTGATTTGATTTGATTGTCTGCTGATCTTTCCGCTCAAACTTTGTACAAACAATCCCGCTACCGCCACGCAGCCTAACCAGAAACCCATTTCTCTGATAAGTCACCTCTAACTTTGCGCTTAGCAAGTCGCACGTACGAGCAACGTTTATGCCACCCGTACAATCTTTTTCCTTGTCGACCTTGTGCCTTTGACGGACCTAGTGATCGAGTGGCATGGGCATTAATTTTAAAACCTACCAAAAGGTGCGAACAGTAATTCGTTTTAGTTCGAAGTTCACGATTCTGCCCTTTTTATACCTTCAAACTATTTGCCATCTATCTACCATCATTAACTATGGGACATCCCTGCACAGAAGTCATGTTATTTCTCACACTCTAAAGTTGAACCAAATAACTCAAAACGTAAGTTGTGCGCATGCGTACAAAGGATTATTTACTAGAACTCGCTTCCACTCACGTGTAAACCAGGTTTGTGCTGACGATTCGTTTTCTAAGGAAGTCTACCACAAGGAAGCCAGCCATTTCTATTTGATATATAAATATCCAACATCAAGCGAATGAAATCCGGACACTTTCGTAGTGTCGCTTTACTAGCAGAATTTTCCGTGCGTTCTCATCTGCATTTTTGTTCCGGCCCCGACAACTAGCCTTTCGGTAAAATTCGACAGTCGTCGGGAATGCCGAACATGGTCCACCCAAAAACCAACCAACCAAAGAACCAACCTTCCCAGAAACTTGAGGCTGCATGCCGACTATGAGGCTATTTTGTAGACAAAATAGCTCAATAAAGGTAAATCAAGATACGTATGACACAGCGGCAAAATGAGTGCGCATGCTCGGCTTTTTGGCGGGCTTCCGGTCATTTTTTGTTTCCGGTTATGATCAGAAAGCTATTATAACGGTCTATTACAACAGAGAAAGTTCCAGTTTTGTGTAGTTTGTAACCAGAAAACAAGAGTCAGCGAGGTGAGGTTCGTTTTGTTGAAAGCGTTTGAAACTTGTTTTACTCATACACTTTGCATACAGGGTTTGGTGCTCGCAACAAAAGTGAAAATTAGTTCGGAGCCGCTAGGGTTTACTTAAGCTTGTTGTGTGGCTTGTGTTTTATCACGGATGCAGCGCGTTGATAAAAATGCATGAAGAGAGAGAGGACGAGACTAAAACTCCAGAGATTATTCCTTTAATATATCAGAAGAGTTCACTCGGGCTGCTCAACTTCCAATGGACCACACTGAAATCAAATTCCGAAAAACAACAACAGTTGCTCCGTCTTCTCGAGCGCTGCGAAAACAGCCAATTGTTATTCCATCATGGAATTCAGTCGCTGTTTTGGGATGAGCTGGCAAATTCAAGTTGAGGTTACATTAGCACCGATACAAGGTAGATGGTGTTACGAGTTTTTGCTAAGAAAGAAAAATTGACACGCATCAGTTATAAATTATAAACAGCTGGACCACAATTTTTTGAATCACCTTCTTTCGGCTTGTATGAAATAAACCTTCAGCGTGCTTCAGCTCTTTTTTTTTTTAATAGAATCATGTGTGATTATAGTTTCTTTCTTTTTACAACGAATTTATTTCTAAAATCATTTAAATTTAAATTTATAGATTTGTAGAAAACTCGTCCAGTACTGCGGTCTCATGTCAGAACGCCGTGATCGAAGATTATATTTTGCACATTAATTTAATCTGAGAAATACTTTAACTTCTCCAATTATATGAACCCTTTCCGTTCGGTGATTCTAGAGCAGTTCTCGCTTTTATTTCTTTATAAGAAAAAGCTTCTTGAAATAACAAACTTTCCTCTCTTTGCTCTGTCTGTAAAAAGTCGATTGATTGTAAGTTTGAGTTGTGACTGAGGAAACCTTGTCTACTGCTTGTCTAGCATGGAAACTGACCCTAGGAAGAATTAAGACTTCCCAATATTTGCCTAAAGGTTTCAAAATTTTACTCTGCAGCTAACATGCCAATCCAAATTAATTAAGCACTTTAGAAAGACGTATAAGTAAGAATCAATTCTATACTTCGCGATGAATAAAGCAAGCAAAAGTGTCGTTTCCTCAGCGGTCCGCATGTTGTTTTCGCTTTGTAGCCTGAATTTCAGGCGAGTTTTTCTGTGGCTTTAATTTTGACTACCAGCTTTTGCAATCATCTTTTTCTTGCTAAAGGACTTATCCCGAGTTTTATCCCTCAAACAACAGCTAGGTAATTTGCTTTAGAAAAGGCGAAAGCTAGCACTGCTACGACAAAAGTATAAGCTTACCTGACACAATTCACGTTTCGCTTACGAGCCATTGACTTCGAGCGAAAAATTTACCATGGTGGCGAAGACAATTAGTTTGCTAAAAAAGATATGTGGAAGAAGAGTCTTTTTAGGAACTGTCTTCAAGGTGAAAACCTTATCTGTTTCGTGACGCCCTTATCTCCGAGAAATGAAAACATACGACGGGAATTTTTAAATTGCCACCATTTTTCCCCGAATGATTTCTCTTGAATCCAGTCTCTCTGCTTGCGCCCGCCCGCAAAAATTGCGGGAACAAGTTAGCGCCCGCGCACTCATTTTGCCGCTGTGACGATACGTATCCATTCTTTGCTGTACATGCGCACGGCGAACATATGCAAAATGGATATGGTGCAACTATGCAACGTTGTTGGCTTCCAACCCAGAACTTACAAAGTTGTTGGTTTCATCTTCAAATACATTCCCTTCCCTCCCAACAAGCTTTCCCTGGGTACTCTTGTAACATCAGGATAATAAAACTTCGCTATTAAATTCGACTCAAATGCCGAGGTTCATAGCTTTGCTAGTCAGAACGGTGCCATGCGCTACCCTTGTTAAACAGTATCAGTCTAGATCTAGATAATAGTGAACCAAGTTCAGTGGTTTGAGAAATAAGAAACTCAATTTACCTAGACACTTACAGTTAACAGATGACTGATTATTAGTTAAATCCCAATTATACTTGTCACTACGAACTTTGTAATAGTACAGTTAGCTCCATTTGGCACACCAGGTAACAATACATATAATCTGCTTAACCCTTAGGCTAATCCAACAGAAATGTAGTTTGCACATCCATCAACCAGTTGCGCCCAAGAGTTAGAGCAGACACCATGCATCTAGCCTCATTAACCAATTTCCGGAACAAAACTTGTAGAAGTCACTTACAATTGTATTTGCTATGTACGTGTATGTGTAAACCGCAAATGACCAACAGTGCTCCCCTGTTATTTCAAACCCGGATATCTTGAATCCCTCGCTATCTTAAACGGAGAACCTTTTGCTATTTTGGTTGATGATGCGCAGTTACTTACTGTCGCCTATCTCGAACTCCCTCTACCTAACACAATTTTTGCTTTCCCTTGCCCGTTTGAGATGGCGGAGTTCTACTGTATGATAAATAAAACTTACAGTGTACAGTAACTGTAGCTGATGCATTTTTCCTTTTACCCACTCCATTCCAAGCTGTACATGTGTAATCTCCAGCAGCCTGTCTCTGTATGTTAACAATGCTGTACGTCTCTCCCTGATACAACACTGTTGAGCTGCCATCTTTCGTCCAGGTGATGTTTGGTGTTGGGTTACCAGTTGCATTACAGTGAAGAGTGACGTTGCTTCCTTCCACAATAACTTGATTAACTGGACTGGACTCAATCATAGAAGGATCTGAAAATCAATAAAAACTATAATCAAGACCATGAACAGTAAAATCGGCCACCTCATGTGAACTGCTTGTTTCTCCATACACACTGTACTACTACTGGGCTGGAACATCCTCCGAGACCTAACCAACACTGTGAAACTGAAATTTTTTCAAGTGGTCATACGAAAGACATGCGTGAGAATTCCATAGAGTCAAAGACCGTTAACAAAATCGGGAGCCATTGATTAAAGTCTCCCTGAAGAGTTAAAGATCAGTAAAGAATGGGTTGCAATGAATCACTGTATAAAGTTTTGTGGTTATTGCACGACACAGTAAGAAGAGACAGTACCCTGCCCTCGTCCATCATACTTCCCAAATACAGATATTGTAAAGGGACCAAATCATGGTGTTTCTCGTTGTTTTTCAGGCAAGCATAGCTAAATTCATAATTATGGAAGGATCTTGCTTGCTCATACATGAATTCTTTCTTGCCCACCAGAGTGGGGACCATATCGAGTGGATTTTCACAACGAATGAGGCACAATCAGTTTTTATCGATTTTATAGGAAACAAAGGGGAAAAACTTGAAACTGTGGGCCCAACCTTTCACGTGGGAAACCATTTCCATCCTGGCCAGCTAAAGACATAAATATGTGCACTGGAATAGCCGGTTTTAACAAAACTGGACCAAATATTTTTGGCTTCCACTGGCTTTTCCACTGGCTTTTCAAAAGAAGATGACGGTGCCCCTTTAAAAAGCTTTTTGATGTTATTTTTTATTCATTTGGATACCAATCCAAGAAAGTGACATTTGTTTTAATAGCAGAGCCTGCGGGCAAAGCCCGCCAGCGGAGCTCCATTGCTAAGCAAATTTGGTAACTATCGATCCGAGAAATTTTGGTTCTGACGTAATAGTCACGTGACCGTCCGTCCGTCCGCACAGACTCCGCAGGAGGGGGAGAGGAGTCCCACGACAACCCGACGGGGGGGGGGGGGGGGGGGGTAGAGAATGTCATCTTTTCTTTGCGGGAAATCGCGGGGTGCTTTTGACCGGCGTTTTTCTTGGCGGGAAATCGCATGACCATCGTCGCTTTTGAAAAAGAGGTTTCTTTAAAGGCTTAAGCTTCTTTAGCAAAACGATTGTACGAGAGTACTGAAGCACTTCACAAAAAAAAAACATCTAATATCTATAAATGGAAAGAAAAAGTTCAAAAGAATACTGGTAGAAGGCGAAAAGTTCAAGTTACAAAAGCTGCCTTCAAAGGACTTCATCGCTTTGTTTTCTTCACGGCGGAGAGCTTGCCCTGTTCTGAAACATAACCGCGTAAGTGAAGCTTTTAAAGGGTCTAAGGTACATGACTTTTAGTATTACGGTCAAAGAAATTACGTTTTGAAATGGGAATTTAATTCATGTCATTAGAAATGTGTCATTTACTTTTGACTTCAAAAAAATTATTAGAAAACGCGCTCAGATTTGTGACAGATGTAGTCTTAAATATTTTGCCATGCTCAGCCGATCCACGATTTTGGAAGTGTAACGCGAATTGCATTTAAGTATACACTTACGGGTTTTCGAGTAAACGTTTTTCAAAAATGATTTCTCTGTCAATTATTTTGTGTTTGTTTTTTCATAACAGTAGGTCTAAGCACAGTCGCAAGACAACTAGCTGCACAATCATCACTTCAGTGAGATTACGACGAATATATTGCTTTCAATTTTGACTTTAGGGCACATCTCTTTGTGCAATTGTCGATTTTCTTGTCCTACAAGTTTTCAATAGTAACAACCTTTTAAGCGAAGCAGTTGTCGGTTTAAAGCTATTTTATCCCAAAAGCTTCCGAAAACAGTTTTGTGCGTTCCTCAAAGTGGGTAACTTTATATAGGCTTACTTCGCATCCGCAAAACTTATGCCAGCATAATTTAAAGCGTGTTTGACGTTTGTTTGTTTTGAATCTTGATGGTCTCTACTGAGTTAGAAAACGAAATATAACTGCAGTTATTTAAAAAACTGTAAGCGAAACACTTGTCGATTTAAACCTATTATATCCGAAAAGCTTCCAAAAACAATTCTGTGCATTTCTAAAAGCGCTCAAATTTCAAACAATTTGCAGCTGCAAAACTTATGCCATACAGTGTAGAGTTAAGCATGTTTGGTGTTTGTTTGTTTTCAATCTCGATGATCTCAAGTTAGAGAACGAAATATAAGGGTTACTTAAGTAACTATAAGCGAAGCAGTTTTGAGTTTAAAGCTCTTTTATCCGGCAAGTAATGAATGTTCTTCAAAGCGCTCGAATTTTTTCTCGGCTGCTATAAAAGCCTGCGCAAAACTTATGCCAGCATAATTTAAAGCGTGTTTGATGTTTGTTTGTTTTGAATCTTGATGGTCTCTACTGAGTTAGAGAATGAAATATAACTGCAGTTATTTAGAAAACTGTAAGCGAAACACTTGTCGATTTAAACCAATTATATCCGAAAAGCTTCCAAAAACAATTCTGTGCATTTCTAAAAGCGCCCAAATTTCAAACAATTTGCAGCTGCAAAACTTATGCCATACAGTGTAGAGTTAAGCATGTTTGGTGTTTGTTTGTTTTCAATCTCGATGATCTCAAGTTAGAGAACGAAATATAAGGGTTACTTAAGTAACTATAAGCGAAGCAGTTTTGAGTTTAAAGCTATTTTATCCGGCAAGTAATGAATGTTCTTCAAAGCGCTCGAATTTTTTCTCGGCTGCTATAAAAGCCTGCGTGACATTTCTTCGATAAGTTTATTACAAGTGCTTCGAAGCTCCCAAAATCCTTTCTTTCGGTTAATCCCAGTAAAATGCCGGTGAAATGCCTGTATAAATTTTTGACCAGACTAATAGTGGCAGCTCATGTTATTTGTTAACATCCGAACGCGATGAAGATAACCCATTTAAATTTTGTTGTTGTAAATGAGCGCCGTCTGAAGTTCATTCAAGCGAACAGCTACTAATCCAAGGAGGTTTGACAAGCCTTGACATTTAATGACAGGATATGGAAACATTGCAAAAACCACGCAAGACGGCTCGTGAGTAAAATATGTGTTCAGTTTGATGCCCGAAAAAAAAAATCAAGCTGTGCTCAGCCTCTAGAATGACCTTTCGAGCTTGGTTTTACAGAACAGATCCCCAAAGTATTGGAGGACAATTCGGAACACTTTCGGGCTTTTTGAGAAACACTTTTCGGAAGCGAACGAGCCAAAAAAAACCCGAAATATATTTCAGACCAAAAAGTTTCAGGACTATTTTTGAGAAACGAACACCAATTTATCTATATATTAGTTAAAGCGGAAGAGTCCCTTTTCCGATATCAATCTACTTAGATTGTATTACACTTAACTATGAGGCTTTTAAAACCAGAACACCCAAGCTTTGCAGAATAGCATATTTTTTGACACTTTTTCATGGCGCATGGCTTTACAGTGTATAGAATATTTAACACTTACAATGTACAGTGACTACAGCTGAAGCTTCAACAGATCCCAGATTGTTCATGAATTTGCACTTGTACTCTGCACCATTGTCCACTCTCGTTAAGTTTACCAGCCGTAGCATCTCAGAGGTAGACAAAGTCACATTACTCCCTGTCTTTGTCCATGTCACGTTTGACTGTGGGCTTCCAGTTGCATTACAGAAAAGAACAGCACTGTTGCCTTCAATAACTGTTTTATTGGAAGGAGCAGTCACAATTTCTGGAGCATCTTAAACGTAAAATACACAGAATCAAGACTTAAAGTACAAAATAAAGAACACAAAATGGTGCAGTCTTTCCACGGAAACGTTTTAGCTCTAAACACTTACTTTGCAAACCCTATTAATAGCAATTAGAATTAGTTTAAACCCCATGATATGGGTTTTTGTGACTCTTTCGGAAACTTCCTTCCCCTTCTTCATAATCTTCTCACTTAATTTTGGTACAATGGCTTTCCCACCAATTTGCAGGCACCCAGCATAAACCTGATTAAAGAGAAGTCGTGTGGAATGAGGTACTGTCTTACAAAGGGTACACAAACTGGTTGGAATGACGACATGTTCTGCCCGCACAACTTCCAATATATGGCACAAAAATTTGGTGGAATGAGATAGACCGTTTCTAAGATGTGTAGGTGGCGACCATTTTCCCACGACACAAAAGCACACTGAGCTTTGTGTAACGGAAGACTCTTGTCTGAAGGAGTTGGTTCAACCACCGTCACCTCCGAACTAAACAAACGTTGGTAAAAATACAGGTCCAACTTCACTCCCGGGTAGAAGTCTCACAAAGGATCCTACACAATTTTGCTGGACCTGTTCATCCAAGTTCACCCAACACTCTTAACGATTGTGCCCCTACTGTGCTAAACCCACTCTAGATACACCTTTATTCAAAGACTTACAGTGAACAGTGATATTTGCTGTAGCTGTAGCAGGACTCTCCACTCCATTACTGGCTGTACACTGATACTGAATCATGTTGTCAGGGGTCCCAGGTCTGCGCACATTAACCACTGTGAGAGACGCGACCTGAGAAAGCACTCCTGATTGGCCAATCAATGTCCAGGTTATCACTGGAGAAGGCACACCCCTGGTATTGCACGTTAGAGTGATATTCCCTCCTTCGGTTACTGTGTAAGTCTGAGGAACCACCTTCGCAAATGGAGCAACTGGAAATGAATAGTAAACATAAAATGTACAAGTAAGTGCATGAGAAATTGCACAAAGCACAATGTGGGGATTGGGGGCTTGGGTGTTAACATGACCCTAGGAGCTATGCCCACTAAAATTGTGAATTTCAGGCCATCCGTGCCAGTTAGAACAACGGCTAGAGGCCATGCCAAACGGGAAGCTTTGGTATTTCTGGTTGTTAGGGATTAAGATCATGTCGCATTTTTTCTAAATTTACCCTTTAAGGTCCAAAATCAACATGCATCTTCTCCTCAAACGTTTCAACATATTTTTTATGGTATGCGTAGGGGGAATTTCCCTGAAAATCAAGACATTTTATCTTTGGTGATCATTTCCTTTATTCTCGTGACCTGTATGCAGTAATATTGTAAGAGAAAATTAGATTCTGGTCACTACTGGAAATTAAGAGGTTAAGCGTAATGGCTTGAACAGTTGAGTATTAAAAGCATTAGACACCTCTGGAAAGGACACCTTAACTGAGTTGGCAAACCTGTGAGTTTGAGCCACATAACATTTTACGGTTGTTTGTATGGCAAAGAGATTTCGTGCATGCAGGTATGCAAGGATTCTCTGTTCCCACATGAATGACTCAAAACTCACTGGCTCATATTTTCGCTTCAAGGCAAAAAATAATGCTCAAATGCGCATGGGTTTTTCATTATTTTTCCGGTGCCCTCTGTAGCAAACGTACCAACAGCAGTGACACTGACAGTAGCATTGCGTCCTGTGCCAACTGTGTTTATAGGAACACAGGTGTACACTCCATCTGCCTTAACAGTCACATTGAACACACCGGAGCTGCTGTTGCCAATGAGGATGTCATTGAAATAGAAGTCATACACGTGGGCAGGAGGATTGGCATCTGTACTGCAGTTAAGTGACACAGTGGTACCATGCAGTACTGTGGTGTTACTGGGTACACTTGTAAGAGTTGAAGCAGTTGGTTGATCTGAGAAAAATAAAGACAACAAACTGACAGTTCACTTCCAAAGTCAAACCCAGTCGCCCACGTAAGATTGTATAGCACATACGTGACTCTGGTGTCTGTGGATTAAACCCTAACTGTGACCAATCAAATAGTATCTCAGTCAAATGGTTCAGTTAACTATACTGTACAAGGTACCCCTGCCAATCGCAACAAACACAAATTACCCAATCAACCAATCACAACTTGAGGCAATTACATGTTACTGGCCCCAAGCGCAGGAAAACGTGCGCAAGCAAGTCGCAGTTGCTTTGAGTTTTTCTTGATTGGTCGAGAAAGTGGCACGAGATTTTTTAACCAATCACAAAGTGGAGTAAAGCAAAACACGAATTACTTTTGACACTCAATGGAAAATTGCTCCAATTTTTGATTTGTGAAACTGCTGGGGAAAACTAGCTTACCCATGCAACCAATACATTTTTGTATCAACATGCACATTCTCCTTAGTGTTGTCCATACACTTTTTGTGGTACTAGTTGAGAGAATTTGTGCAAACATCATGACATTTCATGTTTGGTTATCATTTCCTTTATTCTTGTGACCTCTACGTTTGATCAAGCAGTGATTAAAATTAAATGCTTGTCACTATTGGGGCTTAAAGGGTTAATTATCATCAACTGTGATTCCACCTTTGGGGCGGATGTTACTTACAATGAACATCCACTGCACAGGATGTGTTGTGGGTCCCGATGCCATTTGAAGCACGGCAAACATAACTGCCAGATTCATTCCGTTTAATAGCTTCAATCACAAGCACCTCCTTAGATGAAAGAGTTGCCCCTGTACTTGCTCTGATCCATGTAATATTAGGGGCAGGGTTGCCAGTCGCATTGCAATAAAATGTTCCATTGTCGCCCTCAGTAACTGGACTTGAACATTGTTGGATCGTCAGAGTTGGAGCAACTGCAAGAAATAGAAAAAGGTACATGTCAAGCAGGCTATCGAGCAGAAGTTCCCAGTCTAATTCAGCGGCCAGGAGCTGCTCGCATGACAATACATAGAGGATAGTACATAAGGGCGCAAAAAGATATGAATTTCATTTTCGAGTGGTGAAAACAATATTGTTAAATATTGTTAAAATATTGTTTTCAACACAAGAAAATAAAATTCACATCTTCAAGCCACCACGTAATTTTCTTTTTATTATATGGACAAAAACAAACAAACTTTATTTTCAACGGCGCGTTACGCCTCGAAAAAATTGGAGACTGCAAAATCGAGCAGTGTTTCTTTTAAAATAAATAACAATAGCATTATAAAAGGAAACAATAACAATGCGTGTAAATTAGGGTCATTCATTTTTTCGCAAAACTGAAAAATGAAAAGTGAAAAGTGTCGGCTCAATTTCATTTTTTAAACCTCTTTAGAAAATGAAAAACGAATTTCGTGTAATTCATTTTTTAATTTTCATTTTTTTTCTGAAGCTCGAAAAATGAAAAATGAATCTAGTGTTTGGTTAATTTCATCTTTTAACCTCTTCAAAAAATGAAAAACAAATTCCGTGTGGTTCATTTTTCAAATTCCATTTTTTCTGGAAAAATGAAAAATGAATTGGGTTTTTGCCTAATTTTTCATTTTTTTTTAATGGAAAATGAAAAATAGTCAGAAATTCATTTTTCTAGCTTCAGAAAAAAAAGGAAATTATATAATGAACCTGAAATTCGTTTTCGTTTTCTAAAGAGGCTAAAAAATGAAATTGAACCGACTTTTTTCATTTTTCAGTTTTGCGAAAAAATGAATGACCGTAATGTACACGCATTCAGTAACACTTTTAATTTAAGAATGATTGCTAGAACAAGAGAAATCTACTGCTACTGGACCTACTGATTGAGGATGGTTCCTACTCCTCTGCATTTTCTTTTTTTTTTTGTGACCGCCAAGATGAATTTCATGAAGATTTTTGCAGGTCAGGGAACGGCATTGGTGTGATGTCTCGTCTCTCTTGAGTGGTATCCAGACATTCTCTGAAGATTCTAACATCGTATTTTGTTTTCTTTGCGGTATTTTCATTTTCTTTAGAAAACTTAACTGAATGGATATGTCATCTGAAATGTCAACAAACTGTCGAGAAGCCGCCATTGCGAAGAACAGACAAGAAAGAGCAAAAGTGCAAAAATGGGGGAAACAAAGTGCGCGCGCACATCCGGGACCTTTGGTACGTAACGTTTTCCATATTTCACGAAGTGAAAATATGGAAAATACGAGTGTTTTTAGTTTCTGGTAAAACACTGATGTCCATATAATAAAGCCAGTTATTTGTGAGTGTTTCTGAATGTTGCAGATCTTTGCGTCATTGTCTCTCACTTCTTGCATGTACGTGGATATGAAGCTGATCTTGATTAAGACCAGTAAAGCGGCCTTCACACGTCAAACTAACTTTGGCAAACTCGTGTTGGCAAACTCAAATTAGTGTGTGTGAACGACACAACAACGTGTTGGCAAACTGTTGGCGAAAAATAGAACTTTTTGAAGAGTGCACTTCTCGTTTGAACCTTAAAATCCATTGTAAGCGACCACCATTTGAATCAGGGGATGTTGTTGCTTATGGGAGATAATTCTTAGTATAATGCATCAGTCATCAGTGCAGCAGTGCCCATACCCCCCCCCCCCCGGCCCGACAGCCTTTTTCTTTCCTTTTTTTTTACAAAAAAAGGCAAATTCCGAGGGGTGGGGACAAATAAGTCCACCAACTACCACGGGGTGGGACCAAAAAAGAAGGCAAATGTCCCACCCCCGGGATCATCCAGAAAGCAACACTGCTCAAGATTTCCTAAATTATGACAAGAAATGTCACTCATCATTATTTTCGCTGCTGTTCGGCTACCGTGCGTCTATCCTCCCGTTGTTCTTTTTCTTTAATGCCACTTATCAATAACATGCCAAATGTGTACATGACAGTTGCTTTTGGTTTGCTATTTGGTTCAATTATTCCTTCATTTATTTTAAGGGGGTGGGGGGAGGGGGAAGGGCATCACTGGAGTTGACTGATGCAAAAATGCAGCATTTCACTAAGAACTGATTTATATGGGATTTTGTGGAAAGAGTAGTGGCTTAAGGGGGATGGTCACTTATGAACCCCCTTTGATCAATTCAACTGTACATTGAATTTCAACACTAATGAATAGAGTTCTTTCTATTTCAAGTACACCTGTGGATTGAAACTGTACATTCGTTCTACTACATTACCGAATGGACAGACTGATGCTAATCTATTCATTCTTAAAACAGAATAGAATCCAGAAGAATGTGATAACCATCTAAAGCTATCAAATCCTCCACACTTGGGTTGAGGTTACATGAATACACGAGTTTCCATGGAAATACACCCTCTTTAAAACGAATTTATTTAGTTAAGCTGCATGGCAGGTAAGGTAAAGTCGCACACAAGCCATTGAGGCCCAAACGGCTGGAGCTTATCCAGGTTTCTGTAGCATGAAGCAACTGAGAGTATTGCTACTCTCCCTGGATGGGATGCTAGTCCATCGCAGGGTTACCCCCAGCAGTACGTAGCCGGTACGTTTTCAATGCACCTGGGTGGAGAGAGACAATGTGGGGAAGTTTCTTGTCTAAAGAAACAACACGATGGCAGGGACTGGGTGTCGAACCACCGACCTTCAGACCTGAAGTCCAACGTGCAAACCACTACACCACCACAGTTAAGCTGCATGCATTATGTTTAAGTACTCACACAACACAGTTATCATGGCAGTAGTTTCTGCTGACCCCTCATCATTTTCCACTCTACATCTGTACACTGCGCCGTTATCTCCTCTCAACAATCTGGTAAGATTTAGGGTTTCAGATGTTGATAGTACACTGCTGTTTCCTTGTTTCGTCCACGTAACATTTGGCTGCGGATTACCAGTGGCATTACAGAACAGGATAACTCCATTTCCTTCGACAACTTGTTGAGCCGATGGAGCGGTGATGATCTCTGGAGGATCTAAACAACAAATGGAAAAATAAATACCACCAGAGTTCACACACTGTGCATGGACAAAATAGTGTGAAAAAATGCACAAATTTAGTTTGATGCGAGCGTGGGGCAAAGAAAAAAATCCGACTCCTCGAGGAATTGAACCCATAACCTTCTGTACTCGAATACGCATTGTGACACGTGTTAACCGTTTCACTCCCACAGTAAGTAATGGAAACTTCTAATGTACTAGGTTTAACTTTTGAGTCCACGAACGAAATCCTTTGATGTGATCACTTGGTACTATTTGTTTTTCAGTATGTTGCAATACTGTTTTGGACACTCTTAGACACTCTTGGGAGTTTAAGGGTAAATACTGCATCCAGCATTCACGTTGATTGTCCAATATACTTACAATCAACAGTAATATTTGCTGTAGCTGTCACAGGACTCTTGACTCCATTACTGGCTGTACACTGATACTGGATCATGTTGTCCGGGGTACCAGGCCTGCTCACATTGACAATGGTAAGTGAGGAGCCTGCAGGGAAATCTTTCACATCACCTATCCTTTTCCATGTGATGACAGGAGTAGGTTTACCAGAAGCATTGCAGGCTAATGACACATTCCTACCTGCCACAACAGTCAGTGCAGTGTTCGATATAGTTACTGATGGAGCAACTGAAGATCAAAGAACAAAAAAAACTGATGAGTATAGATACAAGTCATGTACACTGAAGAACAGATGACAATTCAATGGTAAAACAAATATAATAGGGCCGGTTTTCAGTTTAGTTGATCTAACATTTGTCAACCTCCACAATACATTAAACACCTTTCCAGAACAGTTGTGTACCGCTATGTCATTCAATACGGTGACCAATTCAACTGAGTATTCTTTCGTTTGCATGTGAATTGTGCAACATTCAAAAGAATTTTCAAACATTTAGGCCATCAAGGCAAAGTTATTTGCTCGCAAGTGAATAATAAATCAGCTTCGTTTATAAACTGTATGCTCTATTCAGAACAGTGAATTGAAATACTTGTCAAACGTTTATTATATCCAGCCCACCACATTTACAGCTTACAGAACTTTGAATTGACTTTTTTTGCATTCATTTACGCCAGCGTTCACACTTCAGTTGGCGCCTGGGAAAAAATGCCAGGGCGTTCGCACAGAACTGTGGCCTGTTCACATGGGATTGACTGAACTGCACTTACTTGATGTAATGACAAAATAGGTAGACATTTTTGACACCAGTGATACAAGCATACTGTTCTTAATGGGGCAAAATGCATACAATTCAACTAAACTATTGCTCTGAACCCAGGCACATCAGCATTTCATCTAGTGAGATCCCCTAACTTAGGTTAGCCTGTAATGAGTACACTGACAAATGAATTCAAAAGCAAGTGAACAGTTCTCAGTCTCTTGTTAATTGCCTAGCAAAATGAAGTTAATGCCATGTGAAGTCTCTAAAGAGTCTGATCACTAGTGAACTCACCAACAGCAGTGATGCTAACAGTTGCATTGTGCCCTGTGCCTACTCTGTTGATAGGAACACAGATGTACTGTCCATCTGCCTTAACAGTCACATTGAACACACCCGAGCTGCTGTTACCAATGAGGGCGCCATTAAAGTAAAAGTAATACAGATGGGCAGCAGGATTGGCATCTGTACTGCAGTTAAGTGACACAGTGGTACCATGCAGTATTGTGGTGTTACTGGGAACACTTGTAAGAGCTGAAGCAGTTGGTTGATCTATGAGAAATAAAATCAAAGCCATTATTGACAATGTGTGAGAGTGCACCTAGTGGCTCATGTGTTGCACTTGAGGAAGCTGCCTGGATGGTTGTGGTTACAAGAATGATTTAATAACTAACACTTCAGAAATAAAGTGGTGTTCCGTGGAATGCACTGAAAAGATGTTGGATCAGAGAAAGCTTAATGTCGAACTATTATTCTTGTTTCTTACCTTCATATGGTAAACATAAAAAGTAGGTATGCCAAAGGAAGGTAAAAACCACATTCTGACTGGCTCTTCGCTTCTTAACCAACGTTTTACCAATGAATCCTGCCTATACCTATTCAGTTAATTCCTAATGTTTTGGATCAACAAAAGGAAGAAGGCGAGGCCGAGAACAGAAATCCCTGCAAAACCAAGTTTTGGTTGATGCAAATGAATGATTTCTATTCTCAGCCTTGCCATCTTCCTTTCATGAGCACAGTTGTCAGATCTATGGATCTGGATTTTACATCAAAGAAGCAGAATTTCCAGACTACAGTTAAACAACACTCTCTGTGTCTGCCCCTCAGCTAAATGTTAACTTCACATTCAATTGTTTCTTTACACCACAGTGGTGGCATCTGAACTTAGGTAGTTTAAAACTGGAAAATAAAGTAATAATGCTCCATTAATTCTCTCTCTCTCTAACTTGGTGCACTGACAAACCATTACAGAACCTGAGTGTGTTTTTGTTTCTAGTAAGTGACTACTGGAGGCCATCTGAACTCCAGTAGCCACCTACTTTACTTTGATTTTCACTTAAGGTCAAGTGACAGATCGCAGGGACAGGTCTCTCTGATAAGCTGCCTTGTGTGCACTTGTTAGGTGGCATGTCACTGAGACGAGGCCCTTGCTTAGTGCACACGATGGGACTATAAACAGGAAATCCTGGATTATGATGAGGGTAACTGGAAGCTGGGATAAATAACGTTTCCCATTAGAAAATTCGTGTCATTTTGACCTTTTGGTCTGATTCTGTCAATAGCATTCCATCCAAGAAAGTGTACAATGTAGTACTACAGCTACAGACACCAGGATGAACTCCTGTCATAGGTAACATTTTACAGCCTTGGGAAAACTCACAAAACTGCTGCACAAAGTGCATGCAATAAAAAAAAAAACTTTGTGTTATCAACTGCAATTCCACCTTTGAATCAAATGCTACTTACAGTGTACATCAACTGCACAAGAAACATTGTGGGACCCAACGCCATTTGAAGCACGGCAAACATAACTGCCTGATTCATTCCGTTTAACAGCTTCCATCACAAGCATCTGATTAGATGAAAGAATTTCCCCAGTCCTTGCTCTCACCCAAGTAATGCTGGGAGTGGGGTTGCCAGTTGCATTGCAATACAGTGTTGCATTGTCCCCCTCAGTCACTGGTGTAGAACACTGTTGAATCGTCACAGTTGGTGCATCTGCAAAAATACATTAAGAGACCACATGACTTTGAAGTATGTTATGTTTATAACCACATTTGTACACCAAAATGCTTGATTGTGATTGGTTCTCCACACGCCTATTTGATATGTAATTGGAGGGTGATCATGTGGGTGTCCAATTACAGCTGTCCAATCTGAACTTTTTGTAATTGGATAGCTGTAATCGGACAACTATGCTACGTGTACGTCAATCAGGTGCACTGAAATGGGTTCTTTTTATACCTGTTTCTCCACTGCTTGCAAAACTGATAATTAAAAGTACATCCCCAAAGGGCACGTAGATTTTCTAATCTTGCATTTTGTTATAGATACGATTAATTGGTCACTGGACTTCGTTTCGTTCAATTCAGGGGTAATCATGCTCGTAATTACTAATCCTCCTTGCCCTACGCGCTCAGCCGATTTAAAATTACTTGCCCGATTACTCCCTGAATTGTACTCCACTCAATCCAATTACCATTACTAATACCTTGTAGCCAGGGCATTCAGCATTTTTACAGTTGCCACCTTTGAGACATGTCAAATGTTCAAGACAACACCAAATAGACAAAACACATCTTAGATCACCATACGTACAGCTTAACACATAGATCTGTATAAATAATATGGCATAATTTTTATGAATACTCACACAACATGGTAATCGTGGCATTAGCTTCTCCTGACCCAAGGTTATTTTGCACTTTACATTTGTACACTGCTCCATCATCCCCTCTCATTAGTGTGGTGAGCCTTAGAGTCTCAGATGTAGTAATAACCGTGTTGTTTCCTTGTCTAGTCCATGTAATGTTTGGCTGTGGATTACCAGTGGCATTACAGAACAGAAGAACTCCACTTCCCTCAATAACTTGCTGGGCTGATGGGGCAGTGTCAATTGCTGGGGGATCTATGGACAAAACAGTACAGAAATTATTATCATATTATACCAGTCCTGTACTTCCACGATAACAAAATCTATAAAAAAGTCTTCTTTCAACTCCTGCAATAACCTTCAGTTCTTGTAATTGCTTTTCGACTTTTGTTCATTATTTGATACCAATCATCGATGTATCATTGACCCACCTACATGTACTACTGTACAGGCTGCATATTAGCAACTTCTTCATGTACACGTACTTGCAGGCCAAAATGCAAATTGACTAAAAAAAAACATAAGGCTGAACAATTTGACTTTCAAGGAAGTGGCTTATAAATAAATGTTACAATGGGAACACTCGAACCATGGACACAAGACTTTTCCCCGCTTTTTAGCATCATCCAATCACAAAGTCACTTCATAACAAGGCTCGTACATTTTTGTCTGTTGAGTCATATTGAGAGTGAAACAGCGATCATGGCTGACAAGAGTGAAGTTTATATTTGGCTCAAATCATTGTCTCTGGGCTGTGAAATTAGAAAGTCTTTCGCTTAAGTTCAAAAGCAGTTCGAATAGTGAGTTTATTTGTTCTCACGGATAAGATAAAACATTTTTTATGAAGTTTTCTGAAGTATGCAATTTGCTGGACTTATTTTGAATCAGAACAGTTTCTATTCAATAAAGTTTTGTTTTTAATATAGATTGTGTCTAATTGCGCCTGCATTTGAAGAGAATTTACATTGTTTAGCAGTAAGAGCGAGTTTATTTGTTTTCATGTGTTAAATTAAGATAAAAATAGCAGCAGAATAACAAAGTTGTCAATCAAACGTAGCTGCATTTTCTGAAGTATGCGATTGAATTTGCTGGACTTATTTTTGACACAGCGTCGCTAATCGTTATTTCAGTTTCATTTGCAGTCAAAGATGAGTTTTGTTTGAGGTAGCACTTTATTTGGTGAAAACACAACTCGCAAGTGTTTAGATGGGGCGAGTAAACGGGCTGGAAAAGGATGTCAATGCCGTGTTCTTGTAGAATATCTCGTAAAACAGCCTCTGCAAAAGGTCCGTGGTGGAACCCACAGCTGTCCATAATAACGATGTCGCCATTCTCAAGAATTGAACCAAGAGTTGAACCATCTACTCTATTCACTGAAAGAGCTTCATTAAAGAAATTCAACAGCTCCATACCATTAGAAGGGCCAGTCTCAAAACATCAAAGTAATTCACTCCATTTACGGAATGAAGTAAGTTGAGCTTACCCTTGTGAAAATTTTTACGAGATCTCGCCGAGATCTCGCCGCGATCTCGGCGAGAATCGCGGCGAGATCGCGGCGAGATCGCGGCGCGTTTTTGGCCGCCGAGATTTCCCTATCTCGCCGAGATCACGGCCGAGATCGCGGCGAGATCACGGCGAGATACGGGAAATCTCGGCGGCCAAAAACTCGCCGCGATCTCGCCGCGATTCTCGCCGAGATGCGGGAAATCTCGGCGGCCAAAAACGCGCCGCGATCTCGCCGCGATTCTCGCCGAGATGCGGGAAATCTCGGCGGCCAAAAACGCGCCGCGATCTCGCCGCGATTCTCGCCGAGATCGCAGCGAGATATGGAAATCTGGGCAGGCAAATACGCGGCGAGATGTTGCAGCGAGATCGCGGCGAGATACGGAAATCTCGGCGGCCAAAACGTGCCGTGATCGCGAGGTGATATCGCGGCGAGATATGGATATCTCGGCGGGCGGTTTCGCGGCGAGGCCTCGGTGGGAGTCTTGCCGGGATTTGCGGCGAGAAACGAAATTCCTGTTATCCCGTCGAGAAGCGAAATTCTCGGCAGCCAAATTAGGTTCGATGAGAACGATATTTACACTTACGTTAACAATTAATCAAACTACCAGACGCTGACAAAACTATGTCCTATATTGCAGTTCCAGGAATTGTTAACAAGATTGTTTTCAGCCTTGGACGTGTTTTGAAATTAAATTATCCTTTATATGGTACTGTTTCCACGTGACAATAACGAGGAGACAAAGAATAGTTCACGTGCACGTGTTTTTACTTCAGCTGATCGATCACCATTAGTTGTCATTCCCCACGCTGGTGGAAGGAGGCAAGTGCCCACCTTGTTAGCTGTGAAATCCGTAGCATCGATCTGCAGGAGAATAAACCAACGAACAGGAAGAGTTTGATGGTGTTTTGAGCATTTTTGTGTTTGTTCGCACTGCATTTTATACGCTCACCTGTAAACGATATGTGTTCTCGGTTCAGGGAGAGCGATTTATTTGTAGTCAAGACAAAGTATTGAATAATGGCCGTGCAGAAACTCAGGTTTGTTCATCTAAGCAAGGAACTGACAAACTAAATCGCCAAATATTAGCAAATGTGGTGAATCTATTGAAAACATCTGTGTGCGCCGCTTGCGCTTCAAACTCGTTTGTGAATGTAAACACTGAAATATGAATGATCGTGCAGCTATGAACAGGGATGACCATTTTCCGTTTTGGTATAAACCTAACAATCCAATAAATCAATCTAGTTAATAATCCTATTATTTTCCCTTATCTTGGTACTTTATTTTGGATAGTTCAATTGAAAACAAAAGGCCTTCTAAATGACAACAACATCTAATTAGACTGGATAAAGTGTTTTTGTGGCGTCTCCTTGTCTTGCACTGAGAAATTGATTGTGGTCACGCAAATCTTGAGATTATTTTGTCATGTACTGCGATGCTCGTGAAATATTCGATCGCAAAATTTGAGTTGTTACTGTTTTGCATCTAAAACTAGTTAAGAAGGAACCATTTTCAGTATAAGATTCTGCAACTTGCCGCAAATTCTTAAATTTGTCAGACTTGTCACCTGACTGTTTACGCAAATCTGGGGAAGACGACGAAAATTTTATTTCTGAACCCATGCAAAAAGAATGCCGAAGTTTTGGCTCATATCAAATTTGTTACCGGTAAGTTAGGTTATTTATACCTCATCCCCACACATTTTTACAGGAAAGTCAAGCGAAGATTTTTTTAAGCTTAATTAATATTCTCACGAAGGAACATGTTTCGGTGAAAGACCCGCAGTTTACTTGAGTGAAATCAACATCACCAATTAAAATAAAGGTCAACAGTCAGCCGACGAGATAAAAGGGGAAAAATCAAGGCAAGGAAAAGCTGTACATGCTGATGATGTTGTCTGAGAAAAGTGAAACTCACTGACCTTTGTCTCACACGTTGAATGCTTGGGCAACTACAAAACTCGTCGAAGGACTGATTCCCGGTGGAGAAGAAACCCATTTGGTGGCTTCCATCGCGGCATTACTGATTAAGCTGTGTAGACTACAAACGTTCTGAAAGTCTTGAAAGCATTTAACCTGAGTGTTCATTCCTCAATTGTAGCTTTGTCCATAATATATAAGTTCATTCCCAGTACACTTTAGGTCCTTTAGTGTGGCTTGTTTAGTTGTGCAACAGTTTCTTGTATATCTTCCAAAACGCTCTAGCTCTTGCTTTAAACTTGAAAGAACCATGTTGTTTTCCGTAGTAAAAAATAACATGTTTAACATTTCAATTTTCCCCTGTGCATTCAACAAAAAGAAGCCATTTCCCACTTCTGTAAGTTTTGTGGAAAAGTTCTCGATTTTTTTGGGCTTACGCGAGCACCGCTCGCCGATGGTGTGATTGAATCAACCAATCACATTGCCCCATTAACACAACGGCGGGAGTCAAGGCGGGATTTTTTGGCGCGACTTTACGGTATCAGGTAAGCTCATGGCCGGCAAGCAGCGAAAAAAGTCAAATTCAGAACGACAACAAATTAGTCACAGGTATCTGTCTTTAAAACCCTTGCCTAACTCTTCCGTAGTGGTTTATAAAGAAAGTTCAACAAAGAGATGACGGACATGACAAACGAAGTCCTCTGCATACATCATTGGTAAGTGACAACAGAAACTCATAAGGAGTTGAAACGTGTAACTCGCATGTATAGGTTTTGAACGATGCTCGTAATTATTCATTTTCGCAAGTACCATATTTGGAACACGAAGAAAGAGAGAACTGACCAATCAATCTGCGTGAACGACGTGACGTAATTTTACACCAAGTTCGCGCACTTGTTCATAGATTAATGGCCGACAAACTGGGGAAAATGAAGCCGAAAAACTTTCAAACGTAGGAACGACAAAGCGAAAAGAAATACCGGTTTCGAAGACCGAGCAGGAAATTTTTGAGGCAAAAAATATTAGTAATTGAAACAACATGGAGCAAAGCGCTGGGGTAAGAACTAAATCAGACTGTGAAACCAAACCAAAATAGTCTAGTGTTGTTTTTATGATTTCAGTCCCGCTTCTTTCACCGTCGCACTATCAACAAATGTTCACAAAAGGTAGATTTTATACGGAAAACTTTTGACACCGAAATATCAAGACATGATACAAAAATAAAACACAGTAAAATTGAAGAGAACCGTTTAATAATATTGAAGTGTCATACGTTTTCAGTGATTCGCTACCAAAATCAAGCTAAATAAGCTGAATAAGAAAGGACGACTTTTTCTTCGGCTATATACTACAAAAATAACATCGTTTTACCTGCAGTCGATGTAGCTCTGAGCTCAAGCAGCTCCAAATGTTCAAATAAAGAGAACGTAATGCAAAATAAGTTGAATGATCGCTTTCCCAGTTGTTTGATTCATTGTTAACATGTTTTTTTGCCACATCCCGTCCGCGGCGTCTGAACCTGGAACCACTACGTTTTGTGTTCGTTTCAACTCTCCATCTACAATGTTAAAATCATACAGCTTCAATCCGCTTTGGGCGATGAATACAACAATTTTTTCAGGAAACATCAAACCTGTTCCACATTTTAGAGCCAATAATTGTACGACTTTTGCGAAAAAACTTATTCCCGGACGTTCACTTCGGACCAGTTTCATTGATCCATTCAGGTTTGCAAAGAAACGCTGCAACACTTCGCAAGGTTTTGGCGCCTTAAACTCGTGCGTGGACTGGAGCGAGGGGTTTCCAAATATGGTACTTAGAAAAAATGAATATTTACGAGCATCGAACGCGAGTTACACGTTTCAAGTCCTTATGAGTTTCTGGTGACAACAAATAGACGTCAGTGGTCTGATGAAATCAAATGACTTCACATGTAAAACAGCGATTCTGATCGTTGTTATTTTGCTCGTTGCTGCTCGTTGCTGCTCGTTGTTATTTTGATCTCAAAAGCCGGTAAATTAATTTGTGAGCTGATTTATTTCAGATTCTTGCCGACCCTCGAAATAGGTCGCTGGTCGCGCTTGTTTGAAACTATGGGTACAGGGTCAGGAGATTTGCACAAATACAATGGCAGTTGCAGCAGTAAAACCTGAGAGAAATCTTACCGATATCGAGATTCTATGAGATAAATCTCGTAAAGATCGAGACAGTCTCTGCGTTGCAACAGTAGAAATCTCGACATGAAATCGCCGAGATCGCGGCTATCCGCGCCGAGATTGTGACTATCTCGCCGCGAACTAGTTTGTCGCGGCGAGATCGTGTTGCAATCTCACTTCTCGCTGGATATCTCGGCGCGATATTTTGAAATCGCGCCGAGATCGCGGTTATCTCGCCACGAACGGGTTTGGTGCGGCGAGATCGCGTTACGATCTCGCCGCGGGGTAGATATCTCGACGCGATATTTCGCAATCTCGCCGAGATGGTGGTTATCTCGCCGAGATCTCGCCGATCTTGGCGTGATCTCGGCGAGATTGCCGCGATCTCACCGCGGGCTACTTTTCTCGGCGCGATATTTTGAAATCTCGCCGAGATCGTGGCTATCTCGCCGAGATCTCGCCGAGATCTCGGTCAAATTTTTACAAGGGTTATAATTTGCATTTGAGGCATAGCGCTGAATTTCAGTCGCAGGTTCTCCAATATAGGAATTTCCATACACGCGATTTCCTGACGTTACAACAACATCACATTCCTCAAAAAATTGAAGTTTTGTATAGTCATGTCGTCCAATTTGATCAAGAAAACAATCGGTGTAGTCCGTATTTGCTTGTGACAGTGATTCTTGGGGTACTTCAGGGAAACCTTTTTCTTTGTCATTTTGCAGTCTTCTCGAAAGCACTTTTTTATTGCAGGCTGTGATGGTAAATTACCAGGGGGAGAAATTCCATCTAACAACAAATGCTGTTGAATCTCACTCGTATACATACTAGGTTTACATGATTTCTCAGAGTCCACGTATTCCACAACATCTACCGACATTTTATTTTGAACCGGTGTTTTTTGCGGCCCAGCAAGAAACGAGTTGCTGTCTTCGCAGAATTGGACAACTTTATTTCCATATCCGACACTAACACGCATATTTTGTGAAATTTGTCTATGCGAAAACCCTTGATGATGTAGATCAAACACTCTTTCCCAATAAACTTGAGGCAGAGCTTTACCATTGTCGTATATCCCTTGCTGTCGATTGACACCGACTTTGCATTTAACTTTGCCGAACAGAAATAAAAAAGACTCAGTGGCAATAAAAACTTGAAAGATAACTTGATTCTAGCGAAAAAAAGTTGTTCTTACGAGCATAGTTAGCAGGAGTGTAGGCCATTTCACGTTCGAAAATATTGCTGATACACCGACATAATTATAAAACTCACATTATATTTTCGCGCCACTGCTGTGACTGGACAACGCCTAAAAAATGCTAATCCTTTTGTTTATATGAAGAGCTCTCATTGGTTACCCGTCAAGTAAATGCACAAAAAAATGTCAAGCGTCCATGGTTCGAATGTCCTCACTGTAAACCTTTCAATTGATTTAAACATTTGTCTGGACCAATATAACAAACCTACAGTATGACCACATTTCCATATCGTATGAATTTAACCTCAAAGAGAAGGCAAAGGTATGTAAATGCTTAAACATAACAAAGCATTGCATGCACCTACAATCATATGTTATAATCCCTTGAGAAAAAGTGGAATTCTCAGTGGTTTCAATAAGCACTGATGGCCGACAAAAAGCGTTAGCTACTTGGCTCAGCGAAGTTGGCTACTTTTTTTGGAACCCTAAATTGAAGCACAGGTAATTAAAAGAAAAATGATTCTTTCAAACCTAAATTGAATAGTCGGTTGCTCTACTCAAACCAGCTGCAACCAATTCAGATTTTATTGATACCAAGACTGCACTAAATAGAAAAAAAAGGGCATACTTACAATGAACAGTAACACTGACAATAGCTGCAGCACGATTCCCCACTCCATTGCTGGCTTCACACTGATATTGTATTAAGTCATGCGGGGTCCCAGGTCTGCTCACATTGGTAATGGTGAGTGTGGAACTTTGCGATAAGCTTTGTCCTGATTGGCCCACTCTTGTCCATGACACAGAAGGTTCAGGCTTACCAGAAGCATTGCACGACAAGGTGATGTTGTTTCCTTCCACAACAGTGGAGGACGTGGGATAAACATCTACTGAAGGTGCATCTAAAAAGAAGGATAAGAATTTATTTTGTAACACATTCTATTATACAACCTGCATGGCAGGTAAACAACAAGTTTACAGCCCTGTACATCTATTTTGTAAATTTATTCAAATTTGCAGCAACAGTTAAATCAGGTAGCATAGTGTTGCCTCTATTCTGTAATAAAGGAGGGGGCAGGGATGGTGCAGTGGTGAGAGCACTGAGATTGACACCAATGTGGATCAGGTTCGGTTCCTGGACTCGGCACTATACACTTATGTGGGTTGAGTTTGCTGCTGGTTCTCATCCTTGCTCTGAGAGGATTTTCTCTAAGTAAACCAGTTTTCCCCTCTCCTCAAAAACCAACATTTAAATACGTTCCAATTTGACCCGGATTACAGTGGACAAAGAGCCACCCCGTGGATGTGCCAATGCTGATTCATATTAATTAATTAATAATTAATTAATTATTTTTTAATATTGCTCAGTTTCATGTTCATGAAGTTGTGTACAGGAGTAGAGTGGTAATAATAACTGGGACGAAAAACATTCATGCCAAACAATATTTATGATATACATAGTATTGACTTATCAACAGCAGTGACACTGACAGTAGCATTGTGTCCTGTACCAACTGTGTTAATAGGAACACAGGTGTACACTCCATCTGCCTTAACAGTGGCATTGAACACACCGGAGCTGCTGTTACCAATGAGGGTGTCATTGAAGTAAAAGTAATACAGATGGGCAGCAGGGTTAGCATCTGTACTGCAGTTAAGTGACACACCGGAGCCTCGCAGCAGTGTGGTATTTGAAGGAGTCATTGTCATTCTTGTCCCAGTTGGCACATCTAAAAGCAATTAACACTTTGTCATTGTCATGATAACATTACTCAAAATAAGGCCTGCCCGTGGATTATTATTTTTGTGAACAGAGGTTAGTTTAGCAATTTGAATTTTTCCTTGTATTTCTGGACTATTCTTACTAAACTAAGCTAAACAATGTTGTGACGGAATTTATCACCAATAATTGCTCCCAATTAGTAAAGATAATAATTTTATTATGCAAGGTTGCACACTAATCTGCCATTTCACCCGCACAAAAGCGTACCTCTTTTCACTAAATGAGCTATATTTCTTGAAATGCGCCATTTCCACTCACAATTTCCTCAAACCTGTCAATGAATCCATAGTCGAAAAACAACTATACCCCAGAAAAGTTCCACCTTTTCCAACATTTGTCACCAAAAACGGCAATATTCTGAGCTTCTTGTATAAGAAATCAAATGTCGGTATTCGACCGCCGACCTCTGCGCACAAATATATGCAAATATGCTAATCTCATCTAGCTGTTATCTTCTCACTGGACAATTCGCACAATAGCGTGGACGTGACAAAAACTACTGTGTCAGGGAGGTGTGAACAGTAAGCAAATGGTCACGCTTCACGCATGAAATGTCACACTCTGTTTACAATCTGCCAGGAAAAACCACCAGACAAAAACTTGCTTGCGTTCCACTCGTCTCTGTCTTGAAGAAAATCAGAAAACAAATTTGGATCCTCCTTATGTTTGCCCTAAACTGCAAGTTCAAGCAACATTTAACTGTCAACATCTCTTGCTTCGAAACTGGTTTCATTTCCCTTTTTTTTAAAGGAAACGAAAATAAATACGTGTACTATATATCTGTTTTTAATTTTTCTCAAATACAAGATGCACGAAATTGTAGCACACAAAGCATTATTTATTTTATAGCAACCGTATGATGAGGAAATTTGCACTGTATAAGCGAGCTTGTTGTTGCAAACAAGTGGTGGAAGAGTTTAGTCACCTTGTCTGTTCTAAAGAAATGTCTTCTCTAAATAGAAGACAAATATCTGTGTAAAATGTTGCACACCTCCCCGACACAGTAGTTTTTGTCACGTCCACACCATTGTGCGAATTGTCCTGTGAGAAGAGAACAGCTAGATGAGATTAGCATATTTGCATATACTTGTGCGCAGAGGTCGGCGGTCGAATACCGACATTTGATCTCTTATACAAGAAGCTCAAAATGTTGCCGTTTTATTTGGTGACAAATGTTGGAAAAGATGGAACTTTTCCGGCGTATAGTTGTTTTTTGACTATGGATTCATTCAGGTTTGAGGAAATTGTGAGTGGAAATGGCGCATTTCAAGAAATATAGCTCATTTACTGAAAAGAGGTATGCTTAAATTGTGCAGGTGAAATGGCAGATTAGTGTGCAACCTTGCATAATATTATAATACTAATTGGGAGCAAAAATTAGAAAGATGCTTATTCTCGCTCGGAAAGCGAATTTTTGCCCTAGATAGCAAGTACTTAAGATATAAACAAAGAAACAATGTTTATTTCATAAAATTTTATTAATTTTCAGTCATAACTCAAGCTTTGGCTACCTGTGAAAAAACTGATGTCAGTTTGTTAAGTTTCTTATATGATAACCACTCTGTACACTGTACACACCGCTCGAAAGTATTGGTGCATAAGAACGCGGCGAAACCTCATCCGCCGCCATTTTGTTTTCCTCGAATTTGCCGCAGTGGGACGAAAACCGCAACCTCGGTAAGGACGAAAGCGACCGATACCGCGGCTGACTTGACGCGGCAATGCCTCGGTAACCAGACAATAGTGGCTAATTTCTATTGTTTTGGCATTGTTTATACTTTATCTCACTAATATTCTCAAAGGAGTAAATAGACAAAAGGTTAGCAGTATAATTTCACAAGATTGCGCTTCGTGATAAAACCGATTTCGGACTCGATCGTGTGCTGTCACGCCGGCTTGACATTGCAGGTGTTTTTATCACCAAGTGCAATTATAAATAAAGAACTTTAAAGATCGTGTTTTTATTGGTATTAGATCGTTTAAGGAGAGCTATGAGCAAGCCGATGTATTTAAATGTTTTTCGAGCAAGCCGGTAGTCCGTGCGATACAACACGAGAGGTTCTCGTTTCAGACTTTGCAAGACAGCGGGACGAGGTGCCACAATCATAATAGAATGAATTGTCGGGCAGCCGCAAGCAAACTTCGAGCGAACGAACAGAAGCTCACACGTTCAATAGTAAAGTAAAACATGTTCTTTATTAAAAAAAAAAACAACAATTTTAGTCGGCGAACCCATGACTATGTGGTGCCAAGGGTTGCGTGAATATTAATAATTTGCGTGCCGAATGCGAGGTAAGCTAAAATTTTCAGAATTGAAATATGCCTTCACCATACTCAAACATGCCGTCAAAAGCGAAACTGTTGAATGTAACTTGATGTTAGAAAGAGAATTAGAGTAAAATAGCAAGTTTTTTCCTGAGATTATTTTTAGTTCACGGAGCATTGCACTGAATTTGAATTTGCATACTGTGAGTCTCAAAATAAATGTGGGAACAAATCGAACCTTTCTAGATCTTTTGCGCACTTAATCCTTAGATGATAATTGAAATAGGAAATGAAACTCATGTTGAAACTCAAAGACAATGCCAAGTGTAAAAGAATTTGTAAGAAATAGCGATATACAGCGCGGAGTTCGTTTCAGTTCAAAAGCGTATCAAATTTGCATAACGGGTGAAATCTGACCTTTATGGTATGTAATGCAACAATTCTATCTCTATGATGTCCGTTTTATTTCTTCTAGCTGTTGCAAATGGCACGAGTATCCATTTCTTTCTTCGACTAACGTTAGCGTTCAGCAAAAGTGCTCGGAAGTCACGGTTTGTGAATCACGGTAAAAGCAATAATCATGTGAAATCTATCACATCCTAAAATCATCGGCGCGCGACGTCTCGCTTATTGAAGTTAATTAATCTTTGAAACAAAGGAAACAAAAGGCTATTCAAACACCACCGCGTCCTATTCTTTACCGCGGTATTTTTGACCGCAAAAAACCGAGATAAAACCGGAGTTTTCAAAGAAGTTAGACGGGGTTTTCCCGAGATCAAACCAGAGATACAAACTGCGATTCCACCGCGGCAGTATCGCGGAAAATGCACCAATACTTTCGAGCGGTACTGTATGCCATACTATGGCATAATGGCATTTGGATTTGAAAGTGAAATCATCACTTACTGCATGCACACATTTCCACTAAATCTTCAGTAAAACATACATTGTAGTAAATATAATTAACTTACAAAACACATCAAGACTGCAAGTTCTAGTGACATTATTGCCAATGCCATTAGATACATGGCACTGATAACTGCCAGCTTGACTGCGATTAACAGCGATTAGCACCAGCTGTTCACTGCTGCTGAGAGTCACCCCAATGTCTTGGTATATCCAGGTGATGTTTGGTGCTGGGTTTCCAGTGGCATTACAGAAGAGGGTGGCATTACTTCCCTCGGTTACTGGACTGGGACAATGCTTGACTGATAATGCAGGCTCATCTGAACAAGTTTAACAAACAGAAAATATTTTTGGTTTTCCTGAGTTATCCATGATATATACATGTAAAGTTGAATGAAGCAAGAAATTAAAACCTTTTTTTGTTTTTTTTTTTAATTGGAGGCAATTTGCAAAAATTGATCTCTTCTTTGGAAATGCCATTACACAAAACATTTTTTTTTAATTGAGCTTCCCTCTGGCCCAGCTGCCATTCACAAAACAGAATACCATTTATTAACTCTTACAGTAGATAACTAGTTACAGTAACTTAAAATTGTGAACTTGACAAAATTTGCAATGAAAGTACCTTGCTCAGTTATTAATAATTTAAACTTATCAAATGCAGTGAGTGACGTCAGTACAAATTTGGCTCAACCATGCAGTGTTCCACCATTTGAAAATATTATTGTAAATGTCCAAGTGAATAGAAATGAGACTTCACTCATCATTATCTAGATCACTTACAGAACTATATTAATAATACAAAAACATTATTCAAATTGCTTACAAAGCACATTGATGGTGAAACTGGCAGTTGCCGCCTGTCCCACTCCATTCCATGCCGTGCACTTGTAGCCCCCATGCTGCTGACGTGAGATGTTGGCAATAATGAGGTCCTCTCCCTGATGCAACACTTTTTGATTACCATCTTTTGTCCAGGTGATATTGGGTGCAGGGTTGCCAGTTGCATTACAGTGAATGATGATGACGTCGTTTTCAATGACAATCTTATTAGATGGAGCATGGACAATTTTAGAGGGATCTGAGAGTAGAGATCAGTTGTGTAGCTGTTAGTTAACAGCACTGTACTTGTGTCAACTTAGTACACATGATTGTACATTCTGTAGACCTGCATGTGGAAATGCAGCAGCAGTCTCAAAAGCCTAAGTCAACCAAGTGCCTTGCATAACTTAAAGGGGTTATGTGCCTAAGATATCCAGTGGCCTCCACTGTGGTCAACAGGCCCCCAAATGAACTATTTTGCAGTATTGCGCTTATCACAAACGATGTCTGTTCCATTCATTCAGGTGGTGCCTGTGAGCAAAAAATAATGAGAGCAGAAAAAAATCAGAAGAAGACTGGGGAGAGAGGTGCCTCTCTCCCCAGTCTCCTCTCATTTTTTGCTTCCCACTCTCAACATTTTTCGCTCATGCACTACTATCTGAATGCCTAGAACGAGTTCTCGCAAGCTCTAAGCAATGTACATAGCATAAGTTAGTGCTTTCAATAAGCACCAACGACTGATGAAAGGCATCTGCAAATTTGCTCAAAGAAGTCGGCTACTATTTTCCCTAAACTGAAGTAATTAAAGATTTCTTTCGAATCTTGTTGATAGATACATGTACAGTTGGGAACTCTACTCAAACCAGCTGCCTACTTCCAATTTTATTGAAATCCCTGATAAGTTATGCAATTATAATATTGCAACTTACAATGGACAGTGATGGTAGCATTATCGTTAGCAGCATTTCCAATTCCATTGGTAGCAGTGCACTGGTAGAGGAGTTCTTCCACAGGTGTACCAGGTCTAGTGACATTTACAATGGTGAAGGCAGCATTCTGAGACAAAATGACAGGGGAACCAACCAATCTCCATGTAATGGAAGGAGAGGGTATACCAGATGCATTACACGTCAGAGTTACATTATTAGCCTCTTCAACAAATGCGGACACTGGTGAGACTGAAACTTGTGGTGGATCTGAAAATATTCAACGTACAAAAAAATTGCGTGTCAGCAATGTGTCAGCAAACGGTTGAAGAAAGCCATTAAATACACCGTTGGTGTCACTTATTATACCATCGTACAGCCTCACTGGCACAATTCTATAGGAAATGCACAAATTGGGATCTGAGGTGTGTAGGGTTGGATGGATTCCCGGGATGGATTGACGCGAGCCACTCCAAACTATCCTGACCCATCTCTTCAAAATTTTCCAACAAAGTTAAGCACAAAAATGGTGGAATGACAAAATACTTATTGACTGAATTACAGTTAGGTCAGGCTTGACAGGAAAATAACTTTTCAGCTCTCGGACATGGCGAACAATTACCTCACTGGCTTAAGCACAACATTTTCTTGTCTGGCCCTCACTCAGTCAATAAGTACGTATGATTTAATGAGCACATTCTGCAGGCAAATGACCTAAACTATTGCTGTGATCGAACTTAGTACTGTACGCAACAGGTAAAGATGAGTTCAGCTTGTTGATTGTCAGGCTCACAATTCTGCAATGTGTTAATCAGAAACACTCGACAATACATGATGGTCCTCTCCTTTAATAAGCAAGATTGGTGCTCAAAAAACTTCCAATTGCCAAGTGACACATACACTGCAGGTCCAAAAGATTCTTTTTCTAGATTTTCCTAAAAATAGTTTAACTGCCCTGCAGATAAGAATTATTTGTAGTAATGAACAAATGCTAAAACTTGGAAAAACTCTCAGACCTTTCCTTCTTAATGCTCAACTAAATGCAATTGAAAAACATTAGCAGAACAAAGCCTGAGGGGTCCTCATTACAAATTTTACCTCCAAATGCATAGTGTTTTCCCGTTTCAATCATCTTTACAGGCCTTTTACGACCGGAGTTATGACTTTTTATAAACTTGTGGTGATTAAGTTTTCGATGACTAGGAGGTCTGTGATCGATAGGCTTGCGATAAAAGGAACTCAGTGAATTCAACTCGCTTCGCGACAACGTGTCCCTTACGGTATTATGCGGCCTCTCGCAAGAAGAGTTTCTTTTCTCTCGGGATGAGACTCTCGTCTCTCGCGACAAGAATTGCATCTCATGAGAGGGTGGTAACTTACTTTTGAGCGGTACTGTAATGTCCTTGAATCAAAAGCCAATTAAAATGCTCTTTCCATTTTTTTTTTAATGTGGCTGCCAAAGGCTGATCAAATCCACTCTCAGCACATCTAGGCACTTACAGTACCGGTCAAATGTAAGTTGACACTCTCGACTCGATCCTGGAAACTCGATTCTTGCGTCTCGAATGTCGAGACGTTCGAGTTTTGAGACACGAGAATCGAGGATCGAGAATCGAGTATCGAGAATCGAGAAACAAGGAGTTTTCGAATATGCAAACTCGAAAAGAACTTTGAGAAAACGCTTTGTTTCTCGAAGAATGAAGAATAGCCATTCGTAGGCCCAGTTAAAACATTTAATAAACATCGACTTTCAGCGCGTATATTATGTCAACTTGCGTATAGGCATGAAACAACACGAATGAACGATAGCAATATCCGGATATCTATAAATCTTGAAATTCAGGAAATTGAGTCCGCTTGGTATTTGTGAATATACCTCGAGTTCCCTTTACATATACACAGACAGAAATCCATTTTCCAAAGACGGTGAACGTTTAAAAGCGATTAAAGAACCTCACTGTTCAATTGTTATTAGACAAACAACAGTGTGTGTGCATGAGATACAGTCGTTCGCCTATCAGAGTCCATCGCAGTTCAATCTTGAGTATTCGCCAATAAGTATAAATCTATAGGTTAAAATTAATCCACGAGATCGAGAATCAGAGAAACGTGAGTGAATTTGACTGTTTTATTTCCATATTTTCTATTAATTTCAAGTGTTCTTGTTGTTTTGCATGTTTTTAACGGGGATAAAGAGAAACGAAGTCGATTTTTTGGCCAATGCAAACAATCAGTGTACGGGCAATGTGCCGCCCAGGGTGGCGAAATTTTTGTGCATTTGACTGGAATAGTTTGCCCGTGAGCAGGGAATTTGACGGCAAATTTTTGAAAAATGTCAAATCCCCACCGCATGCCCTGCCTTCCCCCCCCCCCCCCCCCGCCAGCTTTAAATTGATGGGTGCATTAGGCCGAAACCCTTCCAATGCCGTGCAAGTGAAGTCGCGTTTGTTTATTTGGCGAACTACACGAATAATACACAGAACCTGTCATAAAAAGAAAAAGTAATGAATGAAACTGATATAAAATGTCACAGTTTCGAAGTTTAATACACATTGTCATTTCTTCGGTGATAAATAAGAAGTGATTTATGTTTTACCCTACGCATGTTAATTTGCATACGTCAGAAGCGAAATTTGAAACCTCATACAAAATATGCGTAACACAACGATGCTTTTGATGCAACTCAGAGTTTGACAGTCGTTTTGCCTTTCTGTTTCACGTGTAAATGTGTAAATTAAAAAATATTCAGAAATTTAACATCGCTTATATAAAGCTTGTCACTACGCTGAGCCCGTGAAATGCCTGTTTTACGTAACAACTGGGAAAAGCTTGAGTTGCAGTTTTAGAGGGACTTTTAGGGGCCGATTACATGAGGCGGGCTGGCCCGGTTAGCCGGGACCTTCTGGTACATCTGTAAAACATATTAAAAATCAACTTTGTGATTACATGGAAAAATCTCAGCCCGGCTAGCTGGGATCCCGGCATCGTGATGCCAGGATCTCGGCTAGCCGGGCTGAAAATTTACCACGTAATCGTGATTGCCGGACCAACACTTTCTCGGTATTTAATTTCGCTTCAGAACAAAATAGCTCACCAGAAGATCGATTTTTCTCTTTCCATATAACACATAATGGTTTCTCAGACCATAAAGCTACATAAAACTGAAAATAATACACCAAAATAATGGATTAGCGAAAGTAAAAGCACTCGATTCATGCTCTTTGATGTAGCCATCTTTTCAGACGACAGCTTCTAAATTTAGCCGCAGCCGGGCTGGCCCGCCTCAAGTAATACCGGCCTGAGCAGTCATCTCGGTAAACCTAACCAGCCCTGCTACCGAGCCAGCCCGGCTCATGTAATCGGCCCCTTAGTAAATTTATACGGTCGGGCGTTTCCTCAAATAACCGTTTTGAGAATTATCGCAACAATTTCCGCAAGCATATAAAAGTTTAAGTGGATAATCCAACCTATGAGGAAAGGCGCAGCGAATTCTAAACTCATGTGTATCATTTGTCATTATTTGATCACATGAAATGGCGACGCTTGCACCACATTTTTCGAAACACTTGTTGGATCTGTAAACAATAAATTAACACCGCTCGCGATCAAGTTTGGTCCATTTGTCCGATTTATTTCTTGAGATCACTCAAGCGACAAGCTCATTAGCTTCTAGACTCGAAACTCGATTCTCAATCCTCGAAATTCTCAAAACTCGACTTGAGACTCGATTCTCGAAATTCCAGACATTTGATTGGAAACATTGAACGTCGAAGCCTAACAGTTGTAGCTCCAAACTCCTCTAATCATAGTGCTGACCTTCGAATTCCATCTGTAGATAGCATTTTAAAGAGGATGCTTGTTTATTTGTCTTTAATTGTCTTCATGGTAATGTGTGTAACGCTTTCAAAAACTATATCGCAAAAACTAACCATGCTCTAAATACCAGAAACAATCAATCATCTGTACAGCTGCCAAGGATGACACTGGAGATTGGCCATCAAAGTTTTATTTTTAAGCTGCCCTATGTTTTAACTCTTTACCATTAGACATTAGAAGACAAAACGCTAGACTTTTATTCAGGAAACAGCTTAACAAACATTATTTTTATGTGTTGAACAAATTTTTCATCCTCACCTACTTTATTGAATTTTATAATGAGATTTTAGACCTTAGATTAGGCTTTAGATTTTAGTTTTTAGATTTTAGATTTTTAATATTTGGCTTTTTTTTTTTACGCTTTTATGTTGCAGGACCCCATTAATAACAGTGCTTATGTACTGAAGGGTTATCCTGTTAAAATATTTGCTTATTATTATTATTATTATTATTTGAGAATCGAGAATCGAGTCTTGAGACGTGAGGGACTGTCAACTTACATTTGACCAGTACTGTAAATGTGCATGTAGGGTCAATGAGATCAGCCAATGGCAAACATAAAAATTTTACATTAAAATTATTCACATCCCACTTGGTAAACCTACCAACAACAGTTAAGTTGACAGCTGCACTTTCACCAATCCCGGCACTGTTGAGAGGCATACAGGAATAAACACCACTGTTACTTATTTGCAGGTGGTAAAACCCGCTGACATTACGGCCAAGGAGCACTTGGTTGTGGAAAAATAAGTATTCGTGTGCAGGCGGATGTGACATGGTGGTGCAGTTGAAGACAACAGTACTGCCCAGCTGTACTGCACTGGTGTTTGATTTGTCCAATGAGAGTTTGGTATTCTCTGGCTTGACTGAAATGCAAACAAAAATACCTCAGTTTGTAAGAAAAGATGTATAGGTAGGCCTATAGCCTGTAGAATCACAAGGCCCCATAATTTGTAACTGATGCATTAAAGAGAAGGACAAAACTAAAAGGCAAAATTTCCACCCAACTGATATTAGGTTCATGCACAAAGCCAACTGTTGACTGTGGAGTTTCTTGCACATACATACAGAGAACCCATGGCATGATGCCATAACCAGCCTGAAACCATTGACCTATGATATTGCAGTTGCATACATGTACCTGCCAACCCTATAAAATCAGAAATAGGGACCACCCCCCCCCCTCATCCCAGCCCTGGGGTAGTGCCCTGCCCCTAACAATGAACAGGGTCCAGGATGCTCCACGGTTTTGCATTAATTTTTAAAAATATTGCCTGTACATACTGTACTGTTTTAGAATTAGAATTCTCAGGTGTTGTCTATAATTCTGGTCTAGAGCACTACATGTATTGCACAAAACAGTAGTATTTAGAAGAGTCAAGAGCAATCTCGAACAACCCAGTTCCAAATTTTTACAAAAGAAAATGTATTTTTTCCTCTTGAGAATCAGAATGTCCCGATTATTTTAGGTTTTGAAAGTAATAAAAAGGACAATTTCGATTAAATCAAGATGGTTGTCAGGTATGCAGTTAAGGTGTCAACTACAAGAGAGGGGGGCTATTAAAAGTCCTTACTTATTAATCAAACAGTAAAAAATGACATCATACATACACTGCACTTCAAGGTAAGCACTGGCATTAACTGTCACATTTAAGCCATTATCTGCAGAACACACATAATGTCCTGACTGATTCCTGTAGACAGGAAAGCTCAATGTGACTCCATAAGCCAGTGTGCGTCCGTCTTTGAGCCACGTTATGTTGGGTGTGGGATTACCAGAGGCACTGCAGGAGAATGTCACTGTCTCTGTTTCATTAACGGTCTTGTTAGTTGGTGTGGAAGTGAAACTCACTGGAACTACAGAACCATAACATTAAAAAATGTAAGTATAGAATGCACCTGAGGGCTTGAAATTTTCATCTTCAAACTCGCAAAATGTCAGCAGTGTTAAGAAGTTGGGAGTTGAAAAACATTCCCTGCATTTTTTGCCTGTACTCATACATGTATATTTCATATAGGGTGATCTTTGCTGACAATTGTTTTGCATTTTGCATTTAGAAATTCACCCAATAAACAAAAAGATATCACTAGAAAAAGCACATAAATTTAAGTTACCGTGCCATTAATTTTAGGGAAATGGGTGGAGACTTGCTTTAAGCGATGCATTAAAGAGTTTCAGCATTTATGTGGCTGGGTGAAAACTCTTTTAATACAGCCAAACAAATTGTATATTTTATGCAGTATAAAACAATGGAAGAGGTACACTAGTCCCATGTACATTTACATGCAGAAGAAAAGGATTTAATTGTCCAAATAAAATTTCTACTTGACAACAAAGAAAGAAAAAATATCCCTAGAGCAAACATGTGCAAATGAGCATTTGTCTGCTAGAATTTGCAGAGAAAAAGCAAAGGTTTTGGAGAATTTTGTAGCAAAAAAAGAATGAAACATGGGAAACTTTAAGCTCCAAAAGAAATAAGAAAGATGGGATAATCAGTTTGTTACAAGCATAGGACAAACTGGTTATCCTTTGACATCTTTCTTTCTGAGCTTAAAGTTGACCATCTTTTTTTCTCTGTTGTGACACATGGTGCTTCCAACATTGCTGATCCTACAAGCATGAACAACGAGCCTAGTAACTATGACCTTGCTTGCCAAAAGTCTCCAGTATTGAGCAGTGGTTAAAGTGCCCGACCGGTGTACGTGAGGTCATAGGTTCTATTCCAGGGACTGAGATCTCCTATGCTTGTGACAAACTGATTATTTAATGAATCTTTTAAATTTCTACTTCACCTGGACAATCAGACGGAGATATTGGAGCACGCTCTGGTGAGCCCAGTCCAACTCAGTCTGTGCTTGGAGCACAGCACTGAGTGTGCATACGTATGTCATTACAATCCAATGTTGTGATTGCATTTAGTATTGGAAATATTAGCTGCAGTAAGATCTGAACTGTCGTTAACCCTTTGAGCTCCAATAGCAACAAGCATCTAATGTTTCCTCACAAAAAGTGTATCATTTCTTGATCAAACATCCTACGATTTTCAGTTGAGTAAGGCACAAGGGAAGTTTGGTGACAAAGTTTTGACGCTTAAGTTAGCATGTTGTCAAGGGCAACTTGCTCCGTTTCCAAGGGAGACTACGTCACTCAACAATAAAGCGTACAAGAAATTGTCAGACATGATCCATTCATGCAGTCTCCCTAGTCTAGTTACATGGTAACTAGAACATTAAAACTTTGTGACCAAACTTATCTCATGCCTTAAGTGCTCAACTGAAAATCGTAGTACATGTCATGAGAATAAAGGAAATGGTGATCAAGGACAAAATGCCTTGATGTTTAAGCAAATTCTCTCAACTACTACCACAAGAAATAAGGAGAACAATGAGAAGAATATGCATGCTGATATTGGGGCTTAAAGGGTTCCAAAATACTGTGTGTTTGGCGATGTATCTCTGAGAGAAAATCACTGTGTTACATTTCCATACATACTGATGTACTTATTTTAGAAAGATCTCAAAGTTAATACAAGCCTGATGTTTGCTTCTTTTAAAATGCATAGTTTCAGTTACTAAAAAAAGTTATACATGTAGCTTACAATAAAAACAAAACTAAATTAACCGTGGGAAAGTGTTTGGGGTATTCCCAAGAGTAATTTATAAAACTTTCAAAGAATTTATGATGACTTCGCGCCTTCCACATTCGTTAGTGCGTAGTCTTCCCGCGGTCCAGCGTCACCGAACTAAGACGGGGGTGAGTTTTTTGCACAGGACACCCAGGCTCACGAAGTGACCACTTTACTGTCAAAATAAAAGGATTTGTATGGAACTTGATCGCTAGTTGAGTCAGGAAACCGAAACTGAAATTAATTATCCAATAACTGCACACACCAGGTCATAAATCTCCTTGTGTTTCTTGTCCATCTGAAAGCATTTCAGCCAGCCTTTAGGCTTCCCAAACCGTGAACCTTCCGATCCATTAGCGCACACAAGCTTTTCCGTATCACATCAAAATAGAATAACAAAATTTCCCTTTTCGTCTCTTCTTAGAAGAACAAATTATTCCTCTCGTGTTTCCTGTTTGCTCTTGTTAAAACAATCCTTTCTATGTATCTCTTGAATAACAATCGCCCGTGGACAGGAGACGCAAAAAGTGACTTGAAAACCGGAAATCGACTGTTCTCGTCAACTGAGTATGCTTCACAATCAACATAAGTATAATCACGATATGCTCCTGACAAAAATCTATTCTACGAACACACCGGTGTTCACCGTGAACTAACGCTGATTTCTCTTAAATTTTACCGCAACGTATTGAATCTTACTGAGTGTGAAATCATTATTAAACGACACAATTTATTACTCTTAACAGCAGGATCCCCAGACATCCTAGTTGTCTGATACATCAGCGCCTCAAAATAACGAAAATGTCCCCGACATAGCCCGATGATACAGGGAAGTTCCTCTCTTGGGAATACCGAAGATCTCTCGAACATCAACGAAACTACACGAGTGCTCACGGTAATAATCACAGGAATATGGTCAACTCTACCACAAAATCTCGTAGTTGCTATAGCGACCACGACATTAAAAAGTTTTTCCCACTTATAAAATAAATTCTGTCTCCCCTACCGCGAGACGAGTCAGGGTGTCAACCGGATAGAAGTGAGTCCTGATAGAACGTTAAATTTAGAGGGGCTACGCCACGGGCATTTCGGTCATGTTTTTTCGGGTAAAAAATGTGCTTAAGGTGGCTCTAAAGGGTTCTTGTTTTTTTCGATGCATTATATTTGGGAGTTAAAATATTTAGGTTAGAGTTGGCCAATCATGATCAAATTTTGCCACAAAGTAATGATAATATCAAAGTGTCATTTTTTTGTAGATTCCTTAAGAAATTTGTTGCCATGGCAACGCAGTTGGGTTTCGAAGTATGACCATAAAATAGAGATATCCTGAGTTTGCTTGAAAATTTGACGGTGAAATTTCTTTTAATTTTGCATACGTCCTTTGATTCTAATAAGCTACCTAAGGATTAAGTTTAAGAAAATTCTGTCGAAAACTTTCGGCAAAAAACGCTTTTTTTCGAATTTACCTTTAACTTTTCTCCCGTCCGACAGAATTTTTTTCTTCTCGCTTGAAAAACTCTTTGGGCATATTAGAGTTTACATGCAAAAAATCAAAGAAATTTACCGAGCGGAAGCGGAAATATGTTCTTCCCAAGTTACATAATTTTGAAAATTTCGACACGACAAGATAGGCAATTGCGCATGTGCAGAAGTTGTCACGCCACTCTCGGCTTAAACTCTCGGCACGCGGTTTCAAGTCTGTTTATTCCAGGTTTATTTCGTTGGGCGTTTCTTGCGCCCAGATGAATTTCTTTACGTTTGAAAAGGTAACGTTTTGGGTGGATCGGTGCTTGTCGAAGAACATTACTTCATTTGTTTTCAAATCTGTGGATCATTGGCACCAAATATAGCGGAATGTTTTCCTCCTCGTGCAGATTGATTCTTTCTCAAGTGAATTCATCGGCACTTCGTTCAGAATGGCGACTAATGCTTCTTTTACACCTTGGGAACAAAGATTGTCTTAATCCTGGTAAGATAGGCTGCTTTCTGTACTTGTTTTGATTTATCGTCTGCCTGAAGAGCCTATTTGAACTCCGTGAAAACAACTTATCTCCAAATGTTTGCAAACGTTCGCAGCGTTCGTTCACAAATATCATGTTTTCGAGAGCGGTGGTGGATTTTAGATTACTGTTTATACCACTGTACGATTATTTACAAGTCAACGATTCTTAACCTAAACGAGGATTGGAAACGTACGCGATGGAGAGCAAGAACTTCTGCCAAAGTGGAATGTGCTTGAAAATCTTTATATAAAACAACGGAGTTTCGAAAATACTGCAACCAGGCAAGGTTTTCCTTCAACGGAGTTCAGGATTGAGCAACGAGTACATGGACACCACTTTGGGATTATATGTCGTGTTTTGCAGGAGCATAAGGACAGAATTAACAAAAAGACAACATTAATTTCCGACTATAAAAACAATACCTTGAAGAAGTCCCTTATGTAGAGGTATGTATTCAAACGAGGACAAAACTATCTTTGATGATCTTTGATAAGTGTCAATGTTGTCAAGAATTTTCTGTTGATGAAACTTATTCGACTGATTTCCTTTCGCTGTCGATCAAAACTCAATTGAAAGAACCGCTTTGAAGGCTTGAAGAATTATTTTCTCCCTATGAAAAACCAATAAAAGTCAAATTATCAATATTACCAGTTCGGCAAGATAGAAACCATTTCTTTTATCTGAACATTTGGAGTATTTCGTACCAAACGAATTTACCAAACATAGCGCGCGGTAAATGTTTTGAAATTATTCTAGAGGTAGGTTTTTCTTTGCATTACGGAAAAAAAAAACGTATAACCACCAAACTATCGCACTATCACTTAATTAAGCAAATAAGAGAACATTTCTTTTATCCGGAAATGTGGAGTATTCCCAGAAAACTAACTTGAAAAAAACTAACTTGTTTTTAGCGAACCGACTGCTGATAAAAATATAGCGCGCGGTGAATTGTTTTGAATTTCTCTTGTACGCTTTTTAATTTTGTTTCGCAAGTATAAAATAGATTTACGGTGAAACTGAGATTGAATCTACCACTTCAGCAAAATAGAAAGCGAATCTTTCACCTAATTGTTTGTAGCATTTTCTTTGTAGCGGCTGGTTAGTCAACATTTCGACATAAATAAGTCTCTTTATTGAGTCAAAATCTGTCTGTTTCACAAGGTATTTCTTTCGCTCACTGCAAGTTTTGCTACACTAATTTTTTCTTTTAAATTCTTTCCCTGTTATTTCATGATGTAAAGACAATAAAAACCTTCCACTGTAGTTTACATTGTTTTTGCTAACAACACCATAAACGTGTGTGTGTGTGTGTTTTTTATGTCTTTTTTCTAAATGGGAATGTTTTCTCAGAAACGCGAATCGGAGTTCGCGAAAAATTTGCCCTTGCACGGAAACGCTGCCAGACTTTTTTCCTGCGACCTGGACGTAGAAAAGGCTTCCGTGGTCAAAACAGCCAGTGAAAGCAACTTGGTAAAAATGCGAGTATTCTAGGGCCTTTATAAGATTTCACTGGAGATGATAGAGTTTTGAAGTCACCGTCCTCTCTAGCACAGTTCAGTTACACAGCCTCTGAATATAAGCTTACTGCGCTCCATATGCGGCTGAGTTGACGATCGCGTTGATAACATTGAAGAGGACATGATTCAAGTGAATTGTCATCTAAGTTCCAGTCGTTTTCATTTATTCCTGACAGAACCAAGTAAGTGAGCCTTGCCTACACGCAGAATTTTAAAAGACCGGCGCAAAATATTAAATCCGGACGAGAGCGCGACGCCATTTTTGTTTGTTCCCTTTTTGAGTCTCACGGGTAAATTGGAACCCAGTCTGCGCGCACCCAACAAAACTGTTTCGGGCCACCTTAAATTCAAAATAAATGCATTTTCTCGTACACGAAATGCTCCTAAAACATTAAGCGAAATAAATCGAACAATTTTTCCCAGTTTCTGGCGATTTTTTCTAAGAAACTTGGGAGACACTTGAAAACATTAGGCCAATTTTTTTTTTAAACTTGCAAGGCACTTCTGTCCGCAGCCAAACACGCTTGATTATAGTTTCATAAAACTGGTAGAGTAATTTTAGACAGAACTGAACCAATACTTTTCGGTTCCTTTGATTGCAATATGTCTTTAAGCTTTTCAAAGTAATCCCAAAAATTGGTGACAGAGCCCCTTTAACTAGATACTGTACAAGGAAAATTACACGCAGGATGTGAACAAAATAATCATGAAAACCAACAGTGTTGTACTGACCACACCAGACACCCCCCCCACCTCCCTCTCGCACAAAAAAAGACACCCTTCAGATGTGGCCCAAAAAAATTGGAAACGTGCTCCCCATCTGATACCATCGCACAGGTTCTAGGAAAAAAATTTCACTGGTAACCATGACCAATCATTCCATAATAAAAAACTAAAGCGTAAAAGGGAGTGAACAGAGAGACTGACCGACGTCTCACTCCTCCGCAGAGGCCTCCCTCAGAGGCTCACGCTTTTTCCCCCTTCCCATCGTTCCTCGCGCTCCCGTTCACTGCGCCCCAGTTTTCTCTTTCCCTGTTGTTTACTAATAGGAGCCTCTGCTGAAGAGAGAGCACCGACGTAGAATGACAAATACTTCCCGCTCAAATCTTACAATGACGAAACGTCCCATGACAATACCCGAGCCGCTCGATCGTGCTGTCGGTATACTAATTTCTCCCTACAGTTCGTTCCTTCGTCACTTAGCTATCAGAAATACATTTAATGGTATTTTTAACGAAAAATTATGACTACCATGAACCAGACAGAGGTGAACATCGGCCCGAAAAGTTTCGGGGCTTTGGAGAACGTACGCCAGCTGAGCAAACATCATGCATAAAATTGCTTTGTACAACAAAGAAAAACTAGCAGTAAATGTGCTGTATTAACATGTATATTTTTTAAATTTTTTGTTTGTTTTGTTTCACATTGTTCTTTCCAAATACAACAACAACAACAACAACAACAATCAACAACAATCCATTTATTAACGTCAATGCGTGGGATAAGGTTGTCCCGTATATCCGAGCCAGAGGCTCATGTATAAAGCGCATGACAGAAAATAACATAAAATACAAACCTTACTATGATTCAAACAATACTTCTAGGAACGTAAAATTTAAAAATTAAATAATAATAATAATAATAATAATAATAATAATAATAATAATAATAATCATAATAATAATCATAATAACAATAATAATAATAATAACAATAATACAAAATATACCACTGCAAATTTAATAATTGAGGTCACTTTCGTTTCATTGCGACCATAATTTAAATTATGACTATTATTCTGGTTATTGTTTGCGTTACCTACAAAATATTCGTCTAAGTGGCATAAATGAGCGTCCTTAATATGGCGAAGTTTATAACAAGTCTGTCTTGCGTCTCTTACAATAGGCAACTGTGATTATTACTCTCCACCCCACGCCCCCCCCCCCCCCCCCCACCCATACAATAGGAGGTTTTTCCGAAACTTTCGTAGGTTTGCATGTAGGAGGATGGGGGTCGACTTTACCCTTAACCACAGCAACAACAACAACAAGCCTTGCTCTTGTCTATGTCGTAGTTCAATTTTATCCTTGGTTGAATTTTTATTTTTCTTTGTTCTTTTTTATGTAAATATATGATAATGAATATAGAAAATAAAGAAAATAAAAATTTAACCAAGGATAAAATTGAACTACAACATCTACACCGAGGCGGATGAAAGTGACCGTAGCTGTTCGTCGACAATACAGATTTTCAGTCTTTCAAAATACACGAAATTTTGCTCTGGACAAATTTCGACGCCACTTTTACAAACTAAAGATATAGAAATATTTACAAAAATATAAAGTCAACTAGATTCCCTCAAGATTACAGGATCATATAAAGCACTCTTAGATATCCGTTTCTTGAAAATTAACGTCGCTAAAGCAACAATTTTTAAAATAGTTAAAATATTTCAAATACGTTGTTACTGATTTATTAATCTGCATTAACAGATAACCTATAAACATCTTTTATACATATACAAAAATAAAGAATTCACAAAGACGGGCAATCTAACAAAACAACCACGTGTATAAAGCTATTTCGATTAAAGTTGTCGAATCGTAGTATCTACGCGAAAAGGCCCAGGCTGTCAAAATTAGGAATCCCTACCTTGAAAATAACGTAAAACACGAAAGGAAGCGTTTATAGTGTTTTCTTAATGAATCCTACCATTCTCGGACAACTGCGTCTTTATTATAACGTAGGGTGGATTTCCAGTGAGGCGTGGAGTTTATGTGCAGACGGGCGTAAAATTAACTGGCTTTATGGGCGTAAAACAATTAGAGACGATGTGTGAACGCCTTAAGTAAACGTAAAAGTTTGGCGCTTTTATCGGTTTACGTTTACGGGAGTTGCTTGCACGTCGTCTCCAATTTATTTTTGCAGGTAAGGTAGGTTAAATTTATGCCGGTACGCACGTAAAAATTACGAGACATTGGAAATCCACCTTTACACGGATTACAGCTACTCATTTAGTTACCTTTCTCTCATATCACATAAAACTGATTGAGGCCTTTCAACCAACATCGTTAATTCAAATTGTTGCATGCACCTTACTAAAAAATGACCGCCATAATTTTCACTGCCTGGCTCCCCTTGCCAAGAAATTATTCAAAACATACGAAAAGGCATCACAACTTGTGCTGCTGCTTAAAGTCGTCAAAAACGAATCAAACGCTTTGCGGAAGGGGCAACGGTAGGCGCACAACAGCTAGTACATATTAAAGAGACTTCTATGGAAATGCGACTCTGTAACCCATAACCCTTATTTGAAGAAAATTAAACTTGTTTTACCAAGAAGTCAATCATATCACTGGAAAAGTATCACAAAATAAAGTACCCTGAAAAGGTTTAGGTACTTTAGTTTTCAAGGTGGAAAAGTCAAATAATTTAGTTCTGGATCGTAAAAATTTAAGAGATTTGTATGGGCAAAATGACTCTCACGCTTCCTACCGTGTTTGGCGAAAACAAGTTACTGTATCTTTTCACCTTAACCACCATTGGCCCCTGAAACTCAACATGATTCCTTATTGCGACTTCACCTTTTCTTCGAGTTATTCAGTTTCTGTTAACAAATTATTCTTTTAAGCAAGGAACATCAAAGGCGGTCAGTTTTGAGGAAGGCCTATAGTTAAACGATAGAGTTCTTCTGTCAAAGGCTCTGTCGTGTGATAGATTGCCCGAAGAAATTTGATGTTCACAACAAATATTAACCCGAGAACGTAGTTCGAGGGCTTATATGAATTTTGAACATCAAATCTCCGAGGGAACCTATCCCGCATAGGGTCTGAGACAGAAGGACTCTATTGTTTTTATTGTACAACGCTAAATTTTGAGCGAAAATTGCCAAAAACGGGCACTATGCGCTGATAGGCGCCCGCTGAGGAGAGACACTATCGCGTCACGTGATCGATTTCGACCAACGGGAGCACGCCAAAATTTAGCGTTGCACTATAGCTATCAATAGAAAAGCACACACCAAGCCACAAACTAAAATGAAGTTTCGTTGTTGTTTTCTCCAATCCCGTCTTTGTTTGTACCTTGAGCCTGCATCTCAGGATCTGCGCAATCATCAGTCTTAGGCGAGACATCCCCCTTACGAAACTCCGTGATATCAGCATACTCCGTGCCTTCATATGGTGTTGGCCTCTTAAGTGGAGGCAGAGGTTGAGGAGACGTGGATACTTGCGGCATCCGTGGCATATTTATACCTTCCAAGTCCGCATAAATCACCCCTTCAGGATTGGGTTGCTGTGGTAGGTAGATACAAATTAATAGTCAAGATTGGTTAACGTCTCCTGCTGATGTTAATAGGGAGCTGAAGCAACCAATACGGCAACGCAAAGGAAAACGTCACTTTAAAATGACTTCACAATCTCTTAAACTTCTTGACGATTATTCCGACTCGTTTAATTTGTCTAATGTAGCTGAACTATCCAGGAGCTGAATTTGCAAGGACGGCGTTCAGTTCAGGGAGAAAACGAAAATTCACCGTCGTGTTTTCACGTTCTGCACAAAACTTTCAATTCGATCATTTCACGTCGTTGTTTTGAGGAGGACGGCAAATAAATGTACCAAAAAGCATAACGCACTTGCAGAGTCATTGTTTTGCTAATCAAAGCTACTGTTTTGTGACGTTCTCGTCAGCCGTTGCCGTCGTGTTTGCTTAAGCTCCCTAATGAGACAACCACAGATTTACCAGTCTTTGAAATAAAGAGTTCTTTTGTCACAAGGGCCCGGCTAAACGGAATGAAGTTCATTAACTGCCGAACACAAGTTTGTTGTACGACGTTGACTGAGGTGGCCAAAAGAATTCAGCGTGTTGATCGCGTTTGCCACCCTTTTGAGTGATTTTGAATGTTGAACCTGCAATTGTTCAACACTGTTCCACATCCCGGCCAAACGAACAAACACGGTTTGTTTGTTTTTTTTTTTTTACATTGTTTTTCACACCTGAGAACAAAAGAAAAGTTGAATAGTCTTAAATCGAAAGATGGCAACATCATTCAACAGGGTGACTAAACGCGTTCAACAATTGCGCAGTACTCTCCTTGGTGATGTTACGTTTATTGCCGCACATGGTGGTTCTTCCAGTTTAAAAGTTGCAGAGTCTAAATTAATTCCGAAAAACATGGCTCCTAATTTTTGTACAGTTTAAGCAACCATACAAATGCTGGAGAAGTGAGTACCGTTAATTTATGCCCTACTAACGTGCTCATTCAGATAATGTTTACTGATAACAACATTCTCGTGATACTCGTATTCTACTCTGCTCTTGAACCCTGAACATTTACTATTGAAATGGACCCTGAATGTTGAACGTTCCTGTGATACTGTTTGTTACTCGAGAGAAATAAGAGTGACATTTATCGTGATTTATAAAACGTCTATTTTCTCCAGTTAAACTCAGGAGCTAATGACTGGGAGTGAAAGAGGAAACAATAAATATTTCATTCTGGAGGATTAACATTCGACTCTATGGATAGGCACTTCGCTCAGGGAAAGTCTCACAAGAACACATGAGTGCAACCCACACAGTTGAGTGAACAGACCCCGACCCCCACCCCCCCCCCCCCAACGTTTTTCGCATTTTAGGTGAAGTTCACTCACCCTTGCAGACTCTCTTCTTGCTCAACTTTACCTGAGCGAAAAGACGCACTTAAGTCTAGAAAGAAATGAACCTATCCACGACCATACCTTCTTTATAGATTTCTTTGACTTGTCGACTTGTGCGTAAGTATCGTCTGACTGCTTCTTCGTCTGAGATTTGTCCACGACAGAATTCCCAGGAGACTTTTCCTCTTCTTTCTTCCTCTTGCTCTTCTTCGTGGACTTGTCTACAGCAGCATAAGTCGGAGGGGCTGCCGCTGCCTGCTGATTTGCTGCTGCTTCATGCCTGTTTGCGTCTGGTTTCTGCTGTCGGACAGCACCATCAGTTGCGTTTGCAGGTGCCGGTCCTGATACTGCATATTTGTTGTTGACTTGGGCATTAGTATTATCCTCAATGCCAAACTGGACATCTTGTCTGGAACTGAAATATCCAATCAATAAGCGCCTGTTACACTCGGCAGTTGGAATTCAGTGCATGTTACTGATATGAAGAAGAAACAAGTTGGATGAAATTTTCGATGGAGTTTTAAAAACAAAAAGTCACCCAGAAAAAAAAACTATCATTCTACTGAGTTTTAAAAACAAAACGTCAGCCAAAAAAATAATAATAAAAAGACAGCGCTTCCTTCCTTTCACATTTGCATATCGATGTGCAAATACAGGGATTTTATGGCAAGTCGTTGACTCAGGCGTCCTCTGAAATAAACAAGCTTCACTATATCATAAAGAAGAGAAAAGATAAATATTGCCACAGCGATAAAATGCAATTTTCTTATTCTTTAACAGGAAATTACCACTCTCTCAGCAATGGTCGTAGAACAGGTACATGTTGCTTGTCAGTTGTTTACGCATGCACTTTCAGGGGACTCCGTTTTCAGAGGCCCAAAAAACGCTTTTTTACCGATACAAACGTTAAAACTTCGTTTGCTTATGTTTATACCGCATTGATTCCTAGTGAAGTACACCTAAGTCCTTCTCAGGACTACACTCACCCGGACGATCACAATTTACCGACTTAACATAAGAAACAGTTTGAACGCTTTCAATGTGCTTCTGCTTAGATCACCAGTAAAGACCAGTGAGGCAATCTAAAAATTAATCAAGATTCATGCCAGAATAATGACGGCACAAAGTTACAGTGCAGCCTCACCCCTGGGCATGAGGTATAAAGCATGCAGGAACGCTGGCACACACCTCTTTATTAGCGACAGAACGGTGTTACAGTAACCATATCACCTATGCTTCGGTTTGCTAAACGACGCTGCTGAACATCACCGAATTGGTTAGTTATTTTCCAGAATTCAAGTGTAAACATTATTCAACATTTGAATACAACGTTGGTGTATGACGGTCAACTACGTGGCCAATGAATTCAACACTGTTGCTCATAGCTGGGAAAAAAAAATGAATCAACATCCAGTGCTTTCAATAAGCACCGACAGCCGACGAAAAGCGTCGGCTATTTCGCTTAGAAAAGTCGGCTACTTTTTGCCCTAAATTAAAGTAATTAAAGGAAGATTGTTTCAAACCCCTAGTTGATACAGTCGGTTACTCTATTCAAACCAGCTGCCTACTTCAAATTTTATTGAAACCCCTGAACATCATTGATCAGGGTGACCAAACGTGTTTAACATATAAAGGATATTACACGGCGGCGTGAAGATATGAATTTTATTTTCGAGTAGCTAAAACAATATTACGAACGAGTGCATCGAGTAAATTATTGTTTTTTTTAACCACAAGAAAAAATAAAATTCGTATCTTCAAGTCGCCGTGTAATTTTCTTTCATTATCAAGACAAGAGTATTCTTTCACAAACAACAGTGTAAAAGCAGGAAATGACATCATCGATATCCTCACTAGCTAGTAAGGATAGGAAAATACGCCACCCGAGTCCCGGATGAAGTTTTATATGAAGTATACGAGCGGTCAATTTTCCACCATAACACTCTAGTCTATATAATAAAATGTATTTGACAATGTTGAACGGTGTTGATTGGAAATATTGAGCCCGGTTGTCCGTGCAAATGTCAGTTTCCACTGCAGGAACATCACTTTCGATGCGATTGTGAGGACAAAGCAGCAACATCCTCGTGCCCAGTGCACTGTCCGCGCGGTACCGCCTTTTGGTAGAGAAGATGGCGGGGTCCTGTAAAACTTGATACTGTTCTCCTATCATCTTTTAACCCTTAAAGCCTTAGCATAATTGCACAAATTCTCCTTACTGATCTCTATACATCTTAAGTATTAGTTGGGAGAACTTAGTAAAACATCAAGACAATTTGTCTTTACTGATCATTTCGTTAATTCTCATGACCTTTAAGTGCTAAAATGCACTGATATGATGAGGTAAAGTTTGATGCTGATAACTATTGGGGCTTAAAAGGTTAAAACCGCCCTCGCAAGATTTTGATTTCGCGTAGGAAAGTCTCAAAGTAATAACATACTCGTTCACCATTTACCAAAAAATACCGAAATGGAAGAGAAAAGACTTATTTGGATTGCCCCGACAGAAAATTCTCAACACAAAAGATCTAAAATTCCCACATGGGAATATGCGAACCATTTTCATTTTCTACCATTCCTGGTTCGTTCACAAATTCTTGACCGTTTGGATGGGTCCCAGTTAAGTTCTTGGCTTCTCGAGTAGATGGAACAAGAAATCTCTCTTCAACGGGAATGTCAGTTGGGAGATTTTGCATTTCATAAACACAAACTATGAGCCAACCGCTTTCTTTGAGTAAATGGTAAACCACCCAAACTTTCTTAACCCTTTTACTCCCAAGAGTGCCAAAAATCAAAATTGAAGACAAATCCCAAATTTCATTTTGTAAATTACTTAAATATAAATAGTACCACGTGAAAGTACTGCTGAAGAGATTTTATTTGAATGGTCACACCATAGGATTTCATCCAAAGACTCAGAAGTTAGAACCACCTATGTGTTTCCATAACTGACTCTGGGAGTGAAAGGGTTAACTGTAATAAGTTTCTTTCAATTATATGTGCACTGGGTTAATACGTGTGTATGGTATCAATATAAATAACGGAACACGTACGCATTGAATGTGACACAAGGAAATGGAGTTAATCAGCATTTATTAGGCACTAATTAATGTTGGTTACATGATTAGACTACGAAAATGCATTAAACAATAAGAAACAAGTGTGGCAGAAGACCTTCACAACGCGAGAGAAACGAAAAAACAAAAACAGGCTGTTGGCACATTAAACTGGATCGTGTTCTCGATGGATGTAGAGCATCAACTCCGCTGTATTGGTTACCAAACTAGCTTCTCTAATGGCGACGTTAAGGATGTTTAAAACTGAGTAAAATGAAATAGAAACACTTCAAAATATTGACAAAATGTCGTCCTCCTTTGCCGTTTTTGTTTGGGGTATTTGAGGGTTACGATAGCGGTTTCTCAAGCTAACATTGCGGAAACAAAATTCTCTTTAAAAAACCGCGATCGCAACCCTCAAAACAACACAACACAAAACAACAAAGGATGACAACGTGTTCATATCTTTTTAGTGTTGTTATGTCACTTTACACACCCCTACTTCGTCTTTAAAGAGGTTCAAGTAATTTGATAACCGAGGCACAGGACCCGAGTCAACCAAGATGGTAGGTCTGTGGTTTCATTCTAGCAACTTTCCAGATTAGACACATCTTCGCTTCCAAAGGCGACTGCCACACATTTTACCCTGTTGTGCGTTGATTTTCAAACTCAGAAATCAAGCAGGGTTACATGGTTAACTGATTAACACAGTATGATGGGCTACAATATTAAAATCAAAGATTAAATGATTGACGTAACTTTGTTAATATTAGTTACGACTGAAGTTAGCTTCACAGGGCAGGAATTTAAGCAATGACTACTGTTTTCTTCATAACCATATCGTACTGGAATCCGATACTCTGTGATTTGTGTTCGACACGACTTTTTTCTCTTTATTCTTAGCAACTCATATGGTTACGTAACAAACAATCGTTCGCTCAAAAATGAAATTCACTTCGTTGGAAAAATTGCCCTCAGGTTGTCTGGCCAAGCCCATTAGAACCTTAATATGCCGACTAGCTTTTTAGGCCCCATTGCACGATTTAGTTAAAACAATCTTGGGATGGCGAGTACATGCGATTGATTCCAAACTGATACAAAAACAATCAAAACCACTGAATGAAACTTAGCCCACAAAAGAATTATCAAAATCGGGGGCAAAACTCCCACGTTTTCGTCACCAAACAGTCTTATATCATTGCTTCACAATTTTCCTGCCTGAGAAACTAACACGGATACTACAAAGCGTATGCATTAATCGACGTTAAACGTCTTGTCAATACCGAATAACATTTAAGTGTATTATTTCCCCATTAAGCTACAAAACACTTTTATGTTTCTACTGAGATCTTACAATACTTGCGTAAACAGGTGTACAACGCAACCGAATCGTTCAGTATTTCTCCACAGTGGAGGTTTTTCTCTCTCTGCAGAATCATTTAAAACGTTTTCTCTTGCTTAACTGAAATCCTACAAAAACCCTGATGTTTTGACATCATATTAATTCCCATCGTAACACACAAACACACCTCATACAAAACATTCTTCACGTTTCTTCATAGTTCTAGAAACCCTTGCGTTTCCAAGGGGAAAAGCACGAATTCTTACAGAGTCTGCTTCTGTTACTCCAAAGAAACATCCAAAATGTTTTATATGGCTGCAATACTAAGGCTATCTTGATGTTTTGAACATCATGTGCAAATAAAATTTTAAATTTTGTAGAACTGTTTTCCTTTTATCGTTAAGAACCCAACCAAGTGCATCTCCGAAAGGAAATGCCAGGAAATGACTTAAAATAAACAAATACAAACGGGAAGAATGCAGTGTACTAAAAAAATGTATACAAACAACAGAACCAAAGAGTGAGATTAAAAAACTGAATGTATAAAACAAAACTAATGACGATGGTTATTTGGACAAGACCTCCTCTCTAGGGACCCCTGAAATTCCTTCCCTCTCCCCTTCGAATTTTTCCGCTCCACCTATCTCTATCCCCTAATAGAAGAGGGGTTTAAAAGGACACGAAAATAATTTTTTGGGAAACTTGTAGACTTAAGAAAAGCTTTTTTTTCAAAATGGACAAAAACAAAACACAACTGTTTTCAAATCTCAATAATTCTTGAACACTTTGATGAAGGTTCAAAAGGAATCGAGGAAAACGTTACAGGTAAAATTGCTATGTACGCCCAACTACATCTCGGATAGGTAAGTGTGCTGGACTTATATTTTTTTTTCTTCGTTTTGTTCTACTTTCTACTTGCCAAATACTGCAAAACATTACTGAAAATTGTATAACTGAGGTCCACGTCGGTACGTTTGGACCCTACATTCATTCAAATTCTTATTCTCGTTTCTATTATCTACATTATAGATCATGAGATTTAACCAATTAATGAGTATTCTCCAAATCACGTGGCTTTCCAGACAGGCAGATATCTCTACTGTCCTTTGCATGTAGCCGATACAAGGATTGCCATAACCCCTGGATGGAATGCAACTTCATCGTAGGATTTCTCCGACACTTTCGTGGGTACCCATTTTTGCGCCTAAGTGAAAGCACAGTGTGAAGTTTATAGGTGTCTTGTCTAAGAACACAACACTTGGGAAGCGACCCACCCACTAACTTAAACAAAGCACAAGAGTTGCAGACAAACAAATGTTAAATATACTGGGACAGCTTAAATATTAACTGGTTCACGCGCTTTAAAACAAGGAAGTCCTCTTTCTAAAGCTAGTCCAAAAGAGGTACGGACAAACTAATGTTAAATATACTGGGACAGCTTAAATAACAGGTTCACGAGCGTTGAAACAAGCAAGTTTTGTGTTTACACCTAATCTATGACTTGACTAAGAGAGGTACCACTACAAAATCTGCATATGTGGGCAGAGATCGCAAACTTGTCATCAACTAGTTTCTTGACCCCCATAAACATGGCCAAAAGCCCTACTTTGCTTTGTTTCCTACAATCATGAGCTGCGATTAAATGATGGTTATATATGTTGCTTAAAACGTTTAGAAGTGCGCTGTTATCCTCTACAATGAAAAAACCCACCTAAGTTAATACACACCGGCGGCAAGACAGAGAAACGTGAACCGAGAAACGTCACCATAACGACATTTCGAAACTGGAATATGCCCCCACGCAACTTCTAATGACGACACGAACTGTCTCTGCTACAGTTTTATGTGCAGATTGCCAAATGTGTTCTGGTCATGTCAATAATAAGTTGTGAGTTGCAATGAGGTCTACACTAAAAAAGCCCTGCAACCTCGGATCTTCTGACATTTCAGAATCACAGAAAATGAGCGACACGAACAGTTTGCCCTTTTGTCCCGAAAAATGGATGGTATCGGATTAGACAATTTATTCTCCTGTATTTTCTGCTGAAATTTTTGTTAAAGCTGTCTTTCATAACGGTTTGCTATGAGACATACTAGTCCTTGTCACACTTACTAGAAGGGATTTGCTCGTGTCCAAGCAAGAAGTGCGTATTTGAATCCGCACTAAGGCAACTAAAGGTATCTTGAAGGACTCTTTGAAGACGTGTGGTAACTAAAACAGTAACCACTCCCTCCTACTTTGACCTTTTGGCCAAATGTGCTAACTTTCTACTCAGGTTTAAGAATTTGTTTAGACTTTTACACATTCATTTTTTAATTCCTGAAAATTAGAAACTGCTCGTCAACAATCTATACCAAAGTCTTTCATGAAACGGGCACGGTAAACAAAGCAATTGAAAATTATCAAATTTAGATGCCGCTCTTAGAAAATGAAGACAGAAAAATGTACAGTTCTATACAAAATAACAAGTTATCTAGATGCAATCAAGAATTCAAGGATATAAAGTATAATTAGATTTGAGTGGGTTAGAAACTAATTATAAAAAAGTAATAACAATAACAGTGCTTATAAAAATATTTAACGCATAATCTATAATTCTACTTACTATTTACCACATCTATAAAAATAAGCAAGCCATAAAAGACTGGTTCTACTTATAGAAAAACTACTAGCACACACCTATTTCATTTAACGTTGTCGAATTCCAAGCCTGTGCGACAAGATCCCCAGCAAGGTGGTATGGGTTTTTGATAAGACCAGTAATGTCTCGCTCGAATAGAAACGAAAGCACGACAGGAAACGTTCACGATGTTTTCTCAAACCGTTTTATCGCACTGAACGCCGTGAAACGTACACCTCTCACAGCTAGCCATACCACCTTTTCCGTCCTATGAGCTTGAAATGTTTATCCGACAACTATAATTGAAATAGCTGTACAACTTTCAAAGGAAGAGCAAAGAGTAAACACTAGACCATGAACTACAATGGAGTATTCCTGTCTTCTCTAGCTCCATCATCGTCTTTGTTTGCACGTTGCGGCTGCAACTCGGTGCCTTGATTGCTACCACTTTGAGGTAGGGTAGCGTCCCCCTTCAAAAACTGCGTGATGTCTGCATATTGAGTGTTTTTGTACGGGTCTGGCCTCTTGATTGGAGGCAGAGGTTGGGGTGAAGTGGACACTGTTGACATGGGACGTGGCACATTTATATCCTCCAAGTCTGCATAAACCACTTTCCCAGACTTGGGTTTCTTGATAAATGAAAAGTATTTTGAATCGTTTCACCGTACATGGGGTTATGGAAATTTAGTGTGACCAACTACTAAGCTATTAGTGTAACTGTGATGCTGTTTTTAATGTGATTATTAAAAAAAAAAAACATTGACCACCAGTCCCTTCCTAAGCGGCTGTTTATTCTGCTGTTTATTTTGCTGTGACAAATTTCTAACGTGTAACCTTTCAAGTGAGAGCTGTCGAGCAACATTTTCCTTTCTGCTTCTTTTTTGTTTCTTTCTTCTTTTTCTCTTTTTTTTAAACCTACGTGGAACGCAATTCGTACAGGTGGGAAACGCCAACTCAAACGCTCTCATTTCTACATGACTGCTGACTTCAGTGTACGTTTGATTTGCCCTTCTCGACTATTCCTAATCCGAAAGGGACAAAATACGTTTAGAATGATCACGTCCTTTCGAATAATATACCTTCTTAGATTTTTTTGACTTGTCGACTTCTGCATACGTGTAGTCTAGTTTCTCCTCCTTCTTCTTCTTAGACTTGTCGACTTCTGCATAAGTAGGAGGGGCGGCTGCTTCCTCTTGGTGTGATGCAGCGTCACGTCCATCTGCGGCTGCCCTCTGCTGTAGTGCAACAGCCTCAGTTCCGTTAGGTCGCGGTCCTGTCCCTGCATACCCGTGATTGACTTGGGAATAAGCATTATCTTCAGCATTATCATGCCTGGAAATAAATTAAATGGTGTTTAATACACTCATTTATTAGTGAAGACATTTTAACATCAGCCGTAAATTACAAGAAAATTACTGATAATGACCACGGATTCATTTACTTTCTAAAGCGATTGACATATAGTACAACACTGTTTGCAAGATGTTGCACCATGTTGTGACTTGCGGAGATTAAAACAGATTGCTTGATGTTTTCGTTTGTCCTTCAGCAAAGGAATGGCTCTATTCCGTTCAAAAAAACGTTTCACACGATTAACGTCGATTTGAACTTTCAATATCGCGTAATACACAGTACAACATTTCAACATTACCCACGATTGTTGATCGACGAATGTAGAACCGTGTGGTTAAGAAAAGACTTAAGGAGCGAAATACATCAACAAAACAAAGGTCTAAGTGTACTGGCCCCGAAAAAATATTAGTATCATTCTCCTTACTCTTATTTGTTTTAATTGTTATTTTGCAAAGTTTGAGATTTCAAACTGTTCCCTGCCTCTGAGGGTTTTAAAAAATTATTCTAAACAGCAAATATACAATGAAACCCCGTTACATGTGACCACCGACAGGTCATAAGAATGTGATCATGTTAACGGGTTGGTGGGATTAACTGGGTTTTATGACAAAACGACGACTGCATAAGCTTTTCTAGATCAACGAAAAAGTCGCCGTAATAACGCTGTTAACAGGGTGGTCGTAAGGTGCGTTCGACTGGATAAATGTTGTCAATGAATTTACACTAATCCGTGTGGTTTACCGTTCTCTGTAAAACACCGTGAGAGCACACAATACAGCAATGTTTTAAACCCCTGAATCATTATTATGTCTCGTTATTTTTTATCGTGATGAAATATCTGAGAAAGATACGGTTAAATTTTTTCATCAAAAAGAATTAAAAGAAATAATAATGATGATGATGATGATAATAATAATAAAATAGCTCAATACTCACAGCCTTTCTTCGGAGTTGTGGACTTGATGTTACCAAAGCACATCGACAAAATGAAAGAAAGAAAGGAATAATCCGTTGACTTTGGAGCCGGGGGCAGGGAATCCGACATCATTATCCCCCTCCCCCCTCCCCCTTTACACAAACTTGAAACGTTTACAACCTTTTTCATTATCTAAATAGATGCCTCCAAAACGTTGTGACAAAAATTTAACTCGGCATAATTTAATGGGACATGTCACTTTTTACTAGACTAGACAGGCATGTTCCCCAAATTTTAATTTTGTCCTTAAGTTCTTTCAGTAGTCTGTGTAGTTTTAGGCCATTTTCGGATTTTTTTTAGCATTGGTTTTGATAACTATTTTCCCAATGTTCAATAGTAGTTTTCCTAAGCTTTGTAAATATCAAGAAATCGAAGAAAATACACCAAAGATAGCGGCTGTTTAGAAATTATAGAGCAATCCTCACGCCATAATCATAATCTTTCCAACTTATGTATGTCTGGCCCGCCAAAACCGCCCACAAAACCATGATAGGTCCAAAAGAACTAGGAGGTTTAGACTTGCCGGATTTTGACATAATCAACGATTCTCTCAAAGTAACCTGGGTGAAATGTCTTAGCGATAGCACAGAAACCTCGATTTGGAGCCACATGCCCCTTTATTATCTTCAGGATGTAGGAGGTTTGTCCCTCCTTCAATGTATCTTTGACTTAAAGCTGCTCAAAACAGATAAACCGATTGATTTTTACAAAGAAGCCCTAAAAGCCTAGCAAAAAATAAACAAAAGAACTCCCCGCACCAAAGAACAAGTATTAAACGAAATTGTTTGGAACAATCGCTTCATTAAAATAGAGGGTTATTCAGTTTATTACAAAAAAATGGCACGAGGCAGGCGTAACCAAAGTTGAAGACATTTTTCTAGGCAACACTTTCCTACCATTTAACGATTTCTGCGACAAATATAAAATAAAAACTAACTTCTTAAAATACTACGGCTTATGCCATGCAGTCCCTAACCTGCGATCAGGCCGAATTTTAGCATCGCTCTCATATTCTCTTACGTTGGTCGCTCGCTAAAATAGGGCCTGATACAATCTCTCACAGGAGTTCGTGTCGGCGACCAAATTTTGGCCGCGGGAATCTCGCAATCTGATTGGTCCTTTAACAATAGAGCTGTCAACGGAAGTAAACTGTCTACGAGTCTCGCTCACAATTTCGATCCGACCGCCATCGCCAAGGAACAACCAAGGAACAAGTCTGCCGAAGTAAAATGTGTTGCTCTAATAAAATTAAATTCTCGTCGTTCTAGGAGAATTGTCACCATTTCTTTCTCTCCTGAGAATGGCGTTCGGTTTGATGCAAAGCTGTCTCTCACCTGGAGCAGAGAAGTACAGCAACAGTGAAGTATTAAAGAAGTATGTATTCCGTTTTATCGCATCGTGTCTCGGAATTTTCATTTGACGCTTTCAGCTAGTATTGATAACATGAACAGAGTAGTGGTTGTTTTCGCGTTTTACGAAACGAAACGAACAGCAGACGAACAAATATCTTTCGCCAAGAATGATCAACAAGTCAACCGATAATTCGGTAAACTTAACGGTAAACTGATGTTTGGCGAGAACCGCAATCAAGTCGCAATAACGATTTTCAGTTTATTCATTCATTGTTTAATACTTGTGTCGTTTTATTGATCTTTGACATTGACATCAAAGGATCTGACTAGTTTTATAATAAATTTTCTTCGTTTTAAAATTCGCTGCTGTTTAGAGATAAAATTCGCTGCTAATCTCAAATATTTATCACTTCTGGAACTAAATTAAATTACAAAATACTCCTTTGTTTATAAACGGTTTTGTTTATATCTTTATTCTAAAGAACGAAACTGAAGGTATTTCTCTTAATTGCCCAAGGTTTTTTTTACGACAAATGCGAAGAGAATATTTCCGGATACCACCTGAAATGGGAAAGGATTCAAGCATGCAGCATATCTTGGTACATGACAACCTCGTCGTGTTTTGAATTTTCATTCAGTTTCAGCTCAGACAGAGCAACCATGTACAATACCGAAACCTTCAAGTTAGCAATCGTGTAAATTTGAGTGCTTGTAGCCTATGATTTTCTTATTTTGCCGACATTTGCGTGACTTTTTGCGAGTTGCCGTTATGGGAAATTTGCATACCGAGCATCGTGCAAGCAGAAGAAATTTTGATTGGCTGTTTTGAATGTCAATCAATCAAAAAAGTGGGCGGCAGACGTTCCGTAGAAGAATTGTATCAGGCTCTATTTTTCGTTTCGCCCGTCCCGCCTGAATGTTTCACCGAGCGAAACGAAAATAGAGCCTGATCGCAGGTTATGCAGTCCCTCAAGAGTGGGTAGACATTCTTAAAGGAAAGGCCGTGGTTCCCGTGGAAAAAAGTGCGGATCAGGACAAAATACCGTTAGATCAAATATCCTGCAAGCTTGCAACCAAATTTCTGGTTAAAAACAAATTTGTAGCTCCCACAACTGAACGACGGATGAGAAATGCCAATCTAAACGAGGTCACGATACAACGAATCTACAGTCTTCCTTTTAAGGTCACTAAAGACACCAGACTTTCAATTTTCCAGTTTAAAATAGTCCATAACATTTTACCCACTAACGCGACGCTGCATCGGGACTCACTCAGAGAGAATGATAAATGCCACCTCTGTAAAGAAAGAGAAACCTTAGCTCATCTTTTTGTCACCTGCCCCATAGTACAGATTTTCTGGTCTTGCTTCGTTAATTGGTGGAACACTAAAAACCAAGATGAAATTAATCTTGATGAAAACGATATAATATACGGTGTCACTACCAACTTCCCTCTTCGCCTTGGTTTATAAACCTCTGCTTGATAATAGCAAAACAATATATATATACCGCTTCACGAAAGGAAGAAGATTACTACTGGGATGCTTTTATGGCTATTCTGACAAATAAAACTGAAATTGAGAAACAAAAAGCCAAGCTACAAATAATTATTTAAAAAAGGAAAGTAGGCACCAAAAGGAAACCCTCGCACAATCTGTGCACATAATCTATTTAGACTAATTTAGATACTTTATGTTATATATCTTTTATTAATGAAAGTGCCGAAGATATTAAAGGTTGTTACTAGTAGGTTTTATTACCTTAAAAGAGGAACGAAGGGGGAAAAAAAAGGAAAAAGAAAAAAAAAGAAAAAAAATACCGTTAAATTATAGCGCTAGCTGTAGTTGCAATTATTATCGATTGTATTTACTTTTGTTAACGTCTACGTAATTTTTTTTTAATTCTTTTATTTAAGTTTTTGTAAGTAGTGTACTGTACTGTTTCGTTTTTGTGTAAATGCATTAAAATTAAAGAAAAAAAAAATGTCTGGCCCGCCTAGACTAGTAGCTCCTACCTGTGAGTCTGTCCACTGAAACTACGGTAAGCAAGATTTTCAAATAAAGTTGAAGTTTACCACGTCACATTGCAAGCTGATAGGAAACCCTTTTAAACGTACTATACACCCTCCAAGTTTCGTTTCATCGCGCTTAAATACTCAAAGTACCCTGATTACAAGTAAATCAAAAACTATTATCAGTGTGATCGCACCTTATACCAGTTATAACTAAAAACACAATGCATACAGCGCATCAACTAATAAGAATTGAAGCAAAAACGCGCAACCAAGGAGAGCTATCATGAATATTTTCTTTAGCTTTTGGCTGATTGAAAAACACCACGTCTGCTCCTGGATAAATTAATGTTGATCTAGTTTAAGAACAAAGTATATGACAGGGCTCACAATTTCTTTATGTCATAGAAAATAAAGATAAGCAGACTTAGCTTGCGATTGTAGGCAGTTACTCATTACTTTTTTTTTTCCACAAAGTTACATTGTAGGTAATCATAATTAACCAATTAAGTACTCACTCCCGGGATCTTTTCTACATTTCCTCCTCTTGTGTACCCACCATGCAATAATGCCAACCACGAAAGCAATTAGAACCACCCCGGCAATAGCAAGGACGACAATTTTCCACACAATTGCTAAAACAGGCAAAAGTACAGAAGAATTGTGTTTTTGCAGTTTACTTTGCAATCGTTATATTAACACCCTGAGTAAGTATTAATCTACGTAACTCTTAGAAAACAAGAAAACCTGTGGTTTATCAAAGACGGGCCCTTACAAGCCGGAGTTAATTTGTGAGCCACTGGGTTTATGAGCTAAAGGAATTCTCAACATTTTTCTGTTTTCGAAATTGCAAAAAGTACATATAGCAAAAATAAAAACCTGCAAAAACTTCAAACCTAACCGCAGTTGCCAGAATTAAACCGCTGAACAGAATTCTCCTACAGCACTCACATTTTCGGTGTTAGAAGTGCCATGCGTTACATAAAATTGCGTTACCTGCACATTTATGTGACTACGAAATTCCTTTCTTTCTCCATTGCTACAAGACGGTACCCCAGAGGCCCGTCTTAATAATCCAACAAGCGCCAGTAAATTCAAAATGATTGATTTTTTTTCAAAGTATGTTTTTTTTTTACCGGTTACCCTTTCCAGGACCAAAGTATCTAAAACTTACAAAAAGAAATACCACAAAGCTCGAATAATATATATTTGTAGCAACTATAGGACCTGTGCAAAATCTTTTCCTTCTAATACTTAGCCATCTTTTTTTCTTTTCTCAAAAACCCATATTACTTACATAATTGATTGATAATAGTATTCTCTTCACCGTATCGAGAAAGCCTAATGTTGTAAGCCTTATGGTTTGCCTTTAAGTGATGTTCCACAGATCATACTCCTCTACTTTTGCTTTGTGCGGAAAATAAGGCAACTTGAACTTCAAAATAAATGTTACAATGTACATGTTACAGAGTATGTGAGTCAAAAGTGCTTTATATATGATGGTCTTAAAAAGAAATAAAACAAGCCTCAATCACTTGGATTGAAGACCCTGTTTCCAAGAAATTAGAAATCTTGGGTGACTTACTCGAGCAGTTTTTGTCTCTTATAAACGTTTCTGTGCAAACTGGTTCTCTGAGAGCCACTTATTGGTTGCTGAGGGAATCTGGTTCCTCTACAACTTGTTTATTTCAATAAAGCGTAGTAATAAGAGCAACATTTTCGTGTAACTTATCGCTCAACAATGTTGCGTCTGTAAGTTGAGATCGTTTGTTGCGCGTACAGAACAAAATCCCTACTTAACCAACTTTCATGTTGTTTAAAAGTAGAAGCGTCGTTTTTTCTGTAACGTGAAAATTTGTTACGCGAGGACGGTGGTGCCCACATAACTAAGAAGTAAAAAGGGCTAGCTAAAGGAACAAAATAGCTAATTTTTATTTCAACGCTCGGGATGAGCACGGACCCATATAAATAGTGATATTACATCACATAAATTGTCAATCGTTCTTTGCAGGGATAAATAATTAAGAATAATTAGGAAGAAATAATTAAGTCCTTTAAATAAGATATCAGTTCCTGAAGAATATATATTTGATTTACATTTAGTTTCTTTCTTTTTCCGTGTCGAGCGAATGGAAAGATTATTTGCTATAGTCTTTTCTAGAGACACAATGCTCTATTTGGAACCAATCCAAAAATTCTCAAAATATACCTTTAGAAAACATTACATTAATTAACAGTAATACATAAATAGCTCGTGTCAGTAATATCGTGAAACGTTATTGACATCAACGGTTGACAATGACTTTTATCACTTACTTAGCTCAAAACTGCAGACATGACAGCTACAAGTAAGTTGAAATTACCGTGCACAGTTAATATATACTTCACCCTTACACGAGACATGAATTTTTTCTAATGTACCAGCTATAAGTGGCATTCATTTACATGGTCATGATTTGTGTGAAGATTAAAGATTAGATTAAAAGCTGTTATCTTATCAACTGACAAAAGCATATTAGCTTGTCTATTAGCTTACGATTAACGCATATTAACGTGTGCGAAAAAAACATTCGAGCAGGGTTCGTAGCGATCTTTGATTCGAAAATGTGAAATGGTAATCACTCAGACGAGAACAACCACAATGCACTTGGCGCACACGATTGCGAAGGTCAGGGAAGAAAAGAAGGGAGATTTTCATCAAATCTGCGATTGCCAATAGCATCATTGAATTGTTATTAATTCACATTATTAATTTATATCGCAGAACGGAGATAAATTAGAGACTACCTATGCCTAACTTCATACTTTATCCAGATTTTGAAACTTGTGCGCATAATTGCACACTATTTTTACAGACATTACAAGCCCCATGCAAAACCTTTTAATGACAGATAACCTCGATGGTCGTTGGCAAGCTTTGTCACCGTCAATCGATCGAAGACGGATCAAATTATATTGCCATGGTGTTACCTTCAAAAATGAAAAAGAGAATAAAGTACATGTTAAGTGCGATTAACTATTAGCAGCATTTAAATGTGGATTAATTTCTGAAAACCTGGTGTGCAGTGTTGATGGCGAGTGACGTGAAAAAAGAGAGGTACTACAGTTGGTGCAATGCTGTTCTATCGATCTTATCTGCAGATACGACGCAGGTCTTAGCAACCTCTAATTTCATTGGACCTTGGTATCACGCAGCACTATCGTTTTCAGGGCTAGGGTCCATTGTTCTGTTTGTTCTATTGTTTTCTCAGCAAATCAGAGAAGACCTTGTGAGAGCTGCGTACCGCCCTTATCTGTAGAAGTGACACGTGACCATTTAAATGAAGTCTAAGTAGCAATACTTCCTCGCGGTACTGTTTGTATATGTTGCACAAGGTGGTTATAAGCTTTTCAGTCTGTCAAGAAATCCCAAAGTGTGACCATTCAGATAAAATTGGTACTGAACAGTATTTTCCTGTGGTGCTGCTAATTATGCTGTACAAGGTTTTAGAATCTACAGACCAAGAAATCTCAGCGCCACCACTGAAAGTGGAACATGCCTGCGAAAGTGATAACCCCCAGATGAAGGCTACAACATTTCCGCAAAATTATTGCCGTTCAATATATCTCTCCACCGGAATTTCAATTGAAAAACGCGGCGAAATTTGTATTTTTGTTTGTTTTTCCTTTTTTTTTTTTCATTCAGCGGCCTTAGTGCGAACTGGAAACTGAACTATTACGGAAGGAAATCCGACTTAGCGCACAAAACTAGAGAGCCAACTAAACACTCTAATGTTGTTGCCTCCTCCACATACGTTGGGAACAATGTTTCATCGAAACCAGAACACATTCACCCAACAAAAAGTTTGTGCAACACCCAACGTCGAATGCCAGACGTTCAAGCTTTGGGAACCAACAAATGTTGTACAGAAATGTAACGTTCAGCCGGGGCTTTAGATATAATTCAGATTAAAATAGAATCTTAGTCGTGTATACCATTACCCTGCGCAGGAGTCTGGCCATTGAACTGCACTTCATCAGGGGTCCTCTCCTAGAAGCCGTTCCCCTGAAAGAATATTTTAAAGAGTTAAGTAAGCCTTAGGAAATACAATAGCAACAATTTTAACAAAACTTTGGAGAGTGCCGCTTTATCCACTTTGGTAACGTGTAAATGCAACTGTACCCAACTTAAAAAAAAAAAGGTGTGATACCACGGGTCTTCCACGCTATTGTTGTCACAATCGTGGCTGCATGTCAGCATAAATTATAAAGGGCTAGTATAGGAATTTGGTGCGACAAAAATGTCTCACCTTGCTTCCGTCGAGTTTTGACTGGTTCATTGGGTAAACTGTGTTTGCTGTAATTGACTGGGATAACTGCTTTGGTTCTGGTCTGACGACACTATTACTTAAAGTTTGTTCATAAACCAAGTGACTAAGCAGCTGGCATTTTTCTGCGGTTTCCTCATCACGAAGTGAAAGGACGCCCCTTTACTATCCCCTGCTTGGAAAGCTTCCTCATAGCAAGTCCCCCCCGACCCCCTAGTCACTCTCCCGTATCCACTTCCCAGTATGACAGTTTAATCGACAGTCCCTAGAACCCATTTCAGCTCTTGTGTAAAGAAACAGCATAAACAACATGCCCATAAGAAAAGCACCAAGGTACCTGGTGAGAAGGTCCTCGCGCACTGGGCCCTTCTTCAACGTAGGTCCCGGGTCCTGTGTACGCATGGGCAGGCTCTCCAGATCCTTTTTCATTAGTGTAATGGGGAAGATCGATCCACTTGCCGTCTTCATATCTTTGGCAAATTTCTTAAAAGGGAGATACATTGACTAAGAAAATCAACTACTTAATTTTAATTCATTTTTAACGAGACCTCGATCAGAAATTAATTTAACAAGAAATAACAAAGAGAACCGAAATCTACCAATCATATGTTTGCAAAACGAAACCAATACGACTTGTGCGCAATACGTCGGCCACTTATAATTCTCCCCTCCCCCCACAAAAGCTCTCGAACTTCTTCGATCTTTACAATACAATTGTGCGAGTTTAAGTCTTATCTTTATTGCTCCGGAATATACTTCCATTAGTCAGTTTTAAACGTAAATGTAAGGGTAATCATTCTATTCTGACGAAAAGATAGCCTGACTTACACAATCGGTCAATTTGGAAAGTTACAAAACAAGAACTCAACTGAGAAATTGTTAATGTTCATATTCCCTGTGTACTCAGACAACCGATATGCTGAAATACCATTCACATGAAAATGTTGCCAACTTCGGTTCTTAAAGGGTTTTTAGTCTACAAATCATTTTTTTCTCGAAACATCAATAAAGCGTCCCTTTTAATCACTTAAGCCCCCGAATCAAAATGCACCACTCTGTTCTTCTCATTGTTTTGCATATATTTCCCATGGCACTAATGGGGGGGGGGGGGGGGGGAAATTTGATTAAACATCAAGACATGTCATCTTTGGTGATCATTTTTTCCTTTAATCTCATAACCTGTATGTTTGATCATGTAGTGATATTGTTAGAAGAAAGGGGGTAACCATACCTTGCTTGCCTGACTTCTTCTTCTTGCGCAGACAGCAGTGGATAATGGCGCAAACTAAAACCAAGAAGACCAGACCACCAATAGCAGCGAGTAAAGCAATTATCCATGAAGCCAGGGACTTGCGCTGTGCAGCTACCGCTGGTGGCTTACCTTGAACGGTCGTCGGAGGAGCAGAAGTTACTGAAAGAGTGCAAAAATAACACATTAAACGCCCGTCATGTCCACCTCTGGTGATCTCAAACAGAAGTTGGCATCCATTAAACTTATCACCAACTGATGAGCTTGGGAATGGTGCCTTAAATTGAGACGCAAAGATGAGCTATAAGTGCAAACGCAAAGGTAACACAAAGCCACAAGGGCCAATCCACAAAACATGTACAGCAATGGGGCTATGCCGCTGGCCTCATTGACTCCAGTTTCACCTTGAACAAATTATACTTAGCCACATTTAGATGCTGTCCTGAATTACCTTAGTATTGTCTATTTTAAACCTCTCGCTAAAATGGGGTTAGTTTGTGAAGAAACTGTTGTGCTGCAACGGCGGGAAGGTAAAACACAAAAATGTGGATTTATCAACTGAGGTGATGAAGGAAATTGGCGACGTAGAGAAATTCAAAAGTTGACGTTTTGAGCATTAGCTCTTCGCCAATCAAGGAATTAGTGGGTTGTGTTTGGTTTATACATTTAACGGTGGAGCTACGGCTGTTGGTGGAAAAACAAGAATAAATTACTTCAGTGCAAAGAGTTTAAGATAGTGAGGGCCGTAGTTTTCCGAGTGTCCTTAAAGGGTAAAATAAAATTGAAACTTAGATTCGCCTAATTCTGGCACCAGAAAAAAAGGATTTGAGGCACTTCGGCTGGGAATGGCAAAAAAATTGTTTCTAGGAATGAAATTTAGGCAGAATTACTTTGAAAGCGTCATTTTGAAAAGAATTTGGTCAGGATTTCAGTGGGATTTAACTCTTTTTGGGACAAAAAACTGTCGGTCGCTTTTTGGGCACATTTCTAACGTTTCAGGCCAGTGAATTATTTAGGAGTGATTTTCTGGTATCTGGTCATTAAAACAATTTATTGTTAACTGCAGCATACTATCAATTAGAGTTAACAAACAACTGTCCAAAACGTTTTTGACCATTCAAGCGAGATACTTTTCCAGCATTGAAGGAATAATGAAGAATTCTTTTAAGAGTGACAAGAATGATTAAACTGTACCGACTAACAGGTACGTATATAGGATCATGAACTCACTTGGTAGAACAAGGCGAAGTGTCGGTCTTTCTACTGGAATCATCTGAATACTGCCATTGTCAACGGAATTCTGTAAGACCTGAACCAGTTCATCAACAGTCTTATTGCCTTTGATGAAGACCAAAGTGAAGTTTACTACAACGCTTCCGTTTCTGTCAGCGGAATAATACAAGATACAAGTTATTAGCGTAACTTCAAGGTGCAAGCTGTAGACCCTATTTCACACGAAAGCACCAAAAAAGGTGATTTATCCTTACATGATATCATTAACACGGACGTGGCCAAACTGTGGTTCATCTTTGTACAAGGCAGACATCTACAAAAAAAAAATATAAAACAAAACAGACAGCTTATTATCGTTCGGATTAAGTAAGTCCTTGGAAGAACTGTTGTTGCTGACGGACCGTGGGGTATCAACAACAACCCAAGCGTAAGAGCGAACGCTATCTTCAAAGTTAAGTGACACTGATGAAGTTGTTTACCACGGTACTTACTTGACAGGTCACACGAAGCAGTTATTCAATTGAGTGTCGAAAAAAATTCACATTAGCTTGGGTTTTGGTGTACTACGCCCTGTGATTGGTTAAAAATACTCACGCCACTTTTTCAACCAGTTAGAAGTAAAACCAAAACCAATCATGACTTGCTTGGAAGTATTTTCCCGCGCTTGATAGCGTGAATTGGTTTAAGGTCTGATTGGTTCACTGGTTTGTGGCTGTTGTGATTGGCCCGAGTAATTTCTTAGGTTTTGGTTTTACGACACTCAGTTGTAAGCCGCTCCAACTCGGTTCTTATAGGAAAAGAACATGAGTGAGCATCTGTGAGATAAGTGGAATGATAACTGGCTAAAATGTATCAACAACGTATTCTCAAATAAGTGTAAAGAAGATCCTCGCAGTTGTTAACGCAACTTATGCAGTTGCGAAAAGAAAGCCTGAAAAGCCTTTTCGCAACTGCATAAGTTGCGTTAACAACTGCGAGGATCTTCTTTACACTTATTTCTTCATTCCGCAGTTCAAATATATGAGTTTCATATATTCATAATTTCAAAGTATTCTCAAGTCGATTTATTCAGAAAAACTTCTGAGTCCAAGGGAAGTCGAACCCATGTCCTTCCAGGTGCCGGTTGGGTGCTCTACAGCTGAGCAATGGGGGAATGCAGCTGACAAAGGTCAGATAAAGTGTTCAAATGTGACATAGGCCTGCAATACTGCAAGGCTCAATAATGTTAAACGCAATAACTGTAAATACGATAATAATAGTGACGACTGGCTGAAGTGAATTAAACGAATAAGTGTTAAGATATAGTAAGTCCTCCCAACGGCAGTCGAACCTACACAAGCAGCCGTGGGGGTCATTACAAAGTTGTCAAAAACTGAGGTGGGCGTCTTATTGGAGTGGCACTGTTTTTTGAAAAATCAAACTTCACCTCTGCTTCTCAGCCGTGATCAATAACACTGATTATGCAAGCTTACAATCAACTTACATTCTCACTAAACTTAGTGCTTAAGTCCCTGAACCTTGCACTGCTGTGATTTTTGTAGTCTGGGTGATATTTGTATTCGTCCCCTTTGAGTGTTACTTGGCCTTCTACGATGTCTGTTTTTGGAGGAACTACAAAGCAAGAAAAACAAAAAGCTCTTTCAATCCAGGGGACACAACTCAAGTTTGAAACTTTCGAAAAAATCTCAACAAACTGCACACTGGAACGTATTACTCAACACCGTTCTCTTGAATTGTCACCTTTAAGCCCTAACTAATCGGAGCAAGTCAACACAGATTTGAAAATGCGGGCTTGGCTAGAAAGACTTGCAATTGGTTGCCAAACGAACTCGTAAGTGGATGCAAGTAAGAGGCAAGTTGCCAAAAAGTCATTTTAGTGTAGCCAACCAAGGAAAATAGTACCCAGGCTAACTTGGTGTCAACTTGCCTTGGGTGGCCAAAAGGTGAAGTACTTGCACTCGCGTGCAAACTTGAGCTCGATCAAAGTGAACACAAGCTATTGCAAGCCAAGTCAGAACCATCTTGAACAGCATTTCATTTGAAAGGTCACACTCTGGGATTTCATCAACAGACACAAATGCTGTACAGCACAGAACACAAAACCACAGGAAAGTACTGTTCAGTAGCTTTCATATGAATGGTCACATTTTTAAGATTTCACCTACCATGTCAAATATGGAACCACCTCGCTCGGCACAATAATTAGCACCATAGTAAAATGCTACACGTAGCTTTCATTTGAATGGTCACATTTTAGGATTTCATCCACAGAGTCAGAAGTTGGGACGACCACACAAGGCAGTTACCGAACAACAGCCCGGTTGCCCCTCCCCACCCCTCTAACTTAAAACTGATGGATCAGTGAGGTCTTCAAGGCAGTAGCCTTTCAACTACGAATACCCCCCTCCCCACCAGGATAAGAAAAAATACATTGCAGATTTAAATATAAGTTCAGAAAATAAAAAGCTTGACGAAAATGAAAAACGCGTTTTAAAACTTGTCAGTCTTACTTGGTTCATCACAATTGGTTCCTTGATAACCATTATCACAGGTGCATGCATAAACAGTACCATTCACATCGAAGCAGCTTCCCCTGAAGCAGGGATTCTGAGAGCAAGGTCTTTCTGTTAAGGGAGAGAATGGCCTCATAAATATTTCAAATATGTCATCATACAATTGTTGTAAGAGTGGTCAGGAGAAGTTGTTGAAATATCTGGGTTCATAACGTCCTTAACTCTCATGATCTCTCTGATGAATTTAGGATTAATATTACAAGGAGAAATTTTATGCTGATCACTATTGGAGCTAGGATTAACGAAATTTTCCTCAATCCCACTGAAGGCTAGACAATGAAAGACACCGTTTTCTATAATCTCTTCTTCGACATATTATTTAAATCAATCAGAAATGCGGTTGCATTTATTTCGATGCTGTTACAAAGGAATCATCACTTCGAAAATTAAGTCAGATTTTGGTTGCCACTGCTAAGGCAGCAAAGAAAAAGTTTTCAATATAGGAACGCTCCTCAAACATAAGTCGAATAGTCGCCTTAATAATTGCACTTCCCTAACCCACATAATAAAATAATAGCCCCACACTTTTCCAGGAAACAGTCGTATATTTTAGCAGTTAGGTATTTATGGAAAAATACACGTCGTTTCTCAGCTTCCAAGCATAAAGCGACGAAACATGTTGTTTTTCCACACTTTGATGATTGCCAATCCACTGAACAATATACATCTCCATGTCGCACACATCGATCAAGGGAGGCGATTTAGATTACTTAACACAAACTGAAGGTAAAAAACCGCAATTCCGAACAAAACCAACCACAACAACAACAACAACAAACAGGAACAATTAAAGAATAAAACTTGTCCCCAAATGCGAGTAATAACTTCAACCACAATGCCAATAACTTGCCTAAAACAGTGATTTTTGCATGAGCAGTTGCTTGAGGCTTTATCCCATTCATTGCTGTACAAATATACGTCTTGACATAAGCCGTACTGGAGCTGTTTATGACAAGCGTCTTGCCAAAGCCAACTGTGCCATTCTCTCCAACAATCGAGTAAACAATCTTAGGCACAGGGTTACCAGCCACATCACACAACAGAGTCACTTGCTGGCCCACCCAAACCACTTGGTCCACAGGACGGGTAATTATCTCTGGAGGATCTGGTGAAATAAACAGATTAACAATGGGTGGATTTGTTTGCAGGAAAGCCAAAAAGCTGTTGCTTTCATACGTGAGCATTTTGTATGTTTTTAGCTAAAAAACAGTCAAAATTTCGCTCACCCTATAGATCGTTTTTTTTAATGGCCCCGATAAATTATTCTTTTGTACGCATTCAAATTATCCTTACTACTCACTAATTTTAACCAATCGTTACATTCCCAAAAGGCTAGTAAAGCTATACATTCTGCTAACTTGTCCCCATATACTGTATTATACCAGTAGAGAGGAGAAGTTGATCAAATATCAAGAGAATTCACCTTGGGTGGTCATGCTCTCAATTGCCATGACCCCTATGGTTAATCAAGCATTATTATTACAACAAGAAAGTCGATGCTGAGTGCTATTAGATTAATGGGCGAATGAAATTTTACCCAAATCCCATTCTAGGCTAGAAAACATAAGAAACCAAAATCTATAATCTGTCTTTCATGTATTCTTTACATAAATCAGAAATGTTGTTTGGGTATACGTTAATACTGTTACAACGGAATTATCACTTCCACTGGACTAAGCCGCCATCACTTGTATAATTTTTCTAATACCCCAATACTCACACAACACATCAATGCTCAAATTTGCTGAGGCATTTGCGCCGATCTGATTCCAAGCCAGACACTGAAAGAACCCAGAATCCGTTCTTTTGATATTTGTTAACACAGTTGTACCGCTGTTAACTATCACAGAGTTATTGGTTCCTCTGATCCATGCAACATTTGGAGGTGGATTTCCAGTGACGCTGCAGTTAAGAGACACATTTTGTCCCTCAGTGACTTGGCTTATAGGAGTTACTGAAACCTCTGGAGAATCTGTCAAAAAAAGAGAGGGAGCGTTGTTAACATTTGGATGGTAAAAAAGCCTAAAGAGGAAGTGAACACTAAATTACAGTACTGTGTACAGTCAAACGCATACCATGCAGAAACCTTTGAGAAATGGGACGGTGACCGCATGTTCAACACAGGGTGCGGTCAATTTCAAATTCTAGGATATGCCATAAACGGGGTAACTTCTCCTTCATCTCACACCTTTGGTAATGGATAGAACATTCAACCTTCTCTTATTCATGGCAAGTTGTTGGCTTGAACATCTTGTAAACTACGTACGCTTTAAAAGTCTAAAGGAACCTAAATATAACCTCGTTTCCTCTGTAGTGGAGCCCCGGGTGCAAGAGGCTTTTCTTGTGCGGTTTCCGGTTGCTGCTTATGTTCTCTATTGTGACCCACGCGTTTTTTTTCTCGCGGCACGGCAAGCCGCTCGTTGCGTCGGCTTTGCCTCTGGCCGATTTCGCCCGACACTGGCGAGAAAAAACCTCACGCACCCAGGGTACTGTAATGGTCATAGTAAAGACGGGCGTGCAAGGAAAACAGTCAAAACCGAAGACCAATAATATTTTACCGTAGTCAAAATGCTACTTACAATGGACAATCACGTGAGCATACGCATGGACATCTTGAGTAACCTTGTTCTTAGCAGTGCACTTGTATCGCTGTCCATTTAACTTTCTAGTAACATTTGTAAGGACAAAAGTATTTCCCTGATGCAACACTGTATTGTTCCCGGCTTGGGTCCAGATGATGTTCGACGGTGGGTTACTTGTTGCGTTACAAAAAAAGCTAACATTGCTGTATTCCACAACAGTCTGGTTGCTTGGAGCAGAGACGATGACAGCAGGGTCTAGAGAATTGAAATACAATTAACAAAGTCACCAGAATGATTTCTACATACTAGCTTAGGAGAAGTTGGCTTAAAAGATGTTCACATGATACAAGTATGAAAAGCAGACCAGTATGAATTGATCCTGGTTTTCCGTTGTGGCTCTGTATTCATTTACAAGGCACCAGTTTGAGTAATATTGAAAACCATCCTAGTAGGTGAAAAGAAAAGCCACACATGGCCTGCGCCTAAGTCCAGATTATTTATCTTGAGGTAATGAGAAGCCAGTCCATTGCCAGGTTTTCTAGTCGTGTTTTATTACTTCTACAATCCATCATAAAATTATTTCATTACATAAAGCAAAATGGACTATCTTAGTATATGATAAGAAGCGGGGTACATCTAGCGTAGCTAATACTGTTTCCCTTAACTATTTTAGTGATTGAATTGATCACACCACACGTTTAAATATGTGAATAGTGAAGTTCTACCGCAGGAAGCAGAAGCTAATCAAGGAAGGAGAGCTTAAGGACAATGTTTGGAAAGTTACTCCAAGTATTTGTTTAATTTCCCTGGAAACAGTTCGTTGGAACTCATCAATACAACTGGCTGCAGAGACACAACACGAGGTAGTCTTTCTTGTTTAGGGCAACAACCCCATAGTGGTTACCAGCCTACAGATCAAGTGTCCGACACACCAACCACTATGCCTCCTCACACAGCAGCTTTACCAGAATAAATTTTTCGCCGTTGAACCACAGGTTTACCATCCTCTGTTTGTGCGGTGGGCTAAGCATTTATAACGCATCGGTTTATCAAACTAGCAAACCTAAAGCCGAATTTTAGGCCTATTAAAACTGGGGAAAATGAAATAAAAACTCATAAAATTGCTCCCATGGTGTTTTGCATTGTGTTTCTGTGTTTGTTTTAGCGATTTAAGGCTCACGAAAATGATGTTTTTAAAATAACGGTCGGACTCGCTGTGCTTGAACAAGGAATGAAATGTACATTTTGGTTCGTGGTGACTGGGGGGGGGGGGGGCATATATGTTTCAAGCCATGTAAAGGGCTTGGAGCAATAGAAGTGCAGATGTTGATTTAATTCCTTGAGTAAATAAGAGCGGTTTTTAAGTGAGTGTCGAGAGTAACCATGCCATTGCTTTGGTTTTGTTTCAACGAAAGTCATTCGAAAAGCGTTCTAAAAATAGTAACTTACACTGCACATTAACTGTAGTTGTAGCATTTTTCTGTTCACCCACTCCATTCCAAGCTGTACAAGTGTAATCTCCAGCAGCCTGTCTCTGTATGTTAAAAAAGCTGTACGTCTCTCCTTGATACAACACTGTTTGGCTGCCATCTTTTGTCCAGGTGATGTTTGGTGTTGGGTTACCAGTTGCATTACAGTGAAGAGTGACGTTGCTTCCTTCCAGGGCAGTTTGACTAGCTGGACTGGCGTCAATTGAAGATGGATCTGCAGTGAATAAACAAGACAACGTTAACTGAATATCCTTTTCCTGAGGCCTCCTGCAATACTATAACAGCAACCATTTGTCACGTTAAATCAATCAATCAATCGATCAATCATTCAATCTATCAATCAATTAATTCATCAATCAATCAGTCAATCAGTCAATCAGTCAATCAATCAATTTTCCTGAAAATAAAACAGTGTTACGCTGCTGCACACAGCATTCAGTCTAATCCTGCAATTACTACACAGTTGAAAACGATGACATAAATTCCTGATTTAGGAGCTATATGTATCTCTGTTGATCGCGTATAGACTCAACTTCAGATGCGTGATGACGATGATTTGAGCAGGGCAAATTTTAAAAATGGGCTTCTGGATTGTGTTCTTTATATCCGAGATTTCGTTATACCACCGTTCGTTGTATCGGGGGGTTCTGTTCCACACATATTAGTGTAACGTTGATCGGGCTGAAGAATAGCGTTCGTTATGCCAGGGACGTCGTTGTATCGTGTTTCCACTGGAGCTTTCGAGAGAGAAGACTGGCCTACACAGAGTAAAGAAAACGCCTTTGTCTTAAGATGATTTTTTTTATCGCAGACTGGATAATCTTGCTCTTCTGATTGAGGTGCTGAGCGTTTAAGCCATTGCTGAATGAGAAAATGACAAACAGTTTCCAGCGATGGTGTGGACAGGCAATCAGCTGTTAAGGAGAGACTCAAGATAGCTGAAGAGAACAGAGCATCAGATACGAGCAACGCAAGAAAGTACTGCAGGTGTAAAAGCTTCTACAGCCTCTTTCTCCTAAGGAACCTTTTACAGAGTTTTCTCTAGTGAGCTAGAATCTATAATCTTTGACAAGACGCTGCTCGGTGTCGGCCAATAAAACGAGCATTTCTAGTCTCTCAAGACAAAGAGAACTTTATTCTTATTACAGAAATGTACGTGGAATTACGTGAACCAGCCACAACTTACAGTGCACAGTAACTGTAACAGTAGCATTATCCTCGCTTCCTATTCCATTCTTCGCTATGCAGGTGTAGTCCCCAGCCTGCTGTCGAGTGATATTGTGCACTGTGAAACTCTCTCCTGCATTCAACACAGTGTTGTTGCCAAGTTTCGACCAAGTGATTTTGGGTGGTGGGTTTCCTGTTGCATTACAGTAAAGACTGATACTGTTTCCTTCAACAGCCACAGTGTTGGAAGATGAACTTGTGATTGCAGCAGGATCTATTGGGAAACGAAGCACAAAATGTCGTTAATGTGGGTACAAGTTGAGATACCATTTACCCAAATACATATCTGAGGTTACACTAGGATCACATGTTTCAGTTCCAGGGCCTGGTTGCATAAAGCAACTTAAAATTTATTAAGTGGGACTTTTTTTGGCAACCGTTCCCTGTGTTCCGAAGGATTTCCTTGTGCTCTCTTTGTGATTCCCTATACTCACTACTCGGTCTTTGGCTGAGTTATCCGTGATACCGTAAACGAAAATCCCAGAGCAAAGGGAAATGGTGCAGAAAATTCGCATGTAATCTTAAGTTACTTTATGCAGCCAAGCCCAGGAAACCAAGTAGCCTAAAAGAGTTAGTTTCCTCATATTTTCAGTTCTGTCAAACGCTTTCACTGTTGAAATTCTAAAATCGCTTTGCCATCACTTAAAAAAAAGAAGGAAGGAAAAGGAAGTTAATAATGTTCGTTGGTTACCAGGAATTTCCGCGTTCTTGCTCGCCATAACGCCAGAGCAAATAATTATTGTATGAACACAGCTGTAAAAGTCAATTTATCAAAACTGTCATCATTGAAAATTACAAAAAAACAATAATACAGTCCTACAATAGACAGCTTCTGGGTTTTGAAGAAGCGAATAATGATCGAATCTGAATGGAATTGATTTCGCTGCCACAGCGTAAGAGTTGCTCAAACCCTCATTATTATTTATGCAGTTGTATCCTCGGCAGATGAATGCCTTTTAATACGATGACGGACAGGCCATCAAACGTTGGCCGATTAACATAGTAAGGAAGATTAGCACAGTTTTGAGACAATGAATAGAAACCTTAAGATCAGACAACGAGTAAGACTTCCCAAGTTCAAACTAGTGAAGATCCCGGAGCCTTCATTCCTCTATGTTGCTAAACAGCAGAAAAGACAGATGACGTCTTAAACTTGTCAGCTGGGTTTGAAAAGTCGTAATCATCCTGAATCTCTCACTCATAAGTCGGATTGGAAGATACTTAATGCCGGACTGCAAAACACAGCGACCATTGGCAGCCGGCGACCAGCTGTTGTGACCTGTCTTGTAGCAACAGGTATGAGAGACGTTCTCTCTCCCCCCACCCCGCGCTTTTTTTCACAAACACCTCCTTTCCCAGCAGAGCCAGCCTCTGCAAAGATTAATAACAGCCACGTGACAGCGTTTTTTCTTCAGGACCAAAAATATATATCTATATGACCATAACAACTTGGTGGCCAAATCAACATGGCGATCAAGAGGAAGGATCACACAACACTTAATCTGAGTGAACGATTAAACTGTCGGTCAACTATACAGCCACTTACACTCCACAGTAACTGTAGCAGTAGCATTTTTCTGTTCACCCACTCCATTCCAAGCTGTACATGTGTAATCTCCGGCAGCCTGTCTCTGTATATTAACAATGTTGTACGTCTCTCCTTGATACAGCACTGTTGTGCTGCCATCTTTTGTCCAAGTGATGTTTGGTGTTGGGTTACCAGTTGCGTTACAGTGAAGAGCGATGTTGTTTCCTTCCAGGACAGTTTTACTAGCTGAACTGGCGTCAATGGAAGAAGGATCTAAGTGGAGAAGAATTGGTCCTTCTTCAAATATCCTCCTTTTGAACCTTCTAATTAATAAAAATATACATTTAGCCTAGCCTATCGACAGAGCTTCTACACAAGGAAATCATGACCATTCAAAGCGACTCGTGCAGGAATTTACGGTCACCATCGAAAAAGGGAAAGAAAAAGAGGAAGAAAGAAAAAGTTAACAACGGCTAGCGAAACTATAGCACGCAACGCCTTGAACTACAGGTTTTGCACCATTTTATGTTAAGCCACCAAACGAGTAAGTTGCGCAAGGCACAGTCTAAATTTAAATATGAAACTGTTGGCTGGGGCAACGTACACACAGGTTAACATGCCTGTAGGATAGACACAAAGTATACAAAGAACGATTCCTATAGATTTACGCAATTTATTAGTATGATGCTTTGCTTGCGAAGGCCATAAGAGCTGCACTAGATAGACATGTAACACGACAATTTCCAGATAAAAAAAATAATAATAACAAAAAACGTCTTTGTACTAAGATAAATTTATGCCAGATGGTAACTATGATATCATAAGCTCCTGAATATTGACATAATTTTAGTTAGCGTGAAACATTCATAACTTACAGTACACAGTGACTATAACAGTTGCATTAACCTCGCTTCCTATTCCATTCGACGCCTCACAGGTGTAGTACCCAGCCTGATTTCGAGTGATATTGTTTACAGTAAAACTTTCTCCTACGTTCAGCACAGTATTGTTGCCATCTTTCGTCCAAGCGATTTTTGGTGTTGGGTTCCCTGTTGCATTGCAGTAAAGAGTGACACTGTTTCCTTCAACTACAAATGTGTTGGAAGATGAACTTGTGATTGTAGCCTGATCTAAAGGTGTTTGGGAAAAAAAAGCAAAAAATGATTTAATGTAACTCTAACTTAAGGCAACACCCTATTGTTAGAAACAAGTTGAAATTTACACCACAGGTAACCCAGTTAAAGAAGACCTCTCTTACGATGACTACTGACAGGTCGTCAAACCTACACTTACACTGTTGGTCAACTACATATTAGCAACTTACACTCCACAGTAACTGTAGCTGTAGCATTTTCCTGTTCACCCACTCCATTCCAAGCTGTACATGTGTAATCTCCGGCAGCCTGTCTCTGTATATTAACAATGTTGTACGTCTCTCCTTCATACAACACTGTTGGGCTGCCATCTTTTGTCCAGGTGATGTTTGGTGTTGGGTTACCAGTTGCATTACAGTGAAGAGTGACCTTGCTTCCTTCCAGGACAGTTTCACTAGCAGGGTTGGCGTCAATCGAAGAAGCATCTAAATAAAGAAGACTAAAGTCAACTGAAACATCCTTCGCAGATACAGAAAAAGGCCTTTGCGCGCAGACTGGACAATCTTTGTTCCACTGATTGAGCCAGCTGAGCTAAGAAGCCAGATGGTAACTACGGTAGTTTCAACGGATGTGGACATGTCTATTGACTTGAAATATTCACCACTTACAGTGCACAGTAACTGTAATAGTAGCATTATCCTCGCTTCCTATTCCATTCTTCGCTATGCAGGTGTAGTCCCCAGCCTGTTGTCGAGTGATATTGTTCAAAGTCAAAGTCTCTCCTGTATTCAACACAGTGTTGTTGCCATCTTTTGTCCACGTGATTTTGGGTGGTGGATTTCCTGTTGTGTTACAGTAAAGAGTGATACTGCTTCCTTCAACTGCTACCGAGTTGGAAGATGAACTTGTGATTGCAGCGGGATCTATTGCGAGAAATGATGCACAGAATAATTTTACCGTTGCCATATCTAGGTCACATCCATTGAAAAAACACCTTTAATTTGAAACCATGGTTTATCCAAACACAGAGGACCCTGTAATATGACAAACAATAGGCCATAAAACGTTGCTCGTATTAACGGTGTGGTCTGATTGATAGAGTTTTGAAATACGTGAAAATGATTCTAAGGGGCGATTTAGACGTTACGACTTTTTCGTATGTCTGTCGCATGCGACTTTTGTGGTGCGCGTTATAAAAAATATCGAAAAAATTCACTTATTTATTATTGCTTCTGGCGACGATTAAAAATGATTGTAACAACTTTTGTTCCAGCCAAAAGACTAATATACTGCGATAACAGTGTTGCCACTTTCACATGATGATGAGCTTTAAGGTGTTCTACTTTAATAACTTTCATTGTAGATCTACTATAAACACTTACAATGCACATTAACTGTAGCTGTAGCATTTTTCTGTTCACCCACTCCATTCCAAGCTGTACATGTGTAATCTCCAGCAGCCTGTCTCTGTATATTAACAGTGCTATACGTCTCTCCTTGATACAACACTGTTGAGCTGCCATCTCTTGTCCAGGTGATGTTTGGTGTTGGGTTACCAGTTGCATTACAGCGAAGAGTGACCTTGCTTCCTTCCAGGACAGTTTCGCTAGCTGGACTGGCGTCAATCGAAGAAGCATCTATATAAAGAAGACTAAAGTCAACTGCAACATCCTTCTTTTAACAGGGCTAAATAGAATTTACGCAAGGTTATAATCTAGCTAATGCTGGTCAGCGGTTTCACTAACATGTGGGGGCTCCGAGGGCGCTGATATGTGCTTCCTTCTTTGCTGTGTTTGCTATCGCTAGCACCTTTACGCGACACCTACCCTCCAATAATTCAATTGGTATAGAGTTAAATATACACTTATAATAAATCCATGTAGACAGGTTAGCCTAACAGAAGAGCTTCTACACAGCCAAACCTACAGGTCAGGAGCCCATCAATATTGACGGCCTCCTGTACATGTCTGTCCTCGTGTACCGGTAGGAATGGAACTTAACAGTTAAAATTCTGGTTTTTTTTGTTTTTGTTTTTCAGGGGTACTGTTTCCGCATAGCAAATTATGTAGTGTTTTGCTCCTATCAATGTGTACCGGCACCCGAGGACACGACCAAAATCACGGCCATGACTACACGCTCCCAGCAAACAAACGTGAGTTTTTTTGTTTTTTTTTAACAAGCGGAAACGCAAGGCACACTCGAAGAAACGTGAAACAAAACAAAAAGGCTGGGAACAGAGCAACCAACTTCACGAGCATGCTGCTTTGCATTCCCAGGCCACAAAAGCTTCAGACCATTATATGTCACACTAAAATTCTCAATAACAAACAAAAAGGCCTTTTTACGCAGACGAATTTATACCAAGACCGAACATTGTTCTGTTCTATTGATTGAGCCGCCTGAGCTAAGAAGCCAGGTGGTAACTACAATAGTTTCAAGGGATGTGGACATGTCTATTGACTTGAAATATTCACCACTTACAGTGCACAGTAACTGTAATAGTAGCATTATCCTCGCTTCCTATTCCATTCCTCGCTTTGCAGGTGTAGTCCCCAGCCTGCTGTCGAGTGATATTGTTCAAAGTCAAACTCTCTCCTGTATTCAACACAGGGTTGTTGCCATCTTTCGTCCAAGTGATTTTGGGTGGTGGGTTTCCTGTTGCATTACAGTAAAGAGTGACACTGTTTCCTTCAACAGCTACAGAGTTGGAAGATGAACTTGTGATTGCAGCGGGATCTATTAGGAGAAACGATGCAAAACAATTTTTAATGCTATAACAGGGTCACATCCATTGGAAAAAACACCCTTAACTTGAAACCATAGTTTAGCCGAATACAGAGGACCCTATAATGTAACAACCAATGGGCCAAGAAACGTTGCTCGTATTAAGGGTGTGGTCTGATTGATAGGGTTTTGAAATACGTGAAAATGATTCTAAGGGGCGATTTAGTCGGTGCGACTTTTTCGTATGACTGTCGCATGTGACTTTTGTGGCGCGCGTTATAAAAAAATATTGAAAAAATTCACTTTATTTATTATTGCTTCTGGCTACGATTAAAAATGATTGTAACAACTTTTGTTCCAGCCAAAAGACTAATATATTGCAATAACAGTGTTGCCACTTTCATATGATGATGAACTTTAAGGTGTTCTACTTTAATAACCTTCATTGTAGATCTACTATAAACACTTACAATGCACCGTAACTGTAGCAGTAGCATTTTTCTGTTCACCCACTCCATTCCAAGCTGTACATGTGTAATCTCCAGTAGTCTGTCTCTGTATGTTAACAATGCTGTACTTCTCTCCTTGATACAACACTGTTGAGCTGCCATCTTTTGTCCAAGTGATGTTTGGTGTTGGGTTACCAGTTGCATTACAGTGAAGAGTGACCTTGCTTCCTTCCAGGACAGTTTCGCTAGCTGGACTGGCGTCAATCAAAGAAGCATCTAAATAAAGAAGGCTAAAGTCAACTGCAACATCCTTCTTTTAACAGGGCTAAATAGAATTTACGCAAGGTTATAATCTAGCTAATGCTGGTCAGCGGTTTCACTAATATGTGGGGGCTCCGAGGGCGCTGATATGTGCTTGCTTCTTTGCTGTGTTTTGCTATCGCTAGTACCTTTACGCGACACCTACCCTCCAATACTTCAATTGGTATAGAGTTAAATATACACTTATAATAAATCCATGTACATAGGTTAGCCTAACAGAAGAGCTCCTACACAGCCAAACCTACAGGTCAGGAGCCCATCAATATTGATGGCCTCCTGTACAGGTCTGTCCTCGTGTACCGGTAGGAATGGGACTTAACAGTTAAAATTCTAGTTGTTTTTTTTATTTTCAGGCACTGTTTCCGCGTAGTATATTATGTAGTGTTTTGCTTCTATCAATGTGTACCGGCACACGAGGACACGACCAAAATCAAGGCCATGACTACACGCTCCCAGCAAACAAACGTGAGTTTGTTTAACAAGCACAAACGCAAGGCACACTCGAAAAAACATGAAACAAAACAAAATCGCTGGGAACAGAGCAACCAACTTCACGAGCATGCTGCTTTGCATTCCCAGGCCACAAAAGCTTCAGACCATTATATGTCACACTAAAATTCTCAATAATAAACAAAAACGCCTTTTTACGCAGACGAATTTATACCAAGACCGAACATTCTTTTGTTCTATTGATTGAGCCGCCTGAGCTAAGAAGCCAGGTGGTAACTACAATAGTTTCAAGGGATGTGGACATGTCTATTGACTTGAAATATTCACCACTTACAGTGCACAGTAACTGTAATAGTAGCATTATCCTCGCTTCCTATTCCATTCCTCGCTTTGCAGGTGTAGTCCCCAGCCTGCTGTCGAGTGATATTATTCAAAGTCAAACTCTCTCCTGTATTCAACACAGTATTGTTGCCATCTTTCGTCCAAGTGATTTTGGGTGGTGGGTTTCCTGTTGCATTACAGTAAAGAGTGATACTGCTTCCTTCAACAGTTACAGAGTTGGAAGATGAACTTGTGATTGCAGCGGGATCTATTAGGAGAAACGATGCAAAACAATTTTTAATGCTATAGCAGGGTCATATCCATTGGAAAAAACACCCTTAACTTGAAACCATAGTTTACCCGAATACAGAGGACCCTATAATGTAACAACCAATGGGCCAAAAAACGTTGCTCGTATTAACAGTATGGTCTGATTGATAGGGTTTTGAGATATGTGAAAAATGATTCTAAGGAGTGATTTAGACGGTGCGACTTTTGCCTATGATTGTGAATGTCACATGTGACTTTTCGAGCGCGCGCAGATGGCGTCATTGAAAAAAAATCGAAAAAATGACTTTATTTATTACTGCTTCTGGTCACGATTGAAAATGATTGCAAAAACTTTTCTCCGAGCAAAAAACAAATTCATTGTAATAACAAGGTTGCAACCTTCATATGAATTATAAACTCAAGTTATTTCTACTCTAATGACTTAGACTGTAGGATGTACTATATGCACTTACAATTCACAGTGACTGTAGCTGTAACATTTTTCTGTTCACCCAAGTAGTAAACTGGGCCCGTATGGCAGATTTCCTGGCTTCTGATTGGTCGAGAGCGATCACGTGACCAGAGGAACTTCCGGTGACGTCATAAATCATTTCCGGTAGAAAAAACCGCTGACCAGGTGGAAAAAGGGATCGCGGGCTCATGGGAACCGGAAGTCACGTGATTTTGAATGGGAAACCGCTGGCGAGTGTGAAAAATGGATCGTGGGCTCAAGGGGAAGTAAAACCACTGAGAAAACGCGGGCTCAAAGTCCAAAGTCCAATTTCTGGAACGTGGGTAACCCTTGGAGTGAAAACAAGAGAAAAAAATGAATAAATCACGTTTATTGTTATACGTTTTACAATAACTGAGAAAAATGGTTTCCTTTGAGTTCCTATTTGATAAGTGTTCCTCTTTGATAAGTGTTCCTTAATGTTCATCACAATCGACGATTTTGTTGGGGCTTTCACTGGTATCCATAGGGGTAGGTCTTGAAGGTGCGGGGATCAATGACTCTTTTGTCGTAAACCAAGCGTTACCATTTGTGTTGGGGTTGAGTGAGCAAGGTTTTTCCAGATAGTGTAGGGAAGACTCATAATGCTCTTCATGCGGGGAATGACGTCACTTTGGTTCTTTCCCAGATAGTGCAGGGTTTTGTGGTCAGGATCAACTGGATCTGGGAGTAGTCCCCAGTATCCGCTCGTGGTGGTGTTCTCGTTTTCATAAAGAGTACCATACCACCATTTACCACCAGGCCAGTGAACTTTGCTAACTTCCTCCCTAAACTCAAGGTCGCGGCTATATCGTCTAGGGGGAGTCTCCATGACGGAAAGAGGAACAGTGTGTTGGCAGTTTGGGCAATGGGGGTTGTGAGATAGTCCTTGGCACAGGGGGTATGACAAGGTTGACCACAGCAGCTCAACTTGGTATTATCGGGGACAGGCGTCAAACAGATCACACATGGTTTGGGTTGAGCCATCACTTGTTGGGTTTCTGGATCATCCATGAGTTGAAGTGTGAAATGAGACGGGGGTTTTTATAGAGAAAGAAGGGGGTCACGTGGGGAGGGAAGGGGCCAATGAGAGAAAGGTCCCATCATGCTTTTGGAGGGGAAGAGGTGGGGGTACCCCCCTCCCCCCTCCTTAGATAGACCATGGTGCATTGCGCGGATCGGGGTATATAAGTCAAGGGAGGCGACAGGACGCCATTCCTAGCTTTGAGTCTTGTCTGAGCGACTTATGTTTGTTGTCTGTGCTGAAAAATGTCTGGAACAACGTTGGGATCCCTGCGGAGCTATGTGAATGTAAATGGAGAGGAGGGTTTGAGGAGAAGAAGGATTGAGAGAACGCCAGTGGAGAGGTACACTCGGCAAATGTACGAGAGGCGAGAGGAAGCATGGCGCCCCCTCAACAAATACCGCGTGGCTGCGTTCCTTCGGCTGTTTTTAATGTGTTTTGTGGATATAGAGAATGGTCGCCCACTCCACCCAGTCACGTACAAGATGTTGCAAAAGACCCTGATTACCCGCATCATCCCATTCATTTGTCGACGGTTGGTGTACACCATGGATGAGACATTTTGGATTATTAGTTTGCCCCACTTTAAGGAACTTGATAATTATTTGATTAATCACCTACCAGGAGTGCATGCCGGACAACGCTGGCAGGACATTGTCTATTTTTTTCAAGAAGTAGAAAAGCAGCGAAAGGTGGAGCAGGAGGAGGACTCCAGCGAGGAGGAGGAGGAGGAGGAGGAGGAGGATGCTGGAGCACTGAACTATCAACAGTACCGACAAATAGAACCCTATTATAGGGACAGAGACATTTGTTGAGTTTTTATTTTTATTGTGAGTCAAGAACATTTTGTAAGTAAAGTTTTTTATTTTTTAATTAAAAAAGAGTTGGTGTTACAAATGGTGGTCTGTATTCTTTGCCACGCGGGTGGGGCGTTCCTATTTACAATTGGAAAAGCTATCTACAATTTTTAAAAAATAAAAAGTAAAAAAATATGTACAATTGGAAAAATAAAAAACTAAGAAATTGAAAAACTAAAAATGACTATGTACAATTGGAAAAAAATAATAATAAAAAATAAAAATTAAAAAAAAAAAAATGGCTATGTACAATTACAAATGAAAGTCTTCCAGTTCCATACGTAATTGATCAATGTTCTCGGGTAGACAGAAGGTGCGGTTGAATAAGGCTTGAATTTCGGCTCGGGTTTTCTCGTCCACATCCCGGGATCCCACAATAGCACTGCTTTGATGAAGGGTGGGCTTTTTAGGTCCCCAAGGAACAAATTGACTGCCAGTGACTAGGGTGGCGGCATTCTCATTGACTTGGTAGTAATGGTCCGAGCGGTACCATGATTGACTGGGTATATCAAACAGGTAGACGGGTTTGCCTTGATCCATAGCCAATTGCACAGTCCAACCAGTACCTCCTTTCACGCGTTTATGATCCGGTTCCAAGATGCCAAAGGCATAGATGGTATGGGCTTTTTTGGCCAATTGATAATTGCGTTGCAGCAATTGCAGGGTGTAAAAATGACTGGGCATTTGTTTGCCTAGTTTCTCCGCTGCCTGGTGAAGATGGGGGTTGGCCAGCATCAGGACTTCCACCGTAGAAGGGGTGATGAAAGTGGCTCGAGGATGGTTCGGGGGGACCAGGACTTCTAGTTGCATCCCAAAGTGTTTGGCATGTTCTTCCACGAGGGCATCCGTACCTTTGGCTCCCCCTGTGTAGACCACATGGCCATGACCCACTTGCAGTTCCAAGGCACCGAGATCTTGTTCTCCGATCATGTTGATGTTGGGGGGCATTTAAATACGTAGCCGGTGTCTGGGCCTACAATAGCTAGAATCTCCGTGGGAGTCCACTCTAAGGCCAAACCGAAATCAATGACGTGGTGCTGTCGGCACTGTTTGAACGTGAATCCCGCTGCTAGTCCTCGTTTGACCCGTTCAGCCAAATAGTCTTCGGTGGAAGCAAAGTCGTCTCGGTTGAGATCTTGGTAGTAGTCCATCTACTTGGAATGAAGATCTAGTGGCCAAGGGACCGTCTTAAATAGGGACAACGGACCAATGGGAAGACAAGAGGTCCTTATTTGGATTGAACAAGCTGACCAATGGGAAGATAACAAGTCCTTATATGGGTAGGATAAGCTGACCAATGACAGTCAAGGGTCTAAGGTATAAAAAGGCATGGTCGGTAGGGGTGACATCAACCTTTGAGTACGATGTCTGTCGATCGGAAGAGAAAATCAACCCATCCCCCAGAGGGGAAGAAGAAGAAGAAGAGGATTCAACATATGACGCCCGTGGACTGTGATCCTGTGGTGTGCGACGTGGTGGAAGACACCCGAGCTGCTGTGGAAGATATGATGAAAGAATTGAATGACATGGTGGAGCAATCACCCCCATCACCTCAATTCACCTTGACGACCGTGTATGATCCTCCCAGTTCAGTGGACACTATGGTATGTCCTTACCATGAGGTGCGTTTGGAGGCCCGAGAATCTCAAAAGGGATGGAAGTATGTGAAATGTCCCATGCAACCGTGTTTGCTGTTTTGTGGTCAAGATAAAGTTCTGGAGTATATGAAAGCCGTGTATAGTCAAGTTCATTCCGAAGTGTTGGACATGTGGGGTGGTTTACAATGCTTTTGCCGTGAACCCGCTACGCTACAACAGAGTCATTCGACCCAGAACCCCGATCGGTTGTTTCTGACTTGTTCCAAGAAAACGTGTGGCTTCTTCCGATGGGCCGATCAACCCTTGGGTCCCAAGTACTGGACGTGGTTTCATGACAACCCTCCCAAAAAAGCCGACCAACAAGCTGAAGCACCCACCCGTGATGCTCAAGGATATCCCAAGAGGGGCTATGACATCCCTGGTCCTCCAGTCAGAAGGAAAGAGGACGTGGAACGAGAACGACCCCTGACAGACTATGAGAAACAATTGTTACGAGAAATTCAAGAGCTCAAGAACCGTCAAGAAATGATGGTGGCCCCAGCTCCACCACCCCCCAAGTACAGTGACAGTGTGGACAACTGGCAGAAAGGTCTAGAGACCATCAGCTGTGGCCGTCTAGGCCTCTTTTAAAATGAGAGAACGAATAAAATTTTTTATCAATGTCACCATGGAGTCTGTGTGTGATGCGTGGGAGTCTGTCTTGTCCCTGGGGCAATGGCAATGTCATCAAACCCTTTGTCAAGTCTTATATGATCATCAACCCGGGTCCCAAATCCCCATACCCCCTTGTCCCGAGGACACGCATCCTCTCCACCTCTTTGAAGAAACCCATGTGGACCGCAACCTATATCGATGGGTGGTGTTTGTCTTATGGTTAAAAGCTCACCCAGAGGCATGGCGATGGTATCGAATCATTCAAAAGGCGCATCCCCACACGGTCCCCACCATATCGACCTTATGGGGTGAATGCCAAAAAGTATGGCCCCTCGAAAGAGAACCCAACGCTGGAGTTCGTCGTCCTCATGGTTGAAGAAAACCAAACGCCCTGTGTCGTCAACGAAGAAGAAGGCCAATGTCTCGCAACAATGGTTAAACCGTTACCATGATCCTCGTGCCCCGGGGAGTTTAGGTGGGGTGCAACGATTTGCTAAAGCCCAGGGTCTCCCTTTGAAAAAAGCCCAACGGGTGTTGGAACAGGATGTGGGTTACACCTTGCATAAACCCCGACGTCGTCGTTTTGCTACCTTACCCGTGATCGTAGGGGGGTTGGATGATCAATGGGCCGCGGATTTAGTGGAAGTGCAACGTTTGGCCAAACATAATCGGGGTATACGCTACTTGTTGACGGTCGTGGATGTCTTGTCCAAGTACGCGTGGGTCGAACCGTTGAAAACCAAAACCGGCGTGGCCCTCGTGAAAGCCTTTGAGAAGATTGTGAGACAAGGAGGACGTCACCCGAATCGATTGCAAATGGATCGAGGGAAAGAATTTTATAATCGGACCTTTCAACGATGGGTCGACGAGCAAGACATCAATCATTTTTCGACCGAAGGGGATGCCAAAGCCAGTGTGGTGGAACGATTTAACCGCACCTTGAAAGAACGGTTGTACCGTTATTTGACCACGGCCAACACGTTGAAATTTGACGATGTCTTACCCGAGTTGGTGCAGGGGTATAATGCCACCCGTCATCGAAGTATTGGTATGCCCCCCGAAAACGTGACGTGGGACAACGAAGAAGCCGTGTGGAAACGATTGTATGCCAAACGATTGAAAGGCTACAAAAAACCCCAATTGAAGGTGGGGGATCATGTCCGTCTCAATACGATTCATCGTACCTTTGAAAAAGGGTATTTACCCGGTTGGACCGAAGAAGTGTTTGTGGTGCATCGTGTGATCCCTGGCCCTGTCCCCACGTATAAGATTCGCGAATGGGATGAGACCCCCGTCCAAGGTACGTTTTATGAAGAGGATTTACAAAAAGTCCATGTGTCCGAGGTGTTTCGGATTGAGAAGGTACTTAAGCGACAAAAAGGTCGTTGGTTGGTCAAGTGGAAAGGGTGGCCCGACAAGTACAATAGTTGGATTGCTCGTGGAGACGTAACATCCCTTCGACCCCGCAAACGACGACGACGCCGCTAAAACAATGACGTTGGTGCCCAACTCTTCGTTTTACGTGACGTTGATGAGTCATGCGAGTACCAAAGAGTTTCCTGGGAACAAGAGTCATCATTTCAGAAACCGATTGCCTAAACCCATCCGATTTGTGGGACGAGGATGGATGGTGGGTATGGTGAGTTTATCCTTACCCACCATTCCCGTGATAGCGGAAGAAGGAGGCGTGGGTGATTCCCATCCTCTGTTGTACGTACGATGGCACGAACGGGTGTATGCCCAAGACGATCAAGGCAACGATCGATGGTGGCATCAACGTCGCGAACTCACTGTCTACGGGCGAGATATGAGAAAGGAATTGGCCTCGTCGACGGGATCGCACTTTTTTCATCAACTGGTGTACCGTTACGTGCAAGCCCGTGCCAAACAAACCGAACCCAAAAACAAATGGGCCGAGGACAATGGCGTCAAATTATACCCGACCTTTGAATGGACCTCCGAAGGGGATTTGTTGTTGAATACGACCAATGTGGATTACACACGACAAGTAGCACACGTGTCATGGGGCAGATCCTTGGCGCTGAGAATGGGATGGATTGAACAAGTGTCCCCCGGCCAGTATCGATTGGGTCCGAATCTCTTGCAAGAATTTCATTCGGACTCCATTCCCACCCCGACCGATATCCGCGATGCCGCCAACAACCCCATCTTTTGGAAAGTGGAGGGGGATTATCTGAAATTGAGTATGACGTGTAATTGGTGGTTTGTGAATGTGAACCAGACCTTTCGTCCCTCGTTGGAATTTCCCTCCACGCGTCCTTTGCACGTGTATTGTGATGTAGGGACCAGCAGCATGGTAGGGGGCCGCATCACCGATCTCTTAAGAGAAATCAAGTACCAGCCTCAAAACACCACCCACTTTGAACCTCGACATATTCAATATATCCCAGTACGCAACGAAGTGGTGGAAATCGTCGAAACCCAGATGGCCGAAACTAATGGGGATCTGGTGAAATTTGGTGAAGGCCATGCCCTCCTGACCCTCCACTTTAAAAGGGAAGTGGTGGTGTGAAGAACAAAGACAACATGTCGTTCTACGTGACGTTACCCAGTCATGCCAACCGACGTGAATTTCCCAACAACCAACCTAATTCCTTCAAGATTCGTTTACCTCAACCGTTACAGCTCACGGGAGGTGGTTGGCAAGTGGGGTTGAGTGCCATTTCCTTACCGGATGCGCGCGTCAATTTGTATGAGTTGGTGAAGAAAAATGGGTACGTCATGGGGGTGTCCTGGGCCCAAACGTATCCCAAACCGGGTGCAAAAGACGGGGAAATGACCTCGCGAGTAGACACCGCGTGAAGCATCATCAATGACGTGAAAGATTTGGATTGGGTGGTGGATGGTGTGAGTTTCATGAAAGCCATCATTGCTCACTTGGAACAACAACGTATGGAAACGGCCGTTCAAGGTGGTCGGTTTACCAATGATCAAGACAAACACACCTACGTCAAGTTCAAGTGGGAAGGCGAGGATCTGCTCATCGACAACACCAATATCTGCCATTGCGGCACCGACACGCCCGCCCTGACCATCTACACCAAATTAGCGCTCAAGATGGGATGGTTACGTAAAATTGACAGTGGGTTGATTTTGGGACCCAACTTACAACAAGAATTCATGGGGGATCAAATCCCCAACATGACAAAACCCGCTGACAATAATTGGAACGATGTCACCGACGGTCAGGGGAACGCGGTCTTTTGGACGGTGCGTTCTATTTTACCGGATTATTTACAATTGAGTATGAGTTGTAGTTGGCGTTTCACCAACTTGAATGTGGCGTTTCGTTCCGTGGTGGGTGAACCCACACGATCGTTGCACGTGTACTCCGACGTGGCAGGCAGCACGGTGGTGGGCAATCGCGTGACTGATTTGTTACGTGAAATCCAGTACAAGCGTGAAGCACGCGGCAACCTGTATTTTGAACCGTTGCATATTCAATACATGTCTCTTCGTAACGAGGTGGTGGAAATGATTCACGTTCAAGTAGCTGAAACGATTGGTAGAGGAGGAGACTTGGTCAAGTTTGGTGAAGGTCATACCATTGTCACGTTACACTTCAAAAAGACATAAAAAAGAGAGACGAGAAGGGAACCCAAATCAATCATGCCTCCGAAACGACGACGACGACGACGATGACGACCACAGCGTTCACAAGCGGGGGAAGGGGTCAACGCAGTGATTGCCGGGATTCCTAAGGCCGCTTGGTCCATCACCAAAGGGGTAGAAAAGTTAGCCAAAAAGAATTACCTAAGATCAACGAAGAAACGTATGGAAGAAATGCGAAGTGGGAAACGCAAACGGTGGGCGGGGGAATCGTTTACGTGCAACGTCATGTGAGTATAAAAAGAAAACAAGGGTTGTGAAAAACAAACAAAGATGCCCAAGACAAGAGTGCGTCGAAGAAGAAGAAGAAGAAGGCAACGAGGGGGTCTCTTGCCCCTGGCGGCCCTCATTCCAGCCTTGATCGCTGGAGGGAAAGCTGTGGCGTTGGGTGCCGCAAGTGGTGCCGCGAGTTACGGAGCCAAAAAAGGGTTGGAAGCCGCTTTTCGGAAAAAACGACGATGACGGTATAAAAAGGGGAGTCCCATGAAGCCCAAACAAAACGTTTATCCCTGGTGAAGAAGACACCATGCGTGGGGGAAGTTTGACACGATTTCGAACCGACGAGTGGTATGATCAACAAGGCAAAGGAGTGATGACGGATCTGATGCGTGGGGGGTTGCAAGGTCTTATAAGGACGCGAAATCCTTTAAAATTGCCTAGTAATATCAAGAGAGGCTTGGAAACGGGTTTGACACGAGGTATCAAACGCAAAGCCGAAGACGTCCTTAAAAAAGAAATCACCAAACAAGCCAAGAAAGCCTTGAGTCATAAGAACGTGAAAGACGCCGTGCGTGTAGCCACTGCCTTATTTCCCAAACAAACCAAACGTGCACGTGATATTTTGGGAGTGTGAACATGGAACCCGTGCATTCACGACCTCGACGGATTCGTAGTAATCGAGGGTTGTCTCAATGGGGTGGACTGTATCCGTTTTGGAAACTCATGCGACGACAACGTGGTGGATGGTTAAGTCCCGAGGTGATGAGAGTCCCCGGGTTTGATTTGAGACAACGTTTAGCACGACGACGCTATAAAAACCCCTCACGACGACGACGGGGTACCACTCGACGACGTTAAACATGCCTGACGTGAGTACACAAACCGCCCCGGCTCACGAGCGTTCCGAAGGGACCGTCAACCCTGCCTTACGGATTTTCAAGGTGCCACCGACCGACATTAGCATCAATGCCTATCGCATGGTTACCATTCAACCCACGACCACGGGTATCAATCCCATGGAATTCATCATTCCAGGGTTGGACGATTTTGTGGATTTGGGACGCAGTTACTTTACCATGGAATTGAGTTTGAAAAAGAGTACCAATGCCAACTTGGTGGCCGCGGAGAAATTGTGGCCCGTCAATAATTTGGCCCATTCCATCATCAAACAAATTGACTTGCAGTTGAATGGCACGTTGATCAGTCCACAATCCGACACGTATCATTACAAAGCTTACCTAGAAACCTTGCTGAATTATGATCGAGAAGATGGCAAGACCGTGTTAGGACCCCAAGGCTGGTTCAATCAAGTGGATTTCCCACCCCAATGGACTGCCACCAACACAGACAAAGCAGGAAACCATCAACATTGGCAAGATCTGCCTGCTAATCATCAAGCGGCCTTCAATACCTCTGCGGCCGAAGTGGAGAAGTATGCTGCAGGTCTTACCCACAGTCTAGTGTTTACCCCACACTTGGAAGTCTTTCACACTGGCAAACTGTTGGTGCCTGGCATCGAAATCAAGATGAAATTTCATTTCAACGGCCCCAGCCTGTTTTTGAATGGAGTGGGTCTAGCTGGCCGATTGATGGAAGGGGATGTGAAACTACGGTTTCATCTCTGCCAACTGCGTTTGAATGACGCCATCTACCAGAGTATATCTAGCAAAAGACACAATGAAGGAGAAGTGGCGGCTTACCCGACCGTCCGCAGTGAAATCCGGACCTTCAGCATGCAAGGCAACCTGGTCCGCTTTGATATCCCCAACCTGTTTCAAAACAGAATACCTGACCGAATGATTGTGGGATTACTGGACAGCCGTGCCTTCAATGGAGATGTGACCCGAGATCCTTTCTGTTTCCAGAAATTTGGTCTGACCTCCATTCGACAGATTGTCAAAGGAGAAGAATACCCTTATGAAACCCTCCAGTTAGTGCACAACAATGGCACCCGAGATAATCTAGGCTACTTCCGTTTTCTGCAAGCCAGTGGTGCTTGGTGTAAAAAGAAAGGCAATATGGTAGAACTGCTGGATTGGGGCCAAGCTAAAAATTGTACCTTGTACATGTTTGACAATGTGGCCAATGGATGTGCTGACAGTCAAAACCTCAACCCCAAGCAAACGGGCGATTTACAATTGGTGTTGGAATTTGGAGCCGCCCCCAATACCAATATAACCGTACTCGTGTATGGAGAATTTGAGAATTTGCTGGAGATTGACAGGAACGGAGCCGTGTTGTATAACATTTACCAGCACTAAAGATGGAACATGTGGCCTTGAATAATGTACAGTTGGATTATTTAGCCCGAGACGACCCCCAATTGAACCCTGTCTTTTACGGGACGGTGGCCTGTGATCGTTTACCCAAGAGTCCTGTCAAGACCCAACCTCAAGGGTACATTGTGAATACCGACCCACACGATCAACCCGGACAACATTGGTTAGCGGTGTGGACGGATGGAAAGGTGTGTGAAGTCCTGGACAGTTATGCTTTGCCCATGGACACGTACGTGCAAGCTACCCCGTTACGAGATTGGATTGTCCAACATTGGAAGTATGTAGTGACCAATGGCAAGTCCCTCCAAGCCATTACAAGCAAGAGTTGTGGTGATTACGCCTTGTTGTACTTGAAAGCCAAAGCCCGTGGACGAACCTTGCAAGCGTTTTTAAATGAGTTTTCGGATCATGATTATGTTAGTAATGACCATCAAGCCGGTCAACGCCTTCAACAATTGATTGTAGGTCAAGAAGCCAGATGGTATCAACTGTGTTGTCATCCGTATCATCAATGTAATCATTAAATAAAAAAGTTCGTTGGAAAACGGTGTCGGAGTCGTAGCTCAGTGGGTAGAGCCTTGGACCTTTGATTCAGATAGGGATTGGGTCGTGCGTGGGTTCGAGTCCCACCGATTCCAATAAAAAGGTGCCTTTTTTTTTTTAACTGGGTAGTTCGTCGTCATCATGCAAACGGGGAAACCGTTTCGTTTTCATACCCCCTCCTCTATCTTGGTGGTGGGTCCTTCGGGATGTGGTAAAACTGTGTTTACGGAAAAACTCTTGGTAGACAACCCAGAGTTGTTTGAAACCCCACCGACCCAAATGCATTATTGTTATGGGGCCTGGCAAGATCGATTTCAAGGCATGCAAGATCAAGGGGTGGTGTTTCACGAAGGGATTCCCGATCATGAGGCCTTAGTGCAATGGTTCCCTGAAGGACATGGGGTCCTGGTCTTGGATGATTTAATGGACGAAGGGAGTCACGATAAACGCGTGTTGGATTTATTCACCAAACATTCACATCATCAAGGGGTGACGGTCCTATACTTGTGCCAAGACATGTTTCCCGTGGGTCGCTATGCGAAAAGTATATCCCGCAATGCCCATTACATCGTGGCGTTCAAGAACCCCCGAGATCAATTAGGGGTACGCAATGTCATGCTGCAATCGTTTCCTACCACTTGGAAAGACACGTTGGAGACGTTCATCAAGCCACCACACGACCGTATGGGTATTTGGTCTTGGATTTACACCCCGCCTCGTCCGATCAACAACGTGTATTGAGTCACCTGTTAAAAGACGAAGGATGGACGCGCACCTATCAAAAACGACTATAAAGGGAGCCCATTTCAACAGGTAAAAAGAGAAAAGCAACCATGGCCGATGATGACCGTCAACCTCCGCAATCGTACGATACCGTGTCCCCTGCGGGGGTGGGGGCGGCCAGCGGGAATCAAATGTCCCCAGGGACCCTGCAACAACTGTATTTCACAGGAGACGAAGGCCTTGTGGACGTGGCCATGGAGGAAATGCACCCCGAGGTGCTCCGTGAGTTTTTGAGAAGTCTCCCCTCCCCCAGGACAGTGGCCACCTGGCCCGATTTGGATGGTGCACCCCCTGTACAGACCTCTTCCCCAGCTGGGGTAGGAAGTCGAGCATCCCATTCACCCCCATTCCAAAGCCCCCAGACCACCCCGGAGTCCCCGAGAAGTCCACCTGGTTGGCGAACAGCACCAAGTGGCCGGACAGCAGCAGCGGGTGCTGGGGGTAATGGACGTGGTGGTAGTGGTGGCCGTGGTGGCGGACGTGGTGGTGGTGCTGGTGGGCGTGGTGGTGGTGGTGCTGGAGCTGGTGGTGCTGGCGGGCGTGGTGGTGGTGGTGCTGGCGGGCGTGGTGGTGCTGGAGCTGGTGGTGCTGGTGGTGGTGGTGGTGGTGCTGGTGGTGCTGGTGGTGGTGCTGGTGGTGGAGGTGGTGCTGGTGGTGGAGGTGGTGGTGGTGGAGGAGGTGGTGGTGGTGGTGGCGGCCGTCGTGGAGGACGTGGTGGACGACGTGGGCGACGACGACGACTTTTTCCCGGTACACCTTTGACACCGGCCTCTAATCCAGCCACCCCTCGAGGATCTTGGACGTCTGGGAGTTCTGGCAGACAGCCTCGTACCTTGCGTCAAGCGGATTTACAACGACGTTTACGTATGCTGTTACAAGATCAAGAACAGTTGGCCCAAGGACGTGAAATTGCTAATGTCATCATGACCAATAGCATTGTCACCAGTTATAAACAAGGAGGAGCACCGAGCGTACAAACCTCGTCGTCCCGTGTTTCGCCGTGAGGATGAAAACCGTCGTGTCGTTATTGAATGGATCCAAACATCATGGTCTTCCCTTCCCCCCAGAATTATTACAACGGATGGATTCCTTGTATGCCTTTTATCATCAACAATGGTGGTGTTATCGAAAAATGTTGAATCATTACAGGTGTATCAATGCCTTGTTCAATGGTATGGCCTTACTCCTGATGGCCGCTGGTATGATTGCGGGCCCCCTTTTGGAAAACAGTACGTTGGTAGCGTGTTTGGCGGCCGTAGGGACCGTGGTCAAAGGATGGAATGATTTTAAACAATACCGATTTAAAGTGACCATGAGTCGATTTGCGTTTACCACCTATGCCAAAGCCTTGACCGAATTGAAAACCCATGTGCGGGGTATTCCCTTGGAGGATCTGGAACGATTTTTAATCAAGATGCAAACCTTGGATGATACCATTGTGGATTTCACCCCTCCATTACCTAAACGATGTCTCCAAGATTACCACCGTCATTTTGTGTACCAACCCTTGGAAGCCCTATGCTATGTAGATGGATGTCCTCGTCCCTTGAGACCCAAAGAGTATTGGATCCATAAAAAGCCGCTCCCTCCTAGTCCCACACTCTTAGAACCATGGCCGTCCAACGACGACGACGCAGAAAAAGGAAACAACGAGGAGGGGCTTTAATGCGTCGCAAACCCCGTTTGGTGGATAAAATTGCCCATGGTATGAGTATGTTTCTATCAGGTCCCGCCCCTGGGTTTGGACTGGCGTTAGGCAAATTAGGTGGTCAAGCCTTGAAAGGCATTACCGATAATGTACAACATTACCGACGACAACGAGGTGGAGGTATTCTTTCTTTACTGAAAGGCGCTGCCAAACTAGGCATCAAACTGGGCAAGAGTAAGGAGTATAAAAGAATGGGAGCCCTCGGTGTGGGAGGTGCTGTGTCTAATTTCCGGCGAAGACCATGGGCAGTATGAAACGTCTTCGACGTCAATTCCCGTTTTTACGGTCCATGTTACAAGAAGCCAATGGTTCCAAACGTCAAGAGTTGTTACAACATGCCAATGCCGATCAAATCAATGCTGTGAGTGAATTGGTGTTGAACTTTTTAAAAAACAAGATTCCTGTGACCCCACCCATGCTGGCTAAACTTCAACCCTATAAAAAGGTACTACGTGATTTGGGGCGTCGTCGACATTCCGTCAAAAAACGTCGTCAGTGGTTAGTCCGACAAAAAGGACAAGGGTTGTTTCAAGGACTCCATCACGTGTTATGTCAATGTCTTCGTTAACCCTCCCTACGTGGATGACTCTATTACAAGAGGCCAATCGGGCCACCGACAAGTGGAAAGACGAGTGTCATTATTGGAAGCATAAATATCACCTGTTGTATCGAGAGTACCAACACATCTTGAGGGCCCGTCTTTGTAAGAGTTGCCGTGACCAGGAAGACGGGGAACTTTGCCCCGACTGTAGTCAACGAACATGGACGAAGTGTACATGATTCCCCAAAAGGACTTGGAACAACTCATTCAATATTACAAAGGAGAACTCACCGAAAATGCCTTGTTGAACAAAGCCGCCACGCTTGCCGCCCAAAAACATGTCTTGTTAGCCAATCCCCAATTACCCCCCGCCCTGGTTAATGCTCAAACCAAACCGTTGAGTCAAGAATTAATCAAGTTAACCAAACGCATTCGTCAATTTCCTGGTGGGGTGGGGGTTGGTGCCCCGGGTGCCCCGGGTGGTCCACCAGGCGAAGAAGAAGAAGAAGCCGGGGATTTGGTGACGGGGCCCGTGGAACAATGGTTGAAGCGCATGATAAAAGGAGGTCCGTCGGCTCCCAAACCCACCATTACCCCTGCTACCAGGGAAGGCGCGAGAGAACCAAGACCTTCTACCAGTCGAGGAGAAGAGAGACCTTCTACCAGTCGAGGGGATACCCGGACGCGTTTACAAGTCATTCGAGAACAGCGCAAGGCTTTGGAAAAAAAGTTAGCCGAAAGTGGTAAAGGCAAAGGCAAAGGCAAAGGCAAAGGCGTCTCCCGTGAAGTGCAACGATTAAAACCCTTACCCGGTTGGGAAGATTGGACCAAACCCAAACAGCCCCGACGGAGACGTTTGCAGTACGACAGTGAATAAACATGCCCACCAAGAGGAGGAGAAGGGGACGCCCCCAACGAGGAGGGGCCTTGGATGTCCAAAAATGGATTGCAAAAACGGGGAAGGAATTTCATTGGCCCGGTTATCAGTACATGGGACCTGGCACCCATTTGGCTAAACGTCTGAAACGTGGGGATCCCGGGATCAATCGCTTGGACCAGATTGCTAAGCAACACGACATTGATTACAGTCGTGCCAAGAATTTGCAAGATAAATGGAAAGCCGATACCAAGATGATCCAAGCCATTGATCGATTACCCGGCAAGAAAAACAAGACGGAACGGGTGGTCAAGAAAATTATGCAAGCCAAGAAACGTTTAAAATTGTAAACATTTAATCACATGTTGAGTCAAAAATGAAAATGTCACATTGTTATTCTGCAGTTCGTGTTGAGTCTCAAGCAGGATTGGCGAGACAAAACCCATTGTGATGTAGACACTCCTGATAAAATAAAAACAATGTCACTTGTGTCATTTTGATTGACGAGTTGTCAAGTTCATTGTTCTGTCACAAATACTAATACGAATGTTCTGCCAAATACTGACACGGATGTTCTTCCAAAATACTGAAACGATTCTGTCAAAAATACAAAGACGAGGGGGGTTTAACTGACAAAGTCATCCAAATCAAATGAAGGATCCTCCTCCATCATGTCATTTAAAAAGTCAAACAAAGACTCGTCCGATGACGACGACAAGTCATCGAGTAAATTGTCTAAAAATCCTTTCCCATCGTCCCACATGTCACAAGAAGATTCGTCACCTACGGAATGATCCAGGGGATGAAGGACCTCTGAATCCATGTCCATTATGGTACTAGATTGATCCATGGCATCCTCAGGGCTGGGCGACAGGGTATTGCAAAAGTCCGACATAAAATCCTCCAACGTGACCGTTAATTTGAGGGGCCCTAAGGCTTGGCGTTTCTCCTCCGTTCTCTTTTGAGCCATGGCCCTTGTGAGGGCAGCGGCCTCACGCTTTCTCACTATGTATTGTTGCTGCCACTGCTGACCTGCTTTCGAACGGTAGTATTCTCTTTTATAGGCCCGGAGTCGTTCTACATTCAGGGCATAGTACTGTTTCTGGTAGGCTGCTATTCGGTCGCGGTGTCTGGCCCGGTACCTATGACTCTCAGCCCGTCGCTGCGCCCGTCGTCGGGCTTCTTTGGCACGGAGCTTGGCCACTTCCTTGTAAACGTCGTCCTCAACGCTTACCAGGGGGGTCTTACTACCTTTTGCCTTTCTGGCCTTGCGCCTGGCTCTGCTAGCCTTTTGCTGCGCCCGTCGTCGCTCTTGTTTCGCCCTGAGCTCTGCTAATTCTGCCAGGATGTCATCGTCGTTTGAGTCGCTGTCGTTAAGGTCATTGTCGTTTGAGTCGCTGTCGTTAAGGTCATTGTCGTTTGAGTCGCTGTCGTTAAGGTCATCGTCGTCGTTAAGGTCATCATTGTCGTCGTTGTTTTCTTTGTAATTCACTGGGGGTCTGCGACGGTGACTGCGGCGGGCCTCTCTTTCGTTGGACCTCGGGCGAGGGGGGCGGTGCTGGTGGGGATGTCCGGGGCCACCCATGAGGCGCTGGTGGGGGTGTCCGGGGCCTCTTGAATTGGTGGTGCCAGTTGGTCCAGCAGAAGTCGAGGCCCCGGATGTACCACGCGGTGGTGATTTGTGGGTAGCAGCCCGGGTTCCAGTGCTGTTGCACGTAGGTGTGGCGTGCTGCTTGGGCTGCTTGGGCGAGCTGCCTCCTCTTCCTCCTTTCTTCCCACAACTCTTCCCCAAACTCTCGGATGTCTCCGTCCTCGAGCACCCACTCCTTAACCTCATTTAAAATTTCGTCCACTTCAAACTTCTCGAACTTGTTCAACAGGTCGTCTACACTAGAGTCCATTTTGAGATGACTGACCTCGAGGGGCGATCTGTTTTATAGTCTCTCATTCGTTCCCGTGATGCACCAGGGGTCCTAACTAGAGAGGGGGGAGGGGGGTCCCCCCACCCCGTCCCTCCCCTCCCAGGGTCACCCCTGGACCCTCTCTCTCTCATTGGCTCCTTCCCCTCCCCTAGGCATCCCGTGCTCTGTTTGGTCATCCTCCCCTAGTTAGCCCAGCATGCTTCGCGTGGAACCCCCCTTAGAGAGACCACAATACTTTGCGTGGATCTCTATAAAAACAGAGCCCCGATCTCCAGTGAGTTCATCTGATCATGTCCACTCAAGAAGCGCCAAGCTCAGAAGACGACACAAATTCCTGTGGGGGATCTTTGATTTGCACCGAAAACATGGCGGACAGTGACGAGGATGATTTGATCTGCCCCGAAATCCTGGATGACGATGATGATCAAGACTATCATGATTTGATGGACCATTTGGAACGGCAACATGCGTTTCAAACCCAACTCCTTCAACAAAGTGGTGCAGGATTGGATACCAATGAAGAGGGTGCCTTCGACTTTGAACTCGAACCTTTTGTGAATCGGAAGAGTGATCGCATGGGGGTACAAGAACGTCATTTCAAGACCCAGTTACGTCAAAGGGGGAACTTCATTCCCGGTCAAAATATAACCCAAGCTCTGCAAGATGGATTACGTCGAGCCGTCGATCAAGTGTTAACCACCACCCCCGACCTCCACGATCAAGATCGACTCTACTTTACCATAGCCTCCGATCGCCTGCACAATAATTTTCAGGGGTGGGGATTACGTGCAGGTGAATGGCGTCGAGACACAGAACGTGTGGAAGCTCTGTTCCAACGTTTAGCCCAAGCCCTCAACAGCAACGAACAATTTGAAATGGATGACTCCTTTCAAGTCTCCATCACTCAAGTTCATCATGCTCCTCAAGGCACCGGCAAACCCCGTCGTGGGAAACCAGGGCATCCCACCATGACCATGTTGACAACCAACAAACGGTCGGTAATAACCATCACCAACGATGACGAACTCTGTTGTGCCAGAGCCCTCGTGGTCACCAAAGCTCACGTGGACCAGCACCCGAAATTGGCATCCATTCGCCAGGGGTACGGTCCGCTGCAGAGACGTCTCGCTTGGGACCTCCAGAATGAAGCCCAGGTACCCCTCGGTCCTTGCAGCTATGACGCCTTAACGGCTTTCAGCAAGGCCCCATCCCTCACCGGTTACCAGATCCTGTTGGTCGATGCGCAGCGATCGTTCCACATCACGACGTTTGGACCCCTACGAGACAAACAACTGATCCTGTTGCACAACAAAGACCATTACGACGTGATCACCAAATTGCCGGGGTTTTTTGGGTCCAGTTATGTGTGTGCGGATTGTTGGAAACCCTACAACACCGAGGGACTGCATCGATGCACCAAAACCAAGTTGTGTGGAGCCTGTCGACAGAAAGATTGTCCAGACTTTCAACATGCTTACCCCCGGCACCTTAAAGCCACTCAACGTTGCCAGTCGTGTCATTGCGACTTTTTCGGCCCCGCGTGTTTGGAAGCCCATTCCAGCAAGACCCATGCGGGCAAACCCGCCACGGACCTCCAGTCCTCCGTGTGCTCTCAACGATACCGATGCCCTGACTGTTATCAACAAAATGTGGGCTTGTCCCGCATTCAACGTCACCATTGTTACCACATAGACTGCCCTTCTTGTCATCAGTACGTTCACGCCGACCATCACCGTTGTTTTATACAAAAAGCCCCCAAACCTCAAGACCAAAAGAAGAGAAAGAGGACCCGTCAAAAAGGTCCTCGCGCCAAACGAGGTGCCGCCGCGGCGGAACCCCTGCCTCCGAGGACGAGGACGAGGAAGACCTGCCTCCCTTACACGTCTTCTTTGATATCGAAGCCATGCAACCCCAGGGATAACACATTGCCAATCTCGTCGTGGCCGAAACCGAAGACAAGGATGAACCCAAGCCTTTCCCAGGTCCCACCTGTATCCGTGACTTTCTGGAATGGTTGGATACCTTGACCAACTATGACACAAGACAAGTCAATGTCATCGCTCATAATTTTCAAGGGTACGATGGGTACTTTATCATCCAAGAATACTATAGTGACAACCGCATCGTCCAACAACTCCGCAACGGGTGTAAACTCTTAGAGATCAAACATGACCGCATCCGGTTCATTGATTCCATGAGTTTCTTCCAGATGCCCCTCTCCGCGTTTCCCAAAACCTTTGGTTTGACAGAACTCTGCAAAGGGTATTTCCCCCACAAGTTCAACATACCCGGTGATAAGCATCAAAACTACGTGGGCATCCTCCCCTCACGCGATTACTACATGCCTGAGAGCATGTCACTCGAAGGCAGACAAGCCTTTGAAACCTGGCATCAAGAACAACGCGACCAGGGTGTGGTGTTTCATTTTCAACAAGAGTTGTTGGCCTATTGCAGCTCCGATGTACGACTCTTGAAACAAGGATGTCTGACTTTCAAACGCATGTTTGAAGACTTAACAGGCTTCAATCCCTTCGATCACGTCACCATTGCCTCCGCTTGTAATCGAGATTTACGTATGAACTGAATGATCCCCAACAGTATTGCCAGCGAACCCGCCGGTCATAAGGGCTGGAGAAATAACATCAACCAGTCCCTCCCAGCCCTTCAATGGTTAACCTGGTGCGATCACCAACTACGTCAACGCGCCCTCCAAGATCTCAACCCCGACGATCTAGAATACATCCAAGAATTTGTCAGTGGAGGACCCAAGAACTACGGGTATACTACGAATAAAGGAAAAGTGGAATGCAAGGTCAGAGGCTTCCGACTCAACAGCGAAGGACACACTCAACTCAATTATGACGTCATGCGTCAGAATGTCAAAGATGAAATAAAAAGACCCCTTCCCAACCCTCGCCAAAACCAGGTGATCAACTCCCACCAAATTGTACGGAATCCAACAAACTACCAACTGTACACCCGACCAAGCAGTAAGTTCTATCAGTTAGTCTTCAACAAAAGAGTCATCGATCCACGCACCTTCAAGACCTACCCCTATGGCTACCAGTGAAAGCCCCAACAAAATCGTCGATTGTGATGAACATTAAGGAACACTTATCAAAGAGGAACACTTATCAAATAGGAACTCAAAGGAAACCATTTTTCTCAGTTATTGTAAAACGTATAACAATAAACGTGATTTATTCATTTTTTTCTCTTGTTTTCACTCCAAGGGTTACCCACGTTCCAGAAATTGGACTTTGGACTTTGAGCCCGCGTTTTCTCAGTGGTTTTACTTCCCCTTGAGCCCACGATCCATTTTTCACACTCGCCAGCGGTTTCCCATTCAAAATCACGTGACTTCCGGTTCCCATGAGCCCGCGATCCCTTTTTCCACCTGGTCAGCGGTTTTTTCTACCGGAAATGATTTATGACGTCACCGGAAGTTCCTCTGGTCACGTGATCGCTCTCGACCAATCAGAAGCCAGGAAATCTGCCATACGGGCCCAGTTTACTACTCACCCACTCCATTCCAAGCTGAACACGTGTAATCTCCAGCACCATGTCTCTGTATGTTAACAATGCTGTATGTCTCTCCTTGATACAACACTGTTGGGCTGCCATCTTTTGTCCAGGTGATGTTTGGTGTTGGGTTGCCAGTTGCATTACAGTGAAGAATGATGTTGCCTCCCTCTCGAACAATTTCATTTACTGGGCTACTCTGGATGACAGATGGATCTAAGGAAAGGCCAGAATTTAGTTCTCTTAGCATTTTTTTTTACCACAAAAATGTCAATACAAAGCTAAGGGTGGCTTAGAGGACAACTGACGAAAGTGAAATCATGTGTACACGTCGAAATCAGTTGGTTTGCATGGCTGAAGGTGTAACCGTTAGTTTGTAAGGTTACTATTTCAGCGACTCAGTTTAGCAAATTTGGATATTTCTGTACAAAATGTTAGAGTTCACTAGATGAAACCCGTTAACATTCAGTGAGTTAATAGACGCTAAACCCTCTTAGAGGAAATTGCTCACTTTTAAGAACGAATAAATATAGTAACCTTGATATTAATAAAATAAGGGCATCTTGGTTTGTGAAACGCCAATGATAATTACAAAGGTAGGATTGACTGCAAAAGTTTCAAAATAGCCTCACTCTTCTTCTTCTGCTTTCTTCACTTGTTACATCTACTTGTTATAATGATCTTTCTTCACTTCTTTTTTCTCTTTTTTTTTTTTTGTTTTGGCTCAATTTCTTCAAAAGAAATAATAACAATAATAGTGCAGACTTTCTCCAATTGATAGATGACTGGTCCGCCTAGATTAGCAATTGCTACCTGTGGGTCACTCCACTGATGTAAGAATTTTATTTTTTGAAATAACGCTGAAAGCTAAAAGTTGGTATTCTTCCAAATGATAAATTTAAAGGGTCTTATCGTCAGATGAATTTTAGACAATCTGTGGTTCAGCTCGGAAAAAGAAGCCAGATGATAATTACGATAATTGACTCAATGTGAACAAGTTATTTGACCTGAAATAGTAGCAACTTACAGTGCACAGTAACTGAAACAGTAGCACTGTCCTCGCTTCCTATTCCATTCCTCACTTTACAGGTGTAGTCCCCATCCTCCTGTCGAGTGATATTGTTCACAGTAAAACTCTCTCCTGCATTCAACACAGTGTTGTTGCCATCTTTTGTCCAAGTGATGTTTGGTGTTGGGTCCCCTGTTGCATTACAGTAAAGAGTGACACTATTTCCTTCAACAGCTACAGTGTTGGAAGATGAACTTGTGATTGCAGCTGGATCTGTTGGCGTGAAAGAAACACAAAATAATGTCAATGAAGATATCGCTTGCTAGGAAAGCGGTAGTTCAAGGGCGAAAATGCTTGAATGGCGGTAACCAGTAGCCGACATGTAGTTACGAAGAAAATGGAAGCGAACTTGCCCCAACTCAGAAAAACTATTGAATGGATTGGAGCACATCTTGGAACAGAATAAAGGTTAGTTTTACAGACCTCGCTTCTGAAGTTTATTTTGGTTTAAACAAGCTTGACAAGGTTGTGAAGCCAATGTGCATGCTCGATTCACTGAATTCTCTGTACGAAAGCCTTGTTTTGTCTATCAAATGTTTTTGAAATTAACGTCAGTTTTACGAGACTGAACTGTTATTGGTGATAATTTTCGTGAGAAAATTGTCGAAGTTTTCCGTGGATCCACTCGCCTTTGACAATGTTATGACGAAATTTATTATCGTTAACAGTTCAGACACATGCATAAAAACTGACGTCAATTAGTTAATTAACATAAAACCACAGTCTACCCAAATAAAGAGGAAACCTGTTACTATGACAACCAATGCGCCAAAGAAAGTTGGTCTATTAAGGTTTGATTAATATGGTTTTGATATATGAAAATGGCATTAAGAGTTTTTGTTCAAAATAGTGTGCACCAGTAACAAGATGGCCACATTTATAGGATGAACGAAAGGTTCTACTCATTTTGGCTTTAGTTGTAGGCGCAGTATAGACACTTACAATGCACAGTAATTGTAGCTGTAGCATTTTTCTGTTCACCCACTCCATTCCAAGCTGTACATGTGTAATCTCCAGCAGCCTGTCTCCGTATGTCAACAATGCTGTACGCCTCTCCTTGATACAACACAGTGTTGCTGCCATCCTTTGTCCAGGTGATGTTTGGTGTTGGGTTACCAGTTGCATTACAATGAAAAGTGGCGTTTCTTCCCTCGAGAACAACTTTACTTACTGGACTACTTTGGATGACAGAAGGATCTAAGAGAAACACAGTTTTGTAAGTAAACAACTGACAACTGCAAAACAAATGCGTGGAAGGATTTAACCTTTAGTTTGGGCAACTATTACAGCTACTATTCATTCCATTGAACACATTTACTGAGCATTGCTAGGAAAAACATACTTGTTAGTCAACAGGTGTACAGTTCTAATACTTGAACAGTGTTCTCCCTAGTTTTCAGGGTAACAGGTAACTCAGTTTTTTAGACCGGTAAAGCAGCTCTGTTGAGAATCTTTTTTCACCCTGGGGGTGGTTCTCGAAACTCCTGATAACCTTCCCGGTCCGAAACTATTTTAGGTGCACAAAATTCTCGAATAGCTATACAATTTTTATTGATTTTGAAAGCTAAATTTTAATCTTTATATTTTCGTGAAGCATATCGCAAAGTGTGCGCCAATATGTACCATTAGCTGACAAATAAGTGAGCTCGAAAAAATACTTATGGGGCCCGGAAAGTTATCGGGAGTTCGAGAAACGGGCCCCTGGAGTGGAGTTGTCATCATGAAACCCGTAATGTTGCCGGCATGACACTAGGCTCACACACGTCTCGAAAACGCTTGAAAACGGTTGACGTTTGCGATTCCTGTTACAAGGAGCGTATTGTATTAACGTACAGATAAACGTCGAGAAGAAAAAGCTTATAGCAACCTAAAAAACGTACTGAGCAACGCCTAGAAGATAAGACATACTCCTTACAAAGAAACAGACGAAGAACTTCGAGGAGAAGACAATACTAAGAGCACCTTACGAAAAAACCTGAACAAACCAACGTATGGAGAAAGACGTCAAGAAGATATAACACTAATATCTTACAACAATGCTAACGTACGGAGAAATGTTAAGGAGATACAACTAACAACGTTTTAATTACAGATATACTAGCACACGGACAAATGTCGAGAAGATAATAATGATATTTTTCGAATATTCTTATGTACGGAGAAATATCGGCAGTCGAGAAGATAAGACCATACAATACTGACGAACATGGTATCGCACGGAAAATGTCGAGAAGACTTTTCCCTCAAAAACGTACTAGCATACGGAGAAACGTCAAAAAGATGCGACTGACATCTCACTAAGGTAGAAACGTAGAGAAGATGAGACTCTTAACTTATGAACTCAGAAATGTCGAGATGATAAGACTTTGTCTAATATTGTACAAACGCATGGACAATGAGAAAAGCTACTAAGAGAAGACTTACATGGACCGTACGTAGTACGACTGACATAAAATAATCTTTTTCATAATTCAATCCGATAATAAATCTTTCACGATCCCAAACTGTTGGATGTTTCTAATCCAGGCCTTAGTATGTGGTTCGGGCTAACCGGTAACAAGCGGTGCTACAAGCGGCAAATTTTACCGGTTACCGCCTGATAAGGAGAACACTGCTTGAAACTAAAGAAAATTGCTCACTTTGTTTACATTGACATTCTCTGATCTCACTGGTGTAATTTGTCGAAAAACAGTAAATGTATTCTTGTAAAGATAAGACAAAGGTGATAGCGACTGTGTCATTCAATAAGTAACAAAAAAGGGGATTCATTGAGGGCAGAAAGGGCATTTCCTTTTCAGAAAAGGAGAAATCTCAAGTCAAATTGAGAGCCCTTCAAAAGAATGTAACGGACGCACCATTCAAATGCACCATTTGAAGGAAGTTCCGGTCCATTTCCGTGCAAACTTGACACAAAAACTAATTTTGTATCCTCTTACTAGTTCACGAGATGCGTATCCGTATCGGGTAAATTTCCCAACGCAACACAGTTGACAATTTCGTCAACAAAGATCGCTCAAAAAGAAAAAAAAGCAAACAAAGATCATTCTATGGACTAGCCTCATGTTCTCTTGTCCTTGGTAATAAGTAAGAAAAAGTAAAGGAAAAAAAAGACAGTTAAAAAAAGAGGAAAGCAACACAAAACACTGCAAGAAAAACAAAACAAGCAAACAAATAGAAAGCGACCGCAAATAAACAGCGATAAAGGCAACTTACAATGTACACTAACTGCAGCTGAAGCATTTTTCGGTTCACCCACTCCATTCCAAGCTGTACATGTGTAATCGCCAGCAGCCTGTCTCTGTATGTTAACAATGCTGTACGTCTCTCCTTGATACAACACTGTTAGGTTGCCATCCTTTGTCCAAGTGATGTTTGGTGTTGGGTTACCAGTTGCATTACAGTGAAGAGTGATGTTGCTTCCTTCCAGAACAGTTTGACTAGCTGGACTGGCGTCGATGGAAGAAGGATCTGAATTTGAAAGAGATTACAGTCAAATGTAAGAACCTTCAGAGGTCTTTGTTAGAGTTCCCCCCCTCCCGCCCCCCCCCCCAAACCCCCACCTCGCATATCAAAAGATGAAATAAGTCTTTCTTGAGGAAGGTGCCTTTGCAGTCTACATTACTTATATTTGACTGGAATACTGTAAAACTGTTCTTTTCCTCATTTCACAGGGTCGCTGCTCACTGGATATTTTAATTGTTTTCTTTTAAGTTACTCTTAAGGATTTGCCTCTTTCAAGGGATGGTTGCTTACAGCACTCTGGGACAACACGACTTAGAAGATGTTCCTTGGGACCATCACTACACTTGTCCGAACGCATGCACATCCTTTGTGAACAAACGAGATCTCCTTTATCTTACTTACAATGCACTGCAACCGTGGCAGTAGCATTTGCCTTGGTTCCAACTCCACTCCAAGCTGTACATGTGTAATCGCCAGCAGCCTGTCTCTGTATGTTAACAATGCTGTACGTCTCTCCTTGATACAACACTGTTGGGCTGCCATCTTTTGTCCAGGTGATGTTTGGTGTTGGGTTACCAGTCGCATTACAGTGAAGAGTAAAGTTTCTTCCCTCGACAACAACTTTACTTACTGGGCTACTTTGGATGACAGAAGGATCTAAGAGAAACACATTTTGTTGGCTTAGCATAGCCATTTGTAGCCATAAAATATGAATAAGTATCTACAATGTACAGCGCTACGTGTATTTCAAGTAAACAACTGACAACAGTAAAACAAGTGCGTGGATATGTTACTTTGAGTCCAGGGGCTGGATTCATGAAGCCCTCCTAACATGACAGCTGTGTCATATGTATTGTTGGAAAACAAAGCCTATTGTTAAGAAACAATACTTAAGATTTAACTTTGGCTTAGTAGAGCTTTGTGAATCCTGCCCCCGACTACTATTTCAGCTACTATTTATTCAATTTGAACAAATTTACAAAGTATTTCTAGAAAAAATGCTTATTAGTCTACATGTCTACAGTTCTAAAACCCAGACTAAAGAAAATCGCTCATTACGCTAAGCAATCTTCGTTTACGCTGGCATTCTCTGATCTCATTGGTGTAATTTATCGAAAAATAAATGTATTCTAATCAACTAAAAGGTAAAACAAAGTGATAGCGACAGTCTCTTTCAGTACGTAGCAAAATAGCGGATTTGTCGAGTGCTAAAAAGGCATTTCCTTTTCAAAGAAGGGAAATTTAAAGTCAAATTCAGAGCCCTTCAAACGACTGTAAAAGGAGGCACAATTGAAATGCACCGTTTGAAGTAAGTTTTGCCCGTTCCCTTGCAAAATTGGCACGATAACTAAATCTTGTATCCTCTTACTAGTTCATGAGATATGTTTCCTTATTGCGGGAATTTCTCAATGAAACACTTCATAATTTCATCGACATAGATCGCCCAAAATGAAAACAACAAACTAACAAACAAGTTTAAAAAAGAGAAGAGCAGTACAAAATGCTGGGAAAAAATAGAATGCAGCCGCCGCAAATGAACAGCGAAAAGGGCAACTTACAATGTACAGTTATTGTAGCTGTAGCGTTTTTCTGTCCGCCCACTCCATTCCAAGCTGTACATGTGTAATCTCCAGCAGACTGTCTCTGTACGTTAACAAGGTTGTACTTCTCTCCTTGATACAACACTGTTGGACTGCCATCTTTTGTCCAGGTGATGTTTGGTGTTGGGTTACCAGATGCATTACAGTGAAGAGTGATGTTGCATCCTTCCAGAACAGTTTGATTAGCAGGAATGGCATCCATGGAAGATGGATCTGAATTCAGAGGAGACATTAAAGTCAAACTGATGATTCTTCAAATGTATTTGTTAGGGTTCCTCCCCCTGCCCTCCCCCATCCAAAAACAAAATCAGTCTTTATTGAGGTCGTTTCCTTTGCAGTCTATACAACTTGTCAATGAATGAAACGCTCTCTTGAACTTCATCGTGTCGACTCTTTTCCTCGTTATCAAACGTCTGGTAATGCTAGAGGTGTTTGTTTTTTGGAGAATGACTGCTCACTGGTTTTATTAACTGACTTTATTTTTGTTGTGTCCCAGTCAAATCGAAGCTTCAACACCCCCCCGGGCATTTGAACTTTTGAAGATTGGCTTGTTCAAATTCCCTTCTCTCGGGGCAAAAAAGCCGTTCAAATGCACCACCAATTAATACTGAAATACCTCTCCTCAAAGACAAATTTCGTCTTCAATCAAACACTGTTCACAATTTTCAGAGAGAGTTATGCCGTGATGACAACTTCAAACTTCTTTTGAAGACCCTTTTGAAAGAGCTATTCACTATCAAAGGCGAAATTCTATCTTGTATATCCGTCAAACCTTGCAAAAAGCACACGGGAGTATTACGCCAGAACAAGAGATAAATCTGGTTCAAATTCCCCACCCTACCATGGCAACGTTTAAATCCCCCCCCCCCTTCCCGGGCACAATGCACAAACAAATGCCCGGAGGGGGATGTTGAAGCTTCGATTTCACTGGTACATTACTTTTGAGGAATTACTACTTTTAAGGGGGTTGCTGCTTTCAGAACCCTAGGATAACATCGGTTATCCTAGGTTGAGCGAACAAACTGAAAGATGTTCCTTTCAGCCACCACGTTACTTGTCTAGACTGCGAGTAGTCTCTAATTTTGGCGATGGCGATTGTGGGGCGGGCGAAATACACACTGCGCTGCATCCTTAGTAAACATCGAATATCTTCTTTATCTTACTTACAATGCACAGTGACTGTGGCAGAAGCATTTGCTTTGGATCCCACTCCATTCCAAGCTGTACACACATACAGCCCGGCCTGTCCACTGCTTACGTTGCTGATAGTAAAACTTTCTCCTTGATACAACACTGTGTTGCTGCCATCTTTTGTCCACGTAATGTTTGGTGGTGGGTTACCAGTCGCATTACAGTGAAGGGTGATATTGCTGTTTTCAGTTGCAATTGTACTAGAGGGTGTTTGTTCAAGCACACTTGGGACTGTATAAAGATAGTAGAGTACGCATGTGGCATTAGTAAAAGTCTACTAACATTCTATCATAAATGCCGAGTAGAAAATGCTGCTCCACCAGGTCAGTTTTAACTTCAGAATAACAACGTTTCACAGATTTTCACTAAAAAGTGCAAAATAAATCCATGTGATGATGTCGACTTCTGTTGAGCACTACACTGTACTTTCGACCGGGAAATCAAAAGGTTGGTGGTTCAAGGTTTGGACTCACCACTTGTCATGCAGTTTCCTCAGACATGAAACTTTACTCCATAGTCTCTCTACACCTAGGTGTATGAGTACCAGCGCATCATTTAAGATACCCTTCAGGGTAGCCTTGCAATGGACTAGCATCCCACATTGCGAAAATAGTAATCCAGTGCTATAGAAACCAGGTTCAAACTCTGACTTTAAGACCCAACATGGTTGTTCAGTCCAGGGGACTGGACAGAAGACTTAATTCTAACGTTAAAAGGCTACTACAATGCTCTAAAACTCACAATGAACTGTAACGACTGCAATACGTTGCTGTTTAACCCCAACTCCATTTCCTGCAGAACACTCATAGCTGCCAGCTTCTTGTCTTGCTATGTTAGCAATAGTGTACGTCTCTCCTTCGTGTAGCACTTGGTCACTACCCTGTTTGGTCCAGTTTATGGCCGGGGAGGGGTTACCAGAAGCATTACAGAACAACACTGCACTACCACCTTCAGTCACAGTCGAGTTAACTGGGCCTCTGTCAATCTAAGTTGGGTCTAAAGCAGGACAGGCAACAACACAGAAAAATGATTGATTACATTTGTGGATGGGAAAAACTGATTACAGCTAAATCGTCTTAAAAATAAAAGGTGCCATCAGGCACTTTTCAACAGTATGTCACTGTACGGGTTTATATTCGATTTTGTATTTATTTTGATTTACCTTTGTCTAGTTCATAGTCACTCATAAAATAACTACGGTAACTACAATACGGAGCAAAGGAGAGACCCTTGAAGACAATATCTCCCCAGAGCATACACCCACTCTTTGTTGGTACATTGGTTTTAACAAAATTAGCGGCCTACAGATCAGACAACGGGTACGAGACTGAGTACAGGTACGACTTTCAAACTGATTTCTCAACCAGTGACGTTCCCAAACCCTCACTTCTCAGCATTGCTTCCCATCTAAAGAGAAGGCTCGAGGGACGAGAAAGGTGTGACAATCTGAAAACCGCTAACTGGTCGTATTCCTACTCAATCTTGTACTCATACATTGTAGCCCTATCTGAAGTTCTCGGTTAAAAGGAAACCTACTGCTGTTGCAAGCTATCAAAATAGATCATGACGTAAAACGAATTAAACAGAAAAACACCAAAACGTACACTGCACATTAACTGTAGCTGTAGCATTTTTCTGTTCACCCACTCCATTCCAAGCTGTACATGTGTAATCTCCAGCAGCCTGCCTCTGTATGTTAACAATGATGTACGTCTCTCCTTGATACAACACTGTGTTATTGCCATCTTTTGTCCAGGTGATGTTTGGCAATGGATTGCCAGTTGCATTACAGCGAAGAGTGAGGTTGCCTCCTTCGAGAACAGTCGTATTCGAGGGTGCAAACGCAATAACACTTTCATCTGTTATGGTTTCACAGATTTGTACAAAAAATTGATTAGAAAAGCCCAGAGAATTCAGAGGAAAATTCATAACGTTCTGTTAGAAATCAGTGACTTACTTTCACAAGTTATTGTGATGTCATTGTGCTCACTGTGGACTGAACCATTCCAAAGTAGAGTCCCAGGTTTAAAAAAAGTCTCGAGAAAGATTGCAGTGCAAGTGCAGCTCGTGGTCCAGAAATGTGCAAGAGTTGAAGAGCATACGCAAAGCTTCTTTGCACTAACATTAATCAGATGCCAATGCGTGCAAACAACGACAAGATATTCAAACAGCACAACAGTTAATCGTTACCACGGGAACAGTGCCTCGTCAGAACGATGATTATCTAAATCCTCTATTTAAGAGCGATGACAGTAAGGATCGAAATGTAAGAATGGCAAATAGCAAGGTGCTTATTATAGTGACATAATCAACCCATCGCCTAAGACCAGCAATAAGCCGTTTAAACGTCGTGTTTAATTTGACTCGTAACATGGCAAGCAACTAATTTTAACTGTTGCAAGACAAGATGCACAAAAAATTTCCTGCTGTTGCACTGCCTTAGGTTTTGTGGAACCTATAAATGGTAGAACAGCTATTAAACCGGGAGCATCTAGTTTTTTCAACAAGTAAGCAGTGAGTAATACACACAATCAAGCTATAAAACAGATAAAAGATTGAGTAAACTTACAGTGTACGGTAACTGTAGCTGTTGCACTAGTGGGTTTACCCACTCCATTCCAAGCTGTACATGTGTAATCTCCAGTAGCCTGTCTCTGTATGTTCACAATGCTGTACGTCTCTCCTTGGCACAACACTGAGTTGTTGCCATCTTTTGTCCAGGTGATATTTGGTGTAGGGTTACCAGTTGCATGACAGTAAAGAGTGACGTTTCCTCCCACAATAACAGTCGTACTTGACGGTCTCTGACTAATTACACTCTTATCTAGAGCAGAAAATGAAGTCAATATAAATCCATGTATTTATCTTTTGCTGCAATTGTCCAGGCTAAACAAGTATTGGCACGTTAAACAGAGATGCTGTAACGTTGGTTTCAATAGAGCTCTGTCAGTCTCAACTTCAAATACGTTTGCTCCGAGGATTTTCACTTGCTAGACTGGCTTTCGTTCATCGATAAACATTAAAACAATACTTCTCGATGTCTCAAATCGTTATTCTGCTCAGTGTTACCCTTTCTACACAGCTAAAACCTTAACAAAAAAAGACAGTGGACGCCGTCGACAACATGGGCGAGGGGCAAAGTTGGCATATTGGAAACTTACAATGTACAGTAACCGTAGCAGTAGCATTTTTCTGTTCACCCACTCCATTCCAAGCTGTACATGTGTAATCTCCAGCAGCCTGTCTCTGTATATTAACAATGCTGTACGTCTCTCCTTGATACAACACTGTTGAGCTGCCATCTTTTGTCCAGGTGATGTTTGGTGTTGGGTTACCAGTTGCATTACAGTGAAGAGTGACGTTGCTTCCTTCCACAATAACTTGATCAACTGGACTGGACTTAATCATAGAAGGATCTAAGCAGAATAGATAGAAACCATAAGCAAGACAGCAACAGTACAATCAACCACTGTATGTGATGTGGCAAGTTCACACACATTGTACTACTGGGCTGGAACGACCTCCAAGACCAATACTGTGAAACGGAACTTCAAGGGGTTATTTGGAAGACCTGAATGAAAACTTATGCAGAGTCATAGACCTTGATTAAAAAATGGTGGCGACGGAGACAAAGTAAAAATCAATAATAATTGGGTTGCAGTTGGTCACTGGCTGTTTAATCCAGGGGGCTAGACACAAGATTTTTACTATTAAAATACTACTGCAGTACACTAAGAACTCACAATGAACTGTAACGACTGCAATACGTTGCTGTTTAAGCCCAACTTCATTTCCTGCAGAACACAGATAGCTGCCAGCTTCTTGTCTTGTTATGTTAGCAATAGTGTACGTCTCTCCTTCGTGTAGCACTTGGTCACTACCCTGTTTGGTCCAGTTTATGGCCGGGGAGGGGTTACCAGTGGCATTACAGAACAGCACTGCATTACCACCTTCAATGACAGTTGCATCTGCTGGCCCTTTGTCAATCTTAGTGGGGTCTAAAGCAGAAAATAATTGAGAAACTGATCATGGTTTCATCTTCGATGAAAGCCATTAAGCACTTTTCGATAGTACGTGTAGTGGTTTTAAGAATTTGTTTTTGTTTTTATATTGATTATCTGATTTTCCTTTGTCTTGATCACGGTCATTGTCAAAGGTCGCACTTTTCAACAGTATGTCACTGTATGGGGTTTAATTTGATTTTAATATAGAACTAGGGAGCAAAGGAAAGACACTTTGAGGTTGATGTCTTCTCAAAGCATACAACCACTGCAAACATTGGTAGCTGCTTGCCAGTGTGGATAACAATATTTGTTGTTAACTTTGAATGTACATTAGCAGACTACAGATCATACTATGAGTATGAGACTAAGTACGCGCATGACTTTCAAATTCTAAACCAGAGACGTTTCCAAACCCCTCACTCCTCTGCAGTGCTTACCAACAAAGAGTAGGGCTCGAGAGACGAGACAGGTGTGACAATCTAACCCCGCTAAAAGGATTTGAAAAGTCGTACTCGTATTCAATCTTATACTCATACACTGTGTTCTTATCTGAAGTCCTCTGTTTACAGGCCACCTACTGCTGTTGCAAGTTGTCAAAATAAAACCTGATTTAAAATGAGTTGAAAAGAAAAAAAACTAAACCAAAACGTACAATGTACAACAACTGTAGCTGTGGCATTTTTCTGTTCACCCAATGCATTCCAAGCTGTACATGTGTACTGTCCAGCAGCCTGTCTCTGTATGTTAACAATGTTGTACGTCTCTCCATAATACAACACTGTGTTGTTGCCACCTTTTGTCCAAGTGATGTTTGGCAATGGATTGCCAGTTGCATTACAGTGAAGAGTGAGATTGCCTCCTTCGACAACAGTCGTATTCGAGGGTGCAAAGGCAATAACACTTTCATCTGTTAAACAAACAAACAAACAATACAGAAATCTCATGGTTTCACAGATTTGTACACAAAATTAATTAGAAAAGCAAACAGAATTTAGAGGAAGATTCATAACGTTCTGTCTGAAATCAGTGAATTACTCTCACAAGTAATTGTGAAGTCATTGTGTTCACCATAGACTGAACCATTCCAAAACTAGAGTTCCAGGTTTGAAAAGTCTCGAGAACGATTGCAGTGCATGTGCATCTCCTGGCCCAGAAATGTGTAAGAGTTGAAGAGCATACGCAAAGCTTCTTTGCAAGGAATGCAAAATATTAATCAGATGCAAGTCTTAGTGCGTGCAAAATCAGCACAACAGCTGATCATTAAAAAGTGAATAGTGTGTAGTCAGAACAAGTATCCAGATCTTTCAATTATTAACAATGACAGCGAGGATTGAGATGCAAGAATCAACAAAAAAAGTTGCTTAAGGCAGTGACATGATCATATTAACTTGTCACCTGACGGAGTCTAGCCGTAAGCTGTTGAAACGCCATGTTTAACTTGACTCGCAACACCGCAAGTGAGAAATTTTAGCTGTTACAAGACAAGATTCACAAACCATTTTTACTGCCTTACCTATTGTGGCAGTGCACTTATAACTGGGTGGTTTTCAATTATTTCATCGAATACGTAATGTGTGACATACACCATCAAGCAAAAACTGTTACCTGTTTTACGTAGACAAGGATAAAAGATTGTGTAAACTTACAGTGTACAGTAACTGTAGCTATAGCATTTTTCGGTTCACCCACTCCATTCCAAGCTGTACATGTGTAATCTCCAGCAGCCTGTTTCTGTATGTTAACAATGTTGTATGACTCTCCTTGATACAACACTGTTGGGCTGCCATCTTTTGTCCAAGTGATGTTTGGTGTTGGGTTACCGGTTGCATTACAGTAAAGTGTTATATTTCCTCCTGCAACAACAGTTGTACTTGACGATCTCTGAGTAACCACACTCTGATCTAGAGGTGCAAAAGATAAAGGAAATCAAGATACATATCCATCCTTTGCTGTATGTGTGCAGGTCGAACAGACATGGGCATGCGAAACGGACATGGTGCAACGTCGTTGGCTTCCAACCCAGAACTCACAAAGTTGTTGGTTTCATCTTCAAATACATTCCCTTCCCTCCCAAGAGATCTTCCCTTCCAAAAGGTTTTCTCTGGGTACTCTTGGATAACAAAACTTCACAATTTTAATTCGACTCAAATACCAAGGTTCATATGTTTGTCAGTCAGAACGGTGCTACGCGCTACCCTTGTCAAGGACGGTGCCTCCTAATAAAAAGGTATTTTTGCAAAGGTTATGACTATGGGTAAAAAAGTAGATCTTAACAAGGGTTATTGGAATCCAGAAAGAAAAATGTGGGTAACCACACATTCTTCAGGGATAATTAAGTAACCATAATTCTAAAAAAGTGTTAAAATACAAAGAATGTATGGCAATTTCTTTCCAAATTTGAGCTCAGTTATCTCTCAAAAATGCCTATTACCCCTAGTTTTCTTTTTGGATTCTGATAGCCCTTCATAAGATCTGGTTTTCCCACGTAGTCATAAACTGCGCAGAAATATTGCTGTATTAGGGGGCAAATTGCTTAAAAAACCCGAATATCCCGATATGCGCAGAACGTATGCGCAGTAACAAAAGGAGGCACCGTCTTAAAACAGTATCAGTCTAGATAATAGTAAACCAAGTTCAGTGTTTTGAGAAATAAGGAAATCAATTTACCCAACACTTACAGTTAACAGCTGACTGATTATTAGTTGAATGCCAATTATACATGTCACTAGAAACTCTGTAATAGTACAGGTAACGATACATATAATCTGCTAAACCCTTAGGCTAATCCAACAGAAATGTAGGTGGCATATCCACCAACCGGTCGCACCCAAGAGTTAGAGCAGACACCATGCATCTAGCCTCGTTAACCAATTTGTAGAAGTCACGTATAATTGTATTTGCTATGTACTTGTACGTGTAAACCACAAAAGAGCAACAGTTTGCCCCTGTTATTTCAAACCCGCATATCTTGAATCCCTCGCCATCTTAGAATGAGACCTCTTTCCTATTTTCGTTGATGATGCGCAGTTACTTACTGTTGCATATCTTGAACTCCCTTTATCTCAAACAATTTTTGCTTCCCCTTGCCCGTTCGAGATAGCGGGGCACTACTGTATGAAAAATACAACTTACAGTGTACAGTAACTGTAGCTGAAAAATTTTTCCGTTCACCCACTCCATTCCAAGCTGTACATGTGTAATCCCCAGCAGCTTGTCTCTGTATGTTAACAATGTTGTACGTCTCTCCTTGATACAACACTGTTGGGTTGCCATCTTTCGTCCAGGTGATGTTTGGTGTTGGGTTACCAGTTGCGTTACAGTGAAGAGTGACGTTGCTTCCTTCCACAATAACTTGATTAACTGGACTGGAGTCAATCATTGAAGGATCTAAAGAAAATGGATAAGAACTATGAGCAAGACCATGAACAGTAAAATTGACCACCTCATGTGAACTGCTTGTTTCTCCGTACACACTGTACTACTGGGCTGGAACATCCTCCGAGACCTAACCAACACAGTGAAACTCAAATTTCAAGTGGTCATACGAAAGACATGCGTGAGAAATTCCATAGAGACAAAGACCGTTATCAAAATCGGGAGCCATTGATGAAAGTCTCTCAGAAGAGTTAAAGATCAGTAGAGAATGGGTTGCAATGAATCACTGTATAAAGTTTTGTGGTTATTGCACGACAAAGTAAGAATCGACACTGCCTTATCCTCACACGTCAAACCTTCCCAAATACAGGTATTTTAAAAGGGCCAAGTCATGGCGTTTTTCGTTGTTTTTAGGCAAAAACAGCTAAATTCATAATTATAGCTAATTATGGAAGGATCTTGCTTGCTCATACATGAATTGTTTCTTGCCCAAAAAAGGGACCATATCGAGTGGATATTCAAAACGAATGAGGCACAATCAGTTTTTATCGATTTTATAGAAAACACAGGGGAAAAACTTGAAACTGTCAGCCCAACTATTCAAGAGGGAAACCATTTTCCTCCTGGCCAGCCAAAGCCATAGATAATTGTGCACTGGAATAGCCGTTTTTAAGAAAACTGGACCAAATATTTTTGGCTTCCATTGGCTTTTCAACCTGGCGCCAAAAGGAGATGACATTGTCCCTTCAAAAAGCTTTTTGATGTTTGTATTTTTATTCATTTGGATACCAATCCAAGAAAGTGACATTTGTTTAGAAAAAAATAATGGTTAAAGCGGAAGAGTCCCTTTTCCCATGTCAATCTAGTTAGTTTGTATTACACTTAACTATGAGGCTTTTAAAACCAGAACACCAAAGCTTTATAGAATACCATATTTTGTGACGCTTTTTCATGACGCATGGCTTTACAGTGTAGAGAATATTACAAACGCTTACAATACACAGTGACTACAGCTGAAGTTTCAACAGATCCCAGATTGTTCATGAATTTGCACTTGTACTCTGACCCACAGTCCAATCTCGTTAAGTTTACCAGCCGTAGCATCTCAGAGGAAGGCAAAGTCACATTACTGCCTGTCTTTGTCCATATCACGTTCGGCGCTGGGCTTCCAGTTGCATTACAGAAAAGAACAGCACTGTTGCCTTCAATGACTGTTGTATTGGAAGGAGCAACCACAATTTCTGGAGCATCTAAAACATAAAATACACCGAATCAAGACTTAAAGTACAAAATAGAGAAGAACACGAAATGATGCAGTCTTTTCACGGAAAACTTTTAGTTCTAAAACACTTACTTTGCACACCCTATTAATAGCAATTAGAATTTGTTTTAAACCAGGATGTGTGTTTTTCTCAACCTTTCGGAAACTTCCACCTCGTACTTCATAATGTTCTCACGTAATTTTGATAGAATGGCTTTTTCACCAATTTGCAGGCACCCAGCATAAACCTGATTAAAGAGAAGTAATGTGGAATGAGGTGTCTTACAAAGGGTACACAAACTGGTTGGAATAACGACATGTTCTGCCTGCATGACTTCCAATATATTACACAAAAATTTGGTGGAATGAGGTAGACTGTACCCTGGGTACCAGAGGTTTTTTCCTCGCTAACGTCGGGAGAAATCGGCCGGAGGCCGAGCCGCGTCGGCCAAAGGCCGTCGCAACGAGACTGTTTCTAAGATAAAAAATTTTTAGGTGGCGACCATTTTCCCACGATACAAAAACACACTGAGCTTTGTGTAATGCAGGGTTCAAAATAAAATCAGAGCTTTCAGCCTGAATTTGGCGGCTTTTTTCTCAAGGCTGATTTTTTGCCGGCTGTCAACAAGAATGAACAAGCACCTATCCCACGTATGGAATAAAGTGTTGACGGGCCAAACGCGGCTTCTATGCTCGTGCTAATGTGTTGGTATATTTCTCTTAGCAATGGTCGATTTTAAATTGAGTGCCATTTGCTCATAAGGATGTTCTTACAAACGTTTATACGAAAGGAAGATTGTCTGAATTTTTCCGCACTATCTCTCTTTGTTGAAGTGCCGACTTCCTTTCACTAAATTTGACTTCGGACGTTATTCTTTCCACTAGACTGTTGGGGTAGCCTATCGCACGGAGGCGAGTTTTGAATTGGGTGATATTCTCAACGAAAGATTTCCCTGAAGAGTTTGTTCTAAGAAGACGGAGGGCTTCCCCTATGATAAACCTTTTTCTACCCCTGGTGGGTGGCAGGAAGAGAAGTGGGTGAACTGGAAAGTCTCTGTCGGCTTAAAATGTGTGAATCTTTCGCCTGTGAAAAGAGTGGTATCCAGGAAGTTTATTTCTTTGTCTGAGATTTCAGCTGTAAATTTAATTGGGTCGGGTGGTGACTATATGCTAGGACAATAAACTCTTCTATCTCCTTTTTGTCAACATTCCACAGTGAGAATATGCCAGCGACGTATCTTTTCCACTCATGTGATAGAAGAGTGTAGAACATTAACTACTGTTTAACTGAGCATGTGCCGTTATGCTAAACCCGATCAATGCTCCTGTTTGACCTACATTTATCAGATTTCGCTCTTCGCAACTTATCATTGTTGCATTCAACAAAGCGATAATGAAACTTGGTTAGTGCGCCTAGGAATTTTCGCTTGTCCTCTCTCTTTATGGAGTGTATTTCTGTCTTAAACTCCTCGTCAGGAGTGATGTTTGCTTTTGCGACATAGCACGAGTCTCTTGGGCATGTGCCCTTTTCTGTGTGGGCCTGCAGTTTAACTATCGACGTTTCTGACTGCTCGATTTTTCTCTTGAGCATGGAAATCTCGTTGATGGCGGACTAGCAGGGTCGCTTGCTGCCTGGTGTTTCACAAATTAGATAAGGCCTTTGAAAATGATAAATGCAGCAACAGTGACGCTGATTTTCAGCGCGACGGTACATTTCCTTTGGTCTCCAGCAAATTAAATTGGACGAGAAGGCAAAAGCACACGAAAAAAGCCACAAGGTGCTAAGTGGACAGGATTGAAGACGCGTTGGTAACAAAGAAATCGTGAACAGAAATGTGCCCGAACTGAATTGCTTTCTGATATAGCCTGTTCCAGGCTCTCAGATAGTAGGGTCGGCGCGAACGGAAAAGGAACGCGAAAATAATACACGCGCGGGAGACTAGTCTCTCCCCAGCCCCCGCGCGTTTTTTCGCCCTCGTTTTCTCTTCGCTCTTTTCCCCACTATCTCGGAGCCTGGAACAGGCTATTTCTGATATGAAATGTTTACTATGACGTTCCAGGGACGTTGATTTTGCCGATCAAGAGATGGGATGTCATTTTTTTTTCTATTTCTTGGGTGAAAAATCGCCGGCAAGAGTGCCCAAAGTGCCGGCTGCTATTTTGAACCCTGTAATGGAAGACTCTTTTCTGAGGGAGTTGTTTCAACTACCGTCACCTCCGAACTAAAGAAACGTTGGTAAAAATACAGGTGCAACTGCACTCCCAGGTAGAAGTCTCACAAAGGATCCTGCACAATTTTGCTGGACCTGTTCATCCAAGTTCACTTAACACTTAACTATTGTGCCTCTACTGTGCCAAACCCACCTTTAATACACCTTTATTTAAATACTTACAGTGAACAGTAATATTTGCTGTAGCTGTAGCAGGACTCTCCACTCCATTACTGGCTGTACACTGATACTGGATCATGTTGTCAGGCAGCCCAGGTCTGCGCACATTCACCACTGTGAGAGATGAGTTCTGGGAAATCACTCCAGATTGGCCAATCAGTGTCCAGGTTATTGCTGGAGAAGGCACACCACTGGTATTGCAGGTTAGGGTGATATTCCCACCTTCGGTTACTGCGTAAGTCTGAGGAATCATCTTGGCAACTGGAGCAACTGGAAATGAACAGTAAACATTAAAAATGTACAAGTTAGTATATGAGACATTGCACAAAGCATAATGCGGAGATAGGGGATTTGTGTGTTTCCATGACCCTAAGAGCTTTGCCCACTAAAATTCTGAATTACGGGCCACCCATGCCAGTTAGATCAACAGGGAGGGGCCACGCCTACATGCCTAAAGGGAATCTCTGGCTTTCACGTTAGCGATTTAGATCAAGTTGTATTTTTTTTCCAAATTAAACCTTTAGGACCCAACATCAACATGCGTCTTCTCCTCAAAAGTCTCAACATATTCCTTATGGCATGCACAGGGGGTATTTGCCTGAACATCAAGACATTTTCTCTTTGGTGATCATTTCCTTTATTCTCGTGACCTAAATGTTTGACCAAGTATGAATTTCATATATTCATAATTTCAAGTAGTGATATTGTAAGAAGAAATTAGATTCTGGTCACTACTGGAGATTAAGAGGTTAAGCATTGTCTCAAACAGTTGAGTATTAAAAGCATTAGACACCTCTGGAAAGGACACCTTAAAGTTGGCAAACCTGTGAGTTTGAGCCACGTAACATTTTACGGTTGTTTGTATGGTTCTCTGGTCCCACAGGAATGATTCAAAACTCCCTAGCCCATCTTTTTAGTATTTTCGCATCAAGGCAAAAAATAACGCTCAGCTGCACAGGGTTTTTTCTCAGTAATTTAAGGTGCACTCTCTAGTAGTACTGCATCATCAATTCTTTTTCTGCCTGAGCTTTCATACAAAATTTAGGAATACGATGAGGTGGTCTACTAAGGGTTTGGCTGAAACACTGATTGCAAAGAAGACAACACTGGAATAACAATCTAAATCCGGTTGGGACAGACTTTCAGAAAGTTAGACTTTTGGGGTTGTCTGAAGAAAAAATCTTGCACTTGTACTGATGTTAGTGACAATTCACTGGTAAGCCAGACCTCCATTCAAAGGCTTACACAAAAATAATCATTTAAAAAGTACGAATACCAATATACATGTAGTACCAATACTGAAATAAGCAAAGCCGCATCTTTTTTTGACTTACCAACAGCAGTGACGCTGATGGTAGCATTGTGTCCTGTGCCGACTATGTTGATAGGAACACAGGTGTAAACTCCATCTGCCTTAACAGTCACAGTGAGCACACCGGAGCTGCTGTTGCCAATGAGGATGTCACTGAAATAAAACTGATACACGTGGGCAGGAGGATTGGCGTCTGTACTGCAGTTAAGTGACACAGTGGTACCATGCAGTATTGTGGTGTTACTGGGAACAGTTGTAAGAGCTGAAGCAGTTGGTCGATCTGAGAAAAATAAAGACAACAAACTGATATTTCATTTCTGAACTCAAACCCAGTCACCGACATAAAATTGTATGGCACTTACATTGACTTTCGTGTCTGTGGATTAAACCCTAACTGTGACCAATCAAATAGTAGTACATCCAAGTGGTTCAGTTAACTATACTGTAAAAGGTACACGTTTTTTGTAGTAAACGAGTGTCGTAAACCCAAAACCAAAGTAATTAATTACCTCAGCCAATCACAACAAACACAAATTACCTAATCAACCAATCAGAACTCGAGGCAATTACATCTTACCGGCCCCAGGCGCGGGAAAACGCATGTGAGCAAGTCGTGATTGGTTTGAGTTTTACTTCTGATTGGTCAAGAAAGTGGCGCGAGATTTTTTAACCAATCACAGAGCGAAGTAAAGCAAAACCAAAGCAAAACGTGAATTACTTTCGACACTTTCGACACTCAATTGAAAACTGCTCTAATGTTTGATTCAGAGTTCGACACTAATACTCACCCGCTTTCCATTGGAAAGTAAATTTCCTTGTTGTGGAGTAAAAAAACACACACACACACACAATGAACCAAAATACTAACCCGATATGGAAAGTAAATTTTGGGCTATGCTGGAAAGGAAAGTTTACGCTTAGACAGCTTTTAATTAGTGAAAAAAAAACCCTCTGACAACGATGTTCTGTCTGTTAAAGACGAACTTGCACCATTCTCAATTTCTCGGCCATATTGAAGGATCGCGAGAGCTGCCGAGGGTCAGTATCTCATGTAAGCCTTCATGTATATTGTCCCAAAATAGGTCATGCACATCCTTGTATACCCTGTATATACTCTCGTACATCCTGTATATTCTTGTACATCCTCTATATCTTTGTATTTCCTGTATACTCTAGTACACCCTGTATCCCCTTGTGTTCCCTGTACATTCTTGTATACCCTCTATACCCTTGTATATCCTGTATACTCTTCTATACCCCTGTATGCCCCTGTATATTTATCATGATGAGCAACTATGATACTGTAATCCATTTTGGTGAATAAAATTTTGAGATGGAAAGTAAAATTTGAAATCTACTTTCTTAAGTGGAAAGTGGTGTCAAAAGGTAGTGTCAGGCCCTGCGATTTGTAAACTGCGGGGAAAACTAACCCACCCATGCAACAAACGCTGGATTCATTACCATCAATTGTGAATCCACCTTTACAGCGGAAAGATGTTACTTACAGTGCACATCCACTGTGCAGGATGTGTTGTGGGTCCCGATACCATTTGAAGCACGGCAAACATAACTGCCAGATTCATTCCGTTTAATAGCTTCAATCACAAGCACCTCCTTAGATGAAAGAGTTGCCCCTGTACTTGCTCTGATCCATGTAATATTAGGGGCAGGGTTGCCAGTCGCATTGCAATAAAATGTTGCACTGTCGCCCTCAGTAACTGGACTTGAACATTGTTGGATCGTCAGAGTTGGAGCAACTGCAAGAAATAGAAAAAGGTACATGTCAAGCAAGCTATCGAGCAGAAGTTCCCAGTTTAATTCAGGGGTCAGGAGCTGCTCGCATGACAATACATAGAGGATAGTACATGGTGGCGCAAAAAGATATGAATTTCATTTTCGAGCGGTGAAAACAACCTTGTTAAGGATCTCCTTTACATTGATTGTTAAATATTGTTAAAATATTGTTTTCAACACGAGAATAAAATTCACATCTTCAAGCCACCGCGTAATTTTCTTTTTATTATATGGACAAAAACAAACAAGCTTCATTTTCAACGGCGCGTTACGCCTCGAAAAAATGGAGACTGCAAAATCGAGCAGAGTTTCTTTTAAAATAAATAACAATAGCATTATAAAAGGAAACAATAACAATGCGTGTAAATTAGGGTCATTCATTTTTTCGTAAAACTGAAAAATGAAAAGTGAAAAGTGTCAGCTCAATTTCATTTTTTTAAACCTCTTTAGGAAATGAAAAACGAATTTCGTGTAATTCATTTTTTAATTTTCATTTTTTTTCTGAAGCTCGAAAAATGAAAAATGAATCTAGTGTTTGGTTAATTTCATCTTTTCACCTCTTCAAAAAACGAAAACAAATTCCGTGTGGTTCATTTTTCAAATTCCATTTTTTCTGGAAAAATGAAAAGTGAATTGGGTTTTTGCCTAATTTTTCATTTTTTTTTAAATGGAAAATGAAGAATAGTCTGAAATTCATTTTTCTACCTTCAGAAAAAAAAAATGAAAATTATATAATGAACCTGAAATTCGTTTTCGTTTTCTTAAGAGGTTAAAAAAATGAAATTGAGCCGACTTTTTTCATTTTTGCGAAAAAATGAATGACCCTAATGTACACGCATTCAGTAACACTTTTAATTTAAGAATGATTGCTAGAACAAGACAAATCTACTGCTACTGGACCTACTGAGTGAGGATGGTTCGTACTCCTCCGCATTTTTTTTTGTGACCACCAAGATGAATTTCATGAAGATTTTTGCAGGTCAGGGAACGGCATTGCTGTGATGTCTCGTCTCTCTTGAGTGGTATCCAGACATTCTCTGAAGATTCTAACATCGTATTTTGTTTTCTTTGCGGTATTTTCATTTTCTTTAGAAAACTTAAAGGGGCATAGTCACGCTATTTTAGTTCACGTTAAAAATAAAAAAATATGTCCTCACATCAATGAACGCCCACAAATAATGGTCTAAATTTGTTACCAAAGACTATATTACTCCCCTGAAACTATTTTCTGTCGCCTGTTGGTACGGATGGCACGGATGGAAATGGATTGCAATTTGAAAAAATTAGGCTAAACTTTTCAAATTCTTTCAGCGTGTTGACATTAAATCGATATTTAATGGTCATGGTTTGTTTTCTCTTAATGAAATTAAGTTAATATGTTCCTTTAAATGTTCAAACACAATGTTGGGCATGGATAAAGTTAACTACCGATAATTTTAGCACAGTTTTGACCAGAAATCTGCGAAATCCTCGTGACCATGCCCCTTTAACTAAATGGATATGTCATCTGAAATGTCAACAAACTGTCGAGAAGCCGCCATTGCGAAGAACAGACAAGAAAGAGCAAAAGTGCAAAAGGCGGGAAACAAAGCGTGCGCACACATCCGAGACCCTTGGTATGTAACGTTTTCCATATTTCACAGAGTGAAAATACGGAAAATACGAGTGGTTTTAGTTTCTGGTAAAACACTGATGTCCATATAATAAAGGCAGTTATTTGTGAGTGTTTCTGAATGCTGCAGATCTTTGCTTCGGTGTCTCTCACTTCTTGCATGTACGTGGATATGAAGCTGATCTTGATTAAGACCAGTAAAGTGGCCTTCACACGTCAAACTAATTTTGGCAAACTTGTGTTGGCAAACTCAAATTGGTGTGTGTGAACGACACAACAACGTGTGTCGTTTTTCACAAAAAAAGGCAAATTCCGAGGGGTGGGACAAATAAGTCCACCAAATGCCCCGGGGTGGGACCAAAAAAGAAGGCAAATGCCCCACCCCCGGGATCATCCGGACATTATTTTCGCTGTTGTTCGGCTACCGTGCGTCTATCCTCCCGCTGTTCTTTTTCTTTAATGCCACTTATCAATAACATGCCAAATGTGTACATAGCAGTTGCTTTTGGTTTGCTATTTGGTTCAATTATTCCTTCATTTATTTTAAGGGGGTGGGGGGGGGGGAAGGGCACCACTGGAGTTGACTGATGCAAAAATACAGCATTTCACCAGGAACTGATTCATATGGGATTTTGTGGAAAGAGTAGCGGCTTAAGGGGGATGGTCACTTATGAACCCCCTTTGATCAGTTCAACTGTACATTGAATTTCAACACCAATGAATAGAGTTCTTTCTATTTCAAGTACACCTGTGGATTGAAACTGTACATTCGTTCTACTACATTACCGAATGGACAGGCTGATGCTAATCTATTCATTCTTAAAACAGAATAGAATCCAGAAGAATGTGATAACCATCTAAAGCTATCAAATCCTCCACACTTGGGTTGAGGTTACATGAATACACGAGTTTCCATGGAAATACACCCTCTTTAAAACGAATTTATTTAGTTAAGCTGCATGGCAGGTAAGGTAAAGTCGCACACAAGCCATTGAGGCCCACACGGCCGGAGCTTATCCAGGTTTCTGTAGCATGAAGCAACTGAGAGTATTGCTACCCCCTCCCCTGGATGGGATGCTAGTCCATCGCAGGGTTACCCCCAGCAGTACGTCGCTGGTACCTTTTCTGTACACCTGGGTGGAGATAGACGATGTGGAGTAAAGTTTCTCGTCTAAAGAAACAACACGATGGCAGGGACTGGGCGTCGAACCAGCGACCTTCAGACCTGAAGTCCAACGTGCTTACTACTAAATCACCACAGTTAAGCTGCATGCATTATGTTTAAGTACTCACACAACACAGTTATCATGACAATAGCTTCTGCTGACCCCTCATCATTTTCCACTCTACATCTGTACACTGCACCGTCATCTCCTCTCAACAATCTGGTAAGATTTAGGGTTTCAGATGTTGATAGTACACTGCTGTTGCCTTGTTTCGTCCACGTAACATTTGGCTGCGGATTACCAGTGGCATTACAGAACAGGATAACTCCATTTCCTTCAACAACTTGTTGAGCCGATGGAGCGGTGATGATCTCTGGAGGATCTAAACAACAAATGGAAAAATAAATACCACCAGAGTTCACATACTGTGCATAGACAAAATAGTGTGAAAAAATGCACAAATTTAGTTTGATGCGAGCGTGGAACAAAGAAAAAAATCCCAGTCCTCGAGGAATTGAACCCATAACCTTCCGTACTCAAATACGCATTGTGGCACGTGCTAACCCTTTCACTCCCACAGTAAGTAATGGAAACTTCTAATGTACTAGGTTTAACTTTTGAGTCCATGAACGAAATCCTTTGATGTGACTATTTAAATGAATCCTCTTCAGCAGTAGTTTCACTTGGTAATATTTGTTTTTCAGTATGTTGCAATACTGTTTTGGACACTCTTAGACACTCTTGGGAGTTTAAGGGTTAATACTGCATCCAGCATTCACGTTGATTGTCCAATATACTTACAATCAACAGTAATATTTGCTGTAGCTGTCACAGGACTCTTGACTCCATTACTGGCTGTACACTGGTACTGGATCATGTTGTCCAGGGTACCAGGTCTGCTCACATTGACAACGGTAAGTGAGGAGCCTTCAGGGAAATCTTTCACATCACCTATCCTTTTCCATGTGATGACAGGAGTAGGTTTACCAGAAGCATTGCAGGCTAATGACACATTCCTACCTTCCACAACAGTCAGTGCAGTGTTCGATATACTTACTGATGGAGCAACTGAAGATCAAAGAACCAAAAAAAAAAACTGATGAGTATAGATACAAGTCATGTACACTGAAGAACAGATGACAATTCAGTGGTAAACAAATACAATAGGGTTGTCAGTTTAGTTGATCTAACATTTGTCAACCTCCACAATAAATTAAACACCTTTCCAGAACATTTGTGTACCACTATGTCATTCAACATGGTGACCAATTCAACTGAGTATTCTTTCGTTTGCATGTGAATTGTGCAACATTCAAAAGAATTTTCAAACATTTAGGCCATCAAGGCAAAGTTATTTGCTCACAAGTGAATAATAAATCAGCTTCGTTTATAAACTGTTTGCTCTATTCAGGACAGTGAATTGAAATACTTGACAAACGTTTCTTATGACCAGCCCAACACATTTACAGCTTAAAGAACTTTAATTGACTTTTTTTGCATTCATTTACGCCAGCGTTCACACTTGGTCCCTGGGAAAAAATGCCAGGGCACTGGCACAGAACTGTGGCCTGTTCACATTGGATTGACTGTTCTGCACTTAGTTGATGTAATGACAAAATAGGTAGACATTTTTGGACACCATGCAGTGATACAAGCATGCTGTTCTTAATGGGGCAAAATGCCTGCGATTCAACTAAACTATTGCTCTGAACCCAGGCACATCAGCATTTCGCCGGTCTAGTGAGACCCCCTAGCTTAGGTTAGCCTGTAATGAGTACACTGACAAATGAATTCAAAAGCAAGTGAACAGTTTTCAGTCTCTTGTTAATTGCCTAGCAAAATGAAGATAATGCCATGTGAAGTCTCTAAAGAGTCTGATCACTAGTGAACTCACCAACAGCAGTGATGCTAACAGTTGCATTGTGTCCTGTGCCTACTCTGTTGATAGGAACACAGATGTACTTTCCATCTGCCTTAACAGTCACATTGAACACACCCGAGCTGCTGTTACCAATGAGGGTGCCATTAAAGTAAAAGTAATACAGATGGGCAGTAGGATTGGCATCTGTACTGCAGTTAAGTGACACAGTGGTACCATGCAGTATTGTGGTGTTACTGGGAACAGTTGTAAGAGCTGAAGCAGTCGGTGGATCTATGAGAAATCAAATCAAAGCCGTTACTGACAATGTGTGAGAGTGCACCTTCACCTGTAGTGGCTCGTGTGTTAGACTTGAGGAAGCTGCCTGGATGGTTGTGGTTACAGGAATGATTTAATAACTAACACTTCAGAAATAAGGTGGTGTTCCGTGGAATGCACTGAAAAGATGTTGGATCAGAGAAAGCTGTATGTCTGACTATTATTCTTGTTTCTTACCTTCATGTGGTAAACATAAAAAGTAGGTATGCCAAAGGAAGGTAAAAACCACATTCTGACTGGCTCTTCGCTTCTTAACCAACGTTTTACCAATGAATCCTGCCTACACCTATTCAGTTAATTCCTAATGTTTTGGATCAACAAAAGGAAGAAGGCGAGGCCGAGAACAGAATTCCCTACAAAACCAAGTTTTGGTTGATGCAAATGAATGATTTCTATTCTCAGCCATGCCATCTTCCTTTCATAAGCACAGTTGTCAGATCTATGGATCTCGATTTTACATCAACAAAGCAGAATTTCCAGACTACAGTTAAACTACACTCTTTGTGTCTGCCCCTCAGCTAAATGTTAACTTCACAATCAATTCTTTCTTTGCACCACAGTGGTGGCATCTGAACTTAGGCAGTTTAAAACTGGACAATAAAGTAATAATGCTCCATATTCTCTCTCTCTCTAACTTGGTGCACTGGCAAACCATTACAGAACCAGTGTGTTTTTTTTTCTAGTAAGCGACTACTGGAGGCCATCTGAACTTCAGTAGCCACCTACTTTATTTTGATTTTCACTTTAGGTCAAGTGACAGATCGTAGGGACAGGTCTCTATGATAAGCTGCCTTGTGTGCACTTGTTAGGTGGCATGTTGCTGAGACAAGGCCCTTGCTTTGTGCACACAATGGGATTATAAGCAGGAAATCCTGGATTATGATGAGGGTAACTGGGAGCTGGGATAAATAACACTCTCCCATTAGAAAATTCGTGTCATTTCGACCTTTTGGTCTGATTCTGTCAATAGCATTCCATCCAAGAAAGTGTAGTGCTACAGCTACAGACACTAGGATGAACTCTTGTCATACACTGATATGTGTAGGTAACATTTTACAGTCTTGAGAAAACTCACAAAACTGCTGCACAAAGTACATGCAATAAAAAAAAAATTATTTGTGTTATCAACTGCAATTCCACCTTCTTTGAATCAAATGCTACTTACAGTGTACATCAACTGCACAAGAAACATTGTGAGACCCAACGCCATTTGAAGCACGGCAAACATAACTGCCTGTTTCATTCCGTTTAACAGCTTCCATCACAAGCATCTGATTAGATGAAAGAATTTCCCCTGTACTTGCTCTCACCCATGTAATGCTGGGGGTAGGGTTGCCAGTCGCATTGCAATACAGTGTTGCATTGTCCCCCTCAGTTACTGGAGTAGAACACTGTTGAATCGTCACAGTTGGTGCATCTGCAAACATACATTAAGAGACCAGATGACTTTAAAGTATGTTATGTTTATAACCACATTAATTGTATCTATAACAAAATGCTTGATTGTGATCGGTTCTCTGTACGCCTATTTGATATGTAATTGGAGGGTGATCACGTGGGTGTCCAATTACAGCTGTCCAATATGAACTTTTTTAATTGGATAGCTGTAATCGGACAACTATGCTGCGTGCACGTCAATTAGGTGCACTGAAATGGGTTCTTTTTATAGCTGTTTCTCCACTGCTTGCAAAACTGATAATTAAAAGTACATCCCCAAAGGGCACGATTAATTGGTCACTGGACTTCGTTTCGTTCAATTCAGGGGTAATCATGCTCGTAATTACTAATCCTCCTTGCGCTACGCGCTCAGCCGATTTAAAGTTACTTGCCCGATTACTCCCTGAATTGTACTCCACTCAGTCCAATTACCATTACTAATACCTTGTAGCCAGGGCATTTGGCATTTTTACAGTTGCCACCTTTGAGACATGTCAAATGTTCAAGACAACACCAAATAGACAAAACACATCTTAGATAACCATACGTACAGCTTAACACAAAGATCTGTATAAATAATATGGCATAATTTTTATGAATACTCACACAACATGGTAATCGTGGCATTAGCTTCTCCTGACCCAAGGTTATTTTGCACTTTACATTTGTACACTGCTCCATCATCCCCTCTCATTAGTGTGGTGAGCCTTAGAGTCTCAGATGTAGTAATAACCGAGTTGTTTCCTTGTCTAGTCCATGTAATGTTTGGCTGTGGATTACCAGTGGCATTACAGAACAGAAGAACTCCACTTCCCTCAATAACTTGCTGGGCTGATGGGGCAGTGTCAATTGCTGGGGGATCTATGGACAAAACAGTACAGAAATTATTATCATATTATACCAGTCCTGTACTTCCATGACAACAAAATCTATAAAAAAGTCTTCTTTCAACTCCTTGAATAACCTTCAGTTCTTGTAATTGCTTTTCGACTTTTGTTCATTATTTGATACCTATCATCGATGTATCATTGACCCACCTACATGTACTACTGTACAGGCTGCATATTAGCAACTTCTTCATGTACATGTACTTGCAGGCCAAAATGCAAATTGACTAAAAAAAACATAAGGCTGAACAATTTGACTTTCAAGTAAGTGGCTTATAAATAAATGTTACAGTGGGAACACTCGAACCATGGACACAAGACTTTTCCCCGCTTTTTAGCATCATCCAATCACAAAGTCACTTCATAACAAGGCTCGTACATTTTTGTCTGTTGAGTCATATTGAGAGTCACACAGCGATCATGGCTGACAAGAGTGAAGTTTATATTTGGCTCAAATCATTATCTCTGGGCTGTGAAATTAGAAAGACTTTCGCTCAAGTTCGAAAGCAGTTCGAATACCAAGTTTATTTGTTCTCACGGATAAGATAAAACATTTTTTATGAAGTTTTCTGAAGTATGCAATTTGCTGGACTTATTTTGAATCAGAACAGTTTCTATTCATTAAAGTTTTGTTTTATTATAGATTGTGTCTAATTGCGCCTGTATTTGAAGAGAATTTACATTGTTTAGCAGTAAGAGTGAGTTTATTTGTTTTCATGTGTAAGATAAAAATAGCAGCAGAATAACAAAGTTGTCAATCAAACGTAGCTGCATTTTCTGAAGTATGCGATTGAATTTGCTGGACTTATTTTTGACACAGCTTCGCTAATCGTTATTTCAGTTTCATTTGCAGTCAAAGATGAGTTTTGTTTGAGGTAGCACTTTATTTGGTGAAAACACAACTCGCAAGTGTTTAGATGGGGCGAGTAAACGGGCTGGAAAAGGAGGTCAACGCCGTGTTCTTGTAGAATATCTCGTAAAACGGCCTCTGCAAAAGGTCCGTGGTGGAACCCACAGTTGTCCATAATAACGACGTTGCCATTGTCAAGAATTGAACCAAGAGTTGAACCATCTACTCTATTTACTGAAAGAGCTTCATTAAAGAAATTCAACAGCTCCATACGATTAGAAGGGCCTCTCAAAACATCAAAATAATCCACTCCATTTACGGAATGAAGTAAGTTGAGCTTATAATTGGCGTTTGAGGCATAGCGCTGAATTTCAGTCGCAGGTTCTCCAATATAGGAATTTCCATACACTCGATTTCCTGATGTTACAATAACATCACATTCCTCAAAAAATTGAAGTTTTGTATGGTCATGTCGTCCAATTTGATCAAGAAAACAATCAGTGTAGTCCGTATTTGCTTGTGACAGTGATTCTTGGGGTACTTCAGGGAAACCTTTTTCTTTATCAATTTGCAGTCTTCCCAAATGCACTTTTTTATTGCAGGCTGTGATGGTAAATTACCAGGGGGAGAAATTCAATCTAACAAAAAATGCTGTTGAATCTCACTCGTATACATACTAGGTTTACATGATTTCTCAGAGTCCACGTATTCCACAACATCTACCGACATTTTATTTTGAACCGGTGTTTTTCGCGGCCCAGCAAGAAACGAGTTGCTGTCTTCGCAGAATTGGACAACTTTATTTACACATCCGACGCTAACACGCATATTTTATATTTATTTTTTTAATAGTGTTTTTAATATTTTTAACGTTACTTCTGTAAAGCGCTTTTGAACTTTTAGGATATTGGCGCTATATAAATATTTTATTATTATTATTATTTATTATTTTGTGAAATTTGTCTATGCGAAAACCCTTGATGATGTAGATCAAGCACTCTTTCCCGATAAACTTGAGGCAGAGCTTTACCATTGTCGTATATCCCTTGCTGTCAATTGACACCGACTTTGCATTTAACTTTGCCGAACAGAAATAAAAAAGACTCAGTGGCAATAAAAACTTGAAAGATAACTTGATTCTAGCAAAAAAAAGTTGTACTTACGAGCATAGTTAGTAGGAGTGTAGGCCATTTCACGTTCGAAAATATTGCTGATACACCGACATACAAAACTCACATTATATTTTCGTGCCACTGCTGTGACTGGACAACGCCTAAAAAATGCTAATCCTTTTGTTTATATGAAGAGCTCTCATTGGTTAACCGTCAAGAAAATGCACAAAAAAATGTCAAGTGTCCATGGTTCGAATGTCCTCACTGTAAACCTTTCAATTGATTTAAACATTTGTCTGGACCAATATAACAAACCTACAGTATGACCACATTTCCATATCGTATGAATTTAACCTCAAAGAGATGGCAAAGGTATGTAAATGCTTAAACATAATCCCTTGAGAAAAAGTGGAATTCTCAGTGCTTTCAATAAGCACTGATGGCCGACAAAAAGCGTTAGCTACTTGGCTCAGCGAAGTTGGCTACTTTTTTTGGAACCCTAAATTGAAGCACAGGTAATTAAAAGAAGAATGATTCTTTCAAACCTAAATTGAATAGTCGGTTGCTCTACTCAAACCAGCTGCAACCAATTCAGATTTTATTGATACCAAGACAGCACTAAATAGAACAAAAAGGGCATACTTACAATGAACAGTAACACTGACAATAGCTGCAGCACGATTCCCCACTCCATTGCTGGCTTCACACTGATATTGTATTAAGTCATGCGGGGTCCCAGGTCTGCTCACATTGGTAATGGTGAGTGTGGAACTTTGCGATAAGCTTTGTCCTGATTGGCCAACTCTTGTCCATAATACAGAAGGTTCAGGCTTACCAGAAGCATTGCACGACAAGGTGATGGTGTTTCCTTCCACAACAGTGGAGGACGTGGGATAAACATCTACTGAAGGTGCATCTAAAAAGAAGGATAAGAATTTATTTTGTAACACATTCTATTATACAACCTGCATGGCAGGTAAAAAACAAGTTTACAGCCCTGTACATCTATTTTGTAAATTTATTCAAATTTGCAGCAACAGTTAAATCAGGTAGCATAGTGTTGCGTCTATTCTGTAATAAAGGAGGGGGCAGGGATGGTGCAGTGGTGAGAGCACTGACATTGACACCAATGTGGATCAGGTTCGGTTCCTGGACTCGGCACTATACACTTATGTGGGTTGAGTTTGCTGCTGGTTCTCATCCTTGCTCTGAGAGGATTTTCTCTAAGTAAACCGGTTTTCCCCTCTCCTCAAAAACCAACATTTAAATACGTTCCAATTTGACCCACATTACAGTGGACAAAGAGCCACCTTGTGGATGTGCCAATGCTGATTCATATTAATTAATTATTTAATTAATTATTTTATTTTTTAATATTGTTCAGTTTCATGTACATGAAGTTGTATACAGGAGTAGAGTGGTAATAATAACTGGGACGAAAAACATTCATGCCAAACAATATTTATGATATACATAGTATTGACTTACCAACAGCAGTGACACTGACAGTAGCATTGTGTCCTGTGCCAACTGTGTTAATAGGAACACAGGTGTACACTCCATCTGCCTTAACAGTCACATTGAACACACCCGAGCTGCTGTTACCAATGAGGGTGTCAATGAAGTAAAAGTAATACAGATGGGCAGCAGGGTTAGCATCTGTACTGCAGTTAAGTGATACACCGGAGCCTCGCAGCAGTGTGGTATTTGAAGGAGTCATTGTCATTCTTGTCCCAGTTGGCACATCTAAAAGCAATTAACACTTTGTCATTGTCATGATAACATTACTCAAAATAAGACCTGCCCGTGGATTATTATTTTTGTGAACAGAGGTTAGTTTAGCAATTTGAATTTTTCCTTGTATTTCTGGACTATTCTTACTAAACTAAGCTAAACAATGTTGTGACGGAATTTATCACCAATAAGAAGCTAGATGCATAAAAAACCACAGGTACCCAAAGCTTGAGTTATGACTGAAAATTAATAAAATTTTATGAAATAAACATTGTTTCTTTGTTTATATCTTAAGTACTTGCTATCTAGGGCAAAAATTCGCTCTCCGAGCGAGAATAAGCGTCTTTCTAATTTTTGCTCCCAATTAGTATGATAATATTATGTAAGGTTGCAAACTAATCTGCCATTTCACCCGCACAAAAACGTACCTCTTTTCACTAAATGAGCTATATTTCTTGAAATGCGCCATTTCCACTCACAATTTCCTCAAACCTGAATGAATCCATAGTCGAAAAACAACTATACCCCAGAAAAGTTCCACCTTTTCCAACATTTGTCACCATAAACCGCAATATTTTGAGCTTCTTGTATACGAAATCAAATGTCGGTATTCGACCGCCGACCTCTGCACACAAATATATGCAAATATGCCAATCTCATCTAGCTGTTATCTTCTCACTGGACAATTCGCACAATAGCGTGGACGTGACAAAAACTACTGTCAGGGAGGTGTGAACGGTAAGCAAATGGTCACGCTTCACGCATGAAATGTCACACTCTGTTTACAATCTGCCCGGAAAAACCACCAGACAAAAACTCGCGCGCGTTCCACTCCTCTCTGTCTTGAAGAAAATCAGAAAACAAATTTGGATCCTCCTTACGTTTGCCCTAAACTGCAAGTTCAAGCAACATTTTACTGTCAACATCTCTTGCTTCGAAACTGGTTTCATTTCCCTTTTTTTTAAAGGAAACGAAAATAAATACGTGTACTATATATCTGTTTTTAATTTTTCTCAAATACAAGATGCACGAAATTGTAGCACACAAAGCATTATTTATTTTGTAGCAACCGTATGATGAGGAAATTTGCACTGTATAAGCGAGCTTGTTGTTGCAAACAAGTGGTGGAAGAGTTTAGTCACCTTGTCTGTTATAAAGAAATGTCTTCTCAAAGCAGAAGACAAATATCTGTGTAAAATGTTGCACACCTCCCCAACACAGTAGCTTTTGCCATGTCCACGCCATTGTGCGAATTGTCCTGTGAGAAGAGAACAGCTAGATGAGATTAGCATATTTGCATATACTTGTGCGCAGAGGTCGGCGGTCGAATACCGACATTTGATTTCTTATACAAGAAGCTCAAAATGTTGCCGTTTTATTCGGTGACAAATGTTGGAAAAGATGGAACTTTTCCGGCGTGTAGTTGTTTTTTTACTATGGATTCATTGACAGGTTTGAGGAAATTGTGAGTGGAAATGGTGCATTTCAAGAAATATAGCTCATTTACTGAAAAGAGGTATGCTTAAATTGTGCAGGTGAAATGGCAGATTAGTGTGTAACCTTGCATAATATTATAATACTAATTGGGAGCAAAAATTAGAAAGACGCTTATTCTCGCTTGGAAAGCGAATTTTTGCCCTAGATAGCAAGTACTAAAGATATAAACAAAGAAACAATGTTTATTTCATAAAATTTTATTAATTTTCAGTCATAACTCAAGCTTTGGCTACCTGTGAAAAAACTGATGTCAGTTTGTTAAGTTTCTTATATGATAACCACTCTGTGCACTGTACACACCGCTCGAAAGTATTGGTGCATAAGCACGCGGCGAAACCTCATCCGCCGCCATTTTGTTTTCCTCGAATTTGCCGCAGTGGGACGAAAACCGCAACCTCGGTAAGGACGAAAGCGATCGAACACCGCGGCTGACTTGACGCGCCAATGCCTCGGTAACCAGACAATAGTGGCTAATTATATTGTTTTGGCATTGTTTATACTTTATCTCACTAATATTCTCAAAGGAGTAAATAGACAAAAGGTTAGAAAGCTCAGTATAATTTCACAAGATTGCGCTTCGTGATAAAACCGATTTGGGACTCGATCGTGTGCTATCACGCCGGCTTGACATTGCAGGTGTTTTTATCACCAAGAGCAATTATAAATAAAGAACTTTAAAGATCGTGTTTTTATTGGTATTAAATCGTTTAAGGAGAGCTATGAGCAAGCCGATGTATTTAAATGTTTTCCGAGCAAGCCGGTAGCCCGTGCGATACAACACGAGAGGTGCTCGTTTCAGACTTTGCAAGACAGCGGGACGAGGCGCCACAATCATAATAGAATGAATTGTCGGGCAGCCGCAAGCAAACTTCGAGCGAACGAACAGAAGCTCACACGTTCAATAGTAAAGTAAAACATGTTCTTTATTAAAAAAAAAATAGTTTTAGTCGGCAAACACATGACTATGTCAGTATGTGGTGCCAAGGGTTGCGTGAATAATTTGCGTGCCGAATGCGACGTAACCTAAAATTTTCAGAATTGAAATATGCCTTCACCATACTCAAACATGCCGTCAAAAGCGAAACTGTTGAATGTAACTTGATGTTTGAAAGAGAATTAGAGTAAAATAGCAAGTTTTTCCCTGAGATTATTTTTAGTTCACGGAGCATTGCACTGAATTTGAATTTGCATACTGTGAGTCTCAAAATAAATGTGGGAACAAATCAAACCTTTCTAGATCTTTTGCGCACTTAATCCTTCGATGATAATTGAAATAGTAAAATATTCTCACTACCTACAATACACATGAATATAACAATGAGATATGGAAGGGTGAAAATGGTCCCTGTCCACAGAAGTGGACAGCGGTATACTCACATGCATTGAAGGTAGTGCACCGCGTCATGGCCAGGGGCGTGGTGGGTGGGTCGTTGTCGTCACTGAGAGACGTTGTTAGACAAGTGCACACAATACAAAGAAAGGCGGTAATATATACAACGCTAAGGATTGTGGGATATCTATTGTTATGGAAATATTCTTGTTTTATTTCCGGTACTGAGAATAGTAAAATATTCTCACTACCTACAATACACATGAATATAACAATGAGATATGGAAGGGTGAAAATGGTCCCCAGACCCACCAGCTCGACCGCTAAAACAGTCAAATATCCGAAGAAAACCGGTCTAAAGGTACACTATTCTCCCATTCTCCAAAGAAAAGGTCAATGTGGAAAAGCTGGAGTGAAACGCTTGAGGTTATTGCATTGGTCATAGAAAATGCCCGGATCTTCAATGTTAACTGTCTGTCCAGTAAGGACAGAAGAAGGAGAACTAGCGGACATAACTTTTGAAAGTTGCATGTAATATGCTGCGGTGGAACGATTGTGCCAGCCAATATGGCCCATTATATCCTGAAGTTCTGAGCCCGAAAGGGCAAGGGTGATGGCACAGCCAGATCTGAAGCTGTGTAGTGAAACAGTGTCACCAAATTCGCCCTCGCGCAAGTAATATTTAAGGCGGGCATCTGCAGCCGAAGAGGAAAAAGGTTTGTCAACAACAGTGCCATCTGAAGACGTAGAACGGAACAGAAAACCGCCCGTAAGGTCGATTCCAATTCGTTTAGCGAAGGCCACATAGAGATCAATAGCTCTGATCGGACAGATGTCTGGATTCTTATTACGGCGTAAGCCAAAGAGGTTGGACAAACCGTCGCGGAGGGTCTTTCCCCAGATGTGGTTGAAAAGAAGACCATCGCCATCTGGGAAACGGAGGATTTCAGGGGTTTTAACCCGCCCCAGATCACCTGCTCTATCCCCACTGAAAAACAGAGTTTTAAAAAAGGCTTGGTCTCTAATGAGAACAAACATCTCGATTGAGGAAAGTTTATCGGACAAAAGCTTTTTATCCAAAATGTGACTAAGACGCACAAGATCATGAACAAAAACGGGAGTAGCCTGGCTAGGGGTAACTTGGGCTTGAAGTTGCTCCGCCGTAACAGCCTTTAAGTATTGTTTCAAAGAAATATCGGTAGCTGGGTTGCCAATGAGAAGCCTGGGGTCCCACTCCCCTCTCCTTCCTGACTCGTTGAACAAAGCCCGTAGTTTTCCTATCAGGGAGTCCACTGTCCCATAGGCGAGGCGCATTGGACAAGGGCACGAAAACGACCCTTTCCGTCCGAAAAATTGGCACGAAGGTTTGTGGACCTTAGTCTTTCCCTTGCGATCTTTCCAAACGAGGAAGCGACAAAGCTCACGGGGAGTGGCGGTAGAGACATCCTTCGGAAAAGGAAGGGAAGACAAAAAGAGCTCAAGCTCTTTTGAAGAGAAGACTTCTGCTTGGCATAACTGGAACTAGCAGAAAACCTAGCAATTTGCGATAAACGATCGTCGAGAGTAATAACATCTAGAGGAAGACTGGAACCTGAGGCAGGGACATCCACTAGAACTTTTCTTTGATAACCACAACTTTGGCAAAAACGGAACGAAGCATCGTTAGGATATGAACACAAAGGGCAGGATACCGATTGGGTAAAAAGCTTTGGAACCACTGGCAAAGGCTAAAGTGAACAAACAAAGAAAAGAAGCAGTCAAATTACAAGTCGTGTTTTAATTATATTCACAATTTGAACTTAGTAAAGTACAAATACCCTGTGCACCATAATTCGCCTAAGACAATAAATCTTTACAAACAAAATCGACTAAGATTACAGCACGTAACTAAAATTGTCCAGAATAAACTGTTCCAAAACAAAAGTCACTAGGTAGCTCATAATGTTTTAAAAGAACGTAGATATATAAATAAAGTCTTGTACGCAGACAAAAAAGAGACAATCCAATTTACAGTCAAAGTCTGAAGGCCCAGAGATCCCAAGGTAATTTAAACGTGTCTGAAAAACCATGCTTAGAAGGCATTAAAATTGCTCCCGACTCACCCTTACAAGAAAGCTTGAGGGAAAAACTGGCGGACTGAGAAAGGATAGGCCACCAATAACGCCTTGGATGAACGTCAGGAACCACAACAGTGCAAGGCAACTGAATGGTACGCAGGTGATTCAGAACTGGACCAACCAATAAAATAGGCGGGAAGATGTAGGGATTGCGAAGGAGAGGTTTTAAAAAGGATTGGCTATAATCCTGGCCAAAGAAATCTACGCCTGACGAGAGAGGAGTTGGGTACGGAGTAAAATGAGGCAAAATAGCCCCATCACCGTCAGACTGGGCATTGGAGTCAAGAGCCATAAGGTCCACGGAATGGCCGTCTGAACCACCAAAACACGGATGACTTTGAAGGCGAAGCCATAGGTGCTGAGCTAATTTGCTATCTGCCGGGGAGAGCCTTCGAGAAGGATGGTCAGCAGGGTTCTCTCGAGAAGGGACATAAAGAACAGAAAGGTGCAAATTAAGGCTCAAAACAGTGTTAGATAACTCCTTTAGCGCGTCAGAGAAAGGACTAGATCGGGCTGCCTGGGACTGTCATGCTCGAACGAGGGCTTGATTGTCGACATACGCATCCACTCGCGCGTCTCGAAGCTTATCCCCAAAGGAGAGAAGAGTATTAGAAAGGGCCTTAGTTTCTTTAACGCTTATATCTGAATCAACAATGGAAATAGACCAATAATCAGAGATGGGGACATGGCTCTCCTTGGGAAAAACGCCTCCCCATGCGAATAGTGACGCATCTGAGTAAAGAACAAATTGATGATGTCGTTCAGTGCGCCAATTTCCAACCCTGGCAACCACGGATGGATCAGCCCAGTGCTGAATTTCAGCTCTCAAGGGTGGGGTGATATGAATAAGCTTGGAAGATTTTATACCTTTACCGATAGCAAGGTTGATCTCATTTGTAAAGAGGCGTGAATCCTGCAACGCAAGACGAAAAGAGATACATTTCCCTGCGAGACGCTGAAGGGTGTGAACAGAAACAGAGTTACCGGAAAGGATCGAGTTTACCAACTCAAGAAATTTTTCCTGCTTGTCAACAGGTAAATAAAAGGCCTGTAAATCTGAGTCAGAGATGAAACCGAGGTATCTGATCTTTTTTTGTGGATGGAAAACGCACTTTTTAATTCCAAGGGTATAACCCAAACATGTTAGGGTATAAACAGCAAGGAAAACAGCAGCTTTTGCTGCGTTAAGGCGAAATTCAGAATCTGTGGGGGCTTGTAGAGCGTGAAAACTGTTAGCCTGTAACTCACCGTTATGTCTGTCGTCAATGTATAAGGAACAAGGCACGCCGATTGAGCATAGATAATGAGAAACTAACAAACCAGTGGAATGGTAGACATAAGCCGAAATCTTCCATCCAAAAGGAATAGTATTAGAAACAAAGTACCATCCTCTCCACTGAAGCCCGAAGAAGGCGCGGCTAGGCTCATCAAGGAGAATGTGGTCGTACCCGGATTTGTCGTCTAAAGTGGTCTGGAAAGAGCCTTTTCCTACATATCTGGGTAAGTGTGACAAGTTATCCAACTTAAAAGGACGATCGATCATCCACAGGTTGAGGAAACGGTTGTCGTGGCAGAGACGTGGCTTGGTTGGTTCAACGGTCAAAGGAAGAACCAAGTGAGGAGGCTTTACTGCACCAACTCGTCCCCAAACAGAGATCGCGCCGCTACAGACTCTCTCGAGAATAGTTTTGTCAATAAAGTCACGAAAACCATCACAGGACTTATTGTTTCCAAACTCCACAGATGGCGGTATATCCGAGTCATAAGAAACACCCTTAAAATTTCCTTTGAAAGGTTTAAAAAATTTTGCGAGGGAAACTTTAAACTTTATCCAATCCAAAACTTCTTCGGCCCTGTCATACGAGCTAAAGGCGGCGATTTGCTCCCAGACCTCAGGAAACTGATGAAGCTGACCAGCTATGAACACGTCTGGGTCACGAAGAGGCAAATTTGCGATATCAGGAAGAAATTTTCCAGCACATATATCCTGAACAAAAACGCGGTCAAAGCGGGGAGCTGTCATTCCTCTATCAAGTGGCCGCGTATCCATGGTTACCCAACGGGAGACCCTTGTGTGCGAAACTTGGACGCACGGCATCGGATCAAAGGTACACGGGGAACTAGAAGGAAGCATCCTTCGCTTCTTCTACAAAAGAGAACATAAAACGGGGAAAAATGAAAACTTCGGAAAAAAAAAAAAAAAAGAAAGAAATAACCACGGATACTACGGCCACCAGAAAAGGAGGAATGACAGCCTGACCCAGATAAACCGGGAGGAGAGTTTTACTCCTGTTTCAAGCCACATTCAACCCAAACTGGCACCAGATAAAAAACGGAAAACCTAAAGGGAGGTACAAAACAAAAACAAAGATAATACTCGTACACACAGGGACGAAAAGAAAAGGCTTTATTCATCCGAAAGCACAAAAATACAATAGTTTGAGCTGCGCGAAAACATTGTGCGCAACATTTACGCTGACTTATTACGTGCCCTGGCAGACTTCATATCCTGAAACTCAGCGCAATCTTTAATGAAATGCTCAGTTGACCCGCAAAAATAACACGGGGAAGAACGCAAGCGACGATTGGCAAACGGGGAAGCCGAACGGCTTGCCTGGAAACCACCACGGCCACGGTTGTCACGGGAACCACCTTGATGATAGGTGAAGCGATTGTTGTAACGCCTCCAGCTCGGGAAAGATGTTGACCTATTCTCCGGGGTAGTATGTTTCAGGAGCTTATGGGTCTTCTCGAGAACCTTGCTCTTTATCGGGTCACCAACAAGAGCGACCAGCAAATCTCGCAGAGACTTCTGGTTTAAAGACTTGGAGTGTTTTTGCACCTCATCCAGAACACACTCATATTCGCGCGCTTTGGCGTGATTGTTGATCTTTGCCACCTTTACCAAGGACTCTAGATCCATAACAGCATCCTCTGGGTCAAAACGCGACTTATCTAGAGTTCTGTGCAGAGCCTGTAAAGCCAGTTCCACAGAATCAGTCTCAGTTTTGCCTTCCAACTTCTTAAGCCTTTCCTCAAGTGCTTGAACACTCAAATTGGCCTGAGCCTTGAAAGGTAAACAACAGAAAAAGAAAACACTGGTCACCATAGGAAAACACCAGTTAATTAAGTTGCACAAATATATACCAGGCGCAGCCCTATGCCATTGAAGTACGCAAAAAGCGCTACTAATTAGGGGTGCAAAGAATTTGAAAAAACACCGCCGGGGCGGAAAAGAAACAAAACGTTTACTCACAAAACAAAACCACAGCAACCCTTAATTAGACGCCGCAAAGCTTTCCGTTGAGGTGAGAAAAAATTAAATCGGAATGCAAAAGGCAAAAACACAACTGGGAAATAAAGAAAGAACTTTCCGACAAGCTCTCCAACACGTAAAGAAAACTGCTATAGAAAACAGAAGGCAGAAAATCAAAACACTGTATAGCCGGAATATATAAACAGATTCCATCGCAAAAACTAGCGCCGTAGCCGTGTCAAAAATCAAAACACGATAGAATCGCACCGTTATGACACTATTAAACAGCACAAATACCAGCTCAAACCAAACCAAAAACAAAACACATACAGTATAAATACTGCAAACTAAGACCAAGACCGCACAAAGCTGGACATATTGACGAGCGAGCGAAGGCAAAGAAAATAAAAAATCCCACGAGGACGCTGAAACGCCCATCAGCAAGCATATAACTTAGCAGTAAAACACTTTGGCGATTAACAAAACCAATTATGCACAAACAAGACATTTTAAAACTCTTAACATTTCCTGGATTTAAAAAACTCTGGTGCGGAGGCCATACAGCTTACGCACGAACTATTTTCAACCACTCACGCACATATTCTTCCATTTTCAAAACTCTGGTGCGGTGGTCGAGCCACTCAACCACATATTCTTTCATTTCAAAATTCTGGTACGGTGGCCGAGCCACTCAAGCACATATTCTTTCATTTCAAAATTCTGGTGCAGTGGCCGAACCACTCACGCACATATTCTTTCATTTCAAAATTCTGGTGCGGTGGCCGAGCCACTTACGCACATATTTTTCCACTTCAAAATTCTGGTGCGGTGGCCGAGCCACTCACGCACATATTCTTTCATTTCAGAATTTTGGTGCGGTGGCCGAGCCACTCACGCACAAATTCTTTCATCTTCAAAATTCTGGTACGGTGGCCGAACCACTCACGTACATATTTCTTTATCACAAAATTCTGGTGCAGTGACCGAGCCACTCACGCACGTGTCTCACCATGTTGTATCTCGGCGCACATGAAAAAACTACTGAATACCAGAACAGGATGAAAACTAAATAGCAAAACAAGAAAGCAGGGCAAGACTAAGTACCTCGAGTGGCGGAGCAACAACTTGGGCGCCAGGATTCTGTACGGGTGGAGCAGCGGCTGGGACGACAGCAGGAGGAGGAATTTGAACTGGAACCACAGCGGGAGCATTCTGGATAGGAACTTCCCTTCGAGCTTCGTTCAAAGTTTCTTGAGGACGAACGTCTATGGGTCGTTGAGCAAGCGGTTCAGCTTCGGCCATGACGCGTGCACGAAACAGCAAAAGAGTTGTCTTAACTGAGAGACGTTGTTAGACAAGTGCACACAATACAAAGAAAGGCGGTAATATATACAACGCTAAGGATTGTGGGATATCTATTGTTATGGAAATATTCTTGTTTTATTTCCGGTACTGAGAATAGTAAATGAAACTCATGTTGAAACTCAAAGACAATGCCAAGTGTAAAAGAATTTGTAAGAAATAGCGATATATAGCGCGGAGTTCGTTTCAGTTCAAAAGCGCATCAAATTTGCATAACGGGTGAAATCTGACCTTTTCAATGAACGTCAGATGGTATGTAATGCAACAATTCTATCTCTATGATGTCCGTTTTATTTCTTCTAGCTGTTGCAAATGGCACGAGTATCCATTTCTTTCTTCGACTAACGTTAGCGTTCAGCAAAAGTGCTCAGAAGTCACGGTTTGTGAATCACGGTAAAAGCAATAATCATGTGAAATCTATCACATCCTAAAATCATCGGCGCGCGATGTCTCGCTTGTTGAAGTTAATCTTTGAAACAAAGGAAACAAAAGGCTATTCAAACACCACCGCGTCCTATTCTTTACCGCGGTATTTTTGACCGCAAAAAACCGAGATAAAACCGGAGTTTTCAAAGAAGTTAGACGGGGTTTTCCCGAGATCAAACCGGAGATACAAACTGCGATTCCACCGCGTCAGTATCGCGGAAAATGCACCAATACTTTCGAGCGGTACTGTATGCCATACTATGGCATAATGGCATTTGGAGCAATTTGGATTTGAAAGTGAAATCATCACTTACTGCATGCACGCATTTCCACTAAGATCTTCAGTAAAACATGCATTGTAGTAAATATAATTAACTTACAAAACACATCAAGACTGCAAGTTCTAGTGACATTATTGCCAATGCCATTAGATACATGGCACTGATAACTGCCAGCTTGACTGCGATTAACAGCGATTAGCACCAGCTGTTCACTGCTGCTGAGAGTCACCCCAATGTCTTGGTATATCCAGGTGATGTTTGGTGCTGGGTTTCCAGTGGCATTACAGAAGAGGGTGGCATTACTTCCCTCGGTTACTGGACTGGGACACTGCTTGACTGATAATGCAGGCTCATCTGTACAAGTTTAACAAACAGAAAATATTTTTGGTTTTCCTGAGTTATCCATGATATACATGTAAAGTTGAATGAAGCAAGAAATTAAAACCTTTTCTTTTTTTTTTTAATTGGAGGCAATTTGCAAAAATTGATCTCTTCTTTGGAAATGCCATTACACAAAACATTTTTTTTTAATTGAGCTTCCCTCTGGCCCAGCTGCCATTCACAAAACAGAATACCATTTATTAACTCTTACAGTAGATAACTAGTTACAGTAACTTAAAATTGTGAACTTGACGAAACTTGCAATGAAAGTACCTAGCTCAGTTATTAATAATTTAAACTTATCAAATGCAGTGAGTGACGTCAGTACAAATTTGGCTCAACCATGCAGTGGCCCACCATTTGAAAATATTATTGTAAATGTCCAAGTGAATAGAATTGAGACTTCACTCATCATTATCTAGATCACTTAACAGAACTATATTAATAATACATAAACATTATTCAAATTGCTTACAAAGCACATTGATGGTGAAACTGGCAGTTGCTGCCTGTCCCACTCCATTCCATGCCGTGCACTTGTAGCCCCCATGCTGCTGACGTGGGATGTTAGCAATAACGAGCTTCTCTCCCTGATGCAACACTGTTTGATTACCATCTTTTGTCCAGGTGATGTTGGGTGTGGGGTTGCCAGTTGCATTACAGTGAATGGCAACAATGTTGTTTTCAATGACAATCTTGTTAGATGGAGCCCAGACAATTTTAGAGGGAACTGAGAGTAGAAATCAGTTGTACAAATATTACAATGTAGTTAACAGCACTGCACAATGTACTTGTGTCAACTGACAATAGTAAACATGACTGTACATTCCGTATACCTGCATGTGCAAATGCAGCAGTGGTCTAAGTAGCCCAAGTCAACCAACTGCCTTGCATAACTTAATGTGGTTAGGTGCCTTAAAGATATCCAGGGGACTCCACTGTGATCAGCAGGCCCCAAATGAACTACTTTGCAGTTGCATCTATCACAAGTGGTGCCCGTTTCATTTGTTCAGACAGAGACTTGCGAGCGAAAAATATTGCGAGCAGAGAAAAAATCATGAGAAGACTGGGGAGAGAGGTGCCTCTCTCCCCAGTTTCCTCTCAGTTTTGCTTCCTGCTCTCAATATTTTTCACTCATTCACCACTATCTGAATGCCAAGAACAAGTTATTACAAGCTCTAAACAATGAACTTAGCATACGTTAGGCAATTAATAAATATTGCAACTCACAATGAACAGTGATGGTAGCATTATCGTTGGCAGCATTTCCAATTCCATTGGTAGCAGTGCACTGGTAGAGGAGTTCTTCCATAGGTGTACCAGGTCTAGTGACATTTACAATGGTGAAAACAGCATTCTGGGACAAAATGACAGGGGAACCAACCAATCTCCATGTAATGGAAGGAGAGGGTATACCAGATGCATTACACGTCAGAGTTACATTATTACCCTCTTCAACAAATGCTGACACTGGTGAGACTGAAACTTGTGGTGGATCTGAAAATATTCAATGCACAAAAAATTGGTCAGCAAACGGTTGAAGAAAGCCATTAAATACAGGTGTTACTTATTATACCATCATACAGCCCCACTGGCACAGTTCTATAGGAAACGCACAAATTGGGGATCTGAGGTGTGTAGGGTTGGATGGATTGATGCGACACTCAAAGTTATCCTGACCCATCTCTTCAAAATTTTCCAATAAAGTTAAGCACAAAAATGGTGGAATGACAAAATACTTATTGACTAAATTACATGTACAGTTCGGTCAGGCTTGACAGGAAAATAACTTTTCAGCTCTCGGACATGGTGTACAATTACCTCACTGGCTTGAGCAAAACATTTTCTTGTCTGGCCCTCACTCAGCCAGTAAGTACGTACGATTTAATGAGCACATTCTGCAGGCAAATGACCTAAACTATTGCTGTCATCTAACATACTGTATGCAACAGGTAGAGATGAGTTCAGCTTGTTTATTGTCACGCTCACAATTCTGCAATGTGTTAATCAGAAACACTCGACAATACATGATGGTCCTCTCCTTTAATAAGCAAGATTGGTGCTCAAAAAACTTCCAATTGCCAAGTGACACATACACTGCAGGTCCAAAAGATTCTTTTTCTAGATTTTATTTTTTAGTGATAGTTTAACTGCCCTGCAGATAAGAATTATTTGTGGTAATGAACAAATGCTAAAACATGGAAAAACTCTCACACCTTTCCTTCTTAATGCTCAACTAAACGTAATTGAAAAACATTAGCAGAGCAAAGCCTGAGGTCCTTATTACAAATTGTACCTCTAAATGCATAGTGTTTTCCCGTTTCAACCATCTTTATAGGCCTTTTAAGGACGTTCGGGCGAAAAACTTCTACAATACAGTTTTTTTTCATACTTTGGCTACAGTCAGATAATGAGTTACCTATGTCAGAAATGCAAAAAAATTGAGGGGTCACCGACTTTGTTTTCAAAATAAAGCGCGTGGAAAACTACCCTAATTTCGAGAAATCGGCCCTCGCAACTCGACATAGCCTCAATGCTTGTTAGTTTAAAAATATTAAAAATTATTCGCTGTAGACCCACTTTCTTAGCCAAACCTTATTTAAGTGGGTCTGTCAAGTAAACAATGTGAGCTGGTGTCATCCTTTTAGTTAAACTCATCCTCTAAGATGGACTTTTGCGAACACCGTGCAGCTACAATAATAGCATAATTCGATGATGCGAGGGCAGAAAAGTTGAAAAAAATCAAACTTCCACAATACAGATTTTCTTTAATTTTTCTCAAAATGTAGATAATTGACAGACAAAGTGATTTATCAAAAGAAAATATGGGGTCACCGAACATTTAAGAGAGTTAAACTCGTGCATAAATACTAAAGTGCCTACTAGCGCTATATATCTCCACATTTCTCCAACAGCGCGCGCACGCTCAATGCATGACGTGGCAGTGAATTGCGTGCGCAGTGAGGATGCGCAGAAACAATTAGCGCGAACGTCCTTAAGACCGGAGTTATGACTTTTCGTAACTTTGCGGTGATTTAGTTTTCGATCACTAGGAGGTCTGCGATCGATGGGCTTGCGATAAAAGGAACTCCGTGAATTCAACTCGCTTTGCGCGACAACGTGTCCCTCTGTGACAGTGAACAACTTCACAAAAGATGTCTTTATCTTGCGAGGAACAGCAAGCCTTGGTACTTATGGTATTCTTCAGCCTCTCAAAAGAGGAGTTTCTTTTCTCTCGAGACGAGACTCTCGTCTTTCAAGACAAGAATTGCGTCTCGTGAGAGGGTGGTAACTTACTTTTGAGCGGTACTGTAATGTCCATTGAAACAAAAGCCAATTAAAATGCTCTTTCCAATTTTATTTTTTAAATGTGGCTGCCAAAGGCTGATCAAATCAGTCTCAGCACATCTAGGCACTTACAGTAAATATGCATGTAGGGTCAATGAGATCAGCCAATGGCAAACGTAAAAATTTTACATTAAAATAATTTATTATTCACATCCCACTTGGTAAACCTACCAACAACAGTTAAGTTGACAGCTGCACTTTCACCAATCCCGGCTCTGTTGACAGGCGTACAGGAATACACACCACTGTTACTTATTTGCAAGTGGTAAAACCCGCTGACATTACGGCCAAGCAGCACTTGATTGTGGAAAAACAAGTATTCCTGTGCAGGCGGACGTGACATGGTGGTGCAGTTGAAGACAACAGTACTGCCCAGCGGTACTGCACTGGTGTTTGATTTGTCCAATGAGAGTTTGGTATTCTCTGGCTTGACTGAAATGCAAACAAAAATACCTCAGTTTGTAAGAAAAAATGTATAGGTAGGCCTATAGCCTGTAGAATCACAAGGCCCCATAATTTGTAACTGATGCATTAAAGAGAAGGACAAAAGGCAAAATTTCCACCCAACTGATATTAGGTTCATGCAAAAAGCCAACTGATGACTGTGGAGTTTCTTGCCAAGGAAACGCATGGCATGATGCCATAACCAGCCTGAAACCATTGACCTATGATATTGCAGTTACATACATGCATGTACCTGCCAACCTTATAAAATCAGAAATAGGGACCACCCCCCCTCCCCATCCCAGTCCTGGGGTAGTGCCCTGCCCCCAGCACTGAACAGGGTCCAGGATGCTCCACGGTTTTTGCATTAATTTGTAAAAATATTGCCTGTACTGTACTGTTTTAGACTTAGAATTCTCAGGTGTTGTATAATGGTCTAGAGCAGTACATGTATTGCACAAAACAATAGTATTTAGAAAAGTCAAGAGCAATCTCAAACAACCCAGTTCCAAATTTTTACAAAAGAAAATGTATTTTTTCCTCTTGAGAATCGGAATGTCCCGATTATTTTAGGTTTTGAAACTAAAAAAAAAGGACAATTCCGATTAAATCGAGATGGTTGTCAGGTATGCAGTTAAGGTGTCAACTACAAGAGAGGGGGGCTATTAAAAGTCCTTACTTATTAATCAAACAGTAAAAAATGACATCATACATACACTGCACTTCAAGGTAAGCACTGGCATTAACTGTCACATTTAAGCCATTATCTGCAGAACACACATAATGTCCTGACTGATTCCTGTAGACAGGAAAGCTCAATGTGTCTCCATAAGCCAGTGTGCGTCCGTCTTTGAGCCACGTTATGTTGGGTGTGGGATTACCAGAGGCACTGCAGGAGAATGTCACTGTCTCTGTTTCATTAACGGTCTTGTTAGTTGGCACGGAAGTGAAACTCACTGGAACTACAGAACCATAACATTAATATATGAAAGTATAGAATGCACCAGGGCTTGAAATTTTCATCTTCAAACTCGCAAAATGTCAGCGGTGTTTGGAAGCTGGGAGTTGAAAAAAAATTCCCTGCCTTTTTTGCCTGTACTAATACATGTATATTCCATATTGGCTGATCTTTGCTGACAATTGTTTTGCATGTTGCATTTACAATGTAGAAATTTACCCATTAAGAAAAAGATAAAAGATATCATCACTAGAAAAAGCACATAAATTTAAGTTACCGTGCCATTAAAGAGTTTCAGCATTTATGTGGCTGGGTGAAAACTCTTTTGATACAGCCAAACAAATTGTATATTTTATGCAGTCAAAATGGAACAGGTACACTAGTCTCATGTACATTTACATGTATTGTCCAAATAAAATTTCTACTTGACAACAAAGAAAGAAAAAAATATCCCTAGAGCAAACATGTGCAAATGAGCATTTGTCTGCTAGAATTTGCAGAGAAAAAGTAAAGGTTTTGGAGAATTTTGTAGCAAAAAAAGAATGAAAGATGGGAAACTTTAAGCTCCAAAAGAAATAAGAAAGATGGGATAATCAGTTTGTTACAAGCATAGGACAAACTGGTTATTCTTTGACATCTTTCTTTCTGAACTTAAAGTTGGTGTACGTGAGGTCATGGGTTCTATTCCAGGGACTGAGATCTCTTTGCTTGTGACAAACTGATTATTTAATGAATCTTTTTCTACTTCACCTGGACAATCAGACGGAGATATTGGAGCACCCAAATATTAGCTGCAGTGAGATCTGAACTGTTGTTAACCCTTTGAGCTCCAATAGCAACAAGCATCTAATGTTTCCTCACCAAAAATGTATCATTTCTTGATCAAACATGATACGATTTTCAGTTAAATAAGGCACCAGGGAAGTTTGGTGACAAAGTTTTGATGCTTAAGTTGGCATGTTGTCAAGGGCAACTTGCTCCATTTCCAAGGGAGACTACGTCATTCAGCAGTAAAGCGTGCAAGAAATTGTCAGACATGATCTATTCATGCAGTCTCCCCTGGAGATGGAGCAAGTTGCCCTTGACAACATGGTAACTAAAACATTAAAACTTTGTGACCAAACTTATCTCATGCCTTAACTGCTCAACTGAAAATCGTAGTACATGTCATGAGAATAAAGGGCTATTGTTACTTTTAGGGGACTCGCGCTACATAGGAAAAAAAGCAGTGAAAAACTGTTTGAATGCACGCGCAAAAATGACGAGTGACAAATTTGATGACGAGCGTTTATTAGCGAGAAAAACAAATGAAAACAAAATGAAAAACGGTTAAACACTCATCTACAGTATTTAGGGTAAAGCACTGACCGATAGTGATTAGGCCTAAGAACTCATCTACACTTCTGTTTAGGGTTAAGCACTGATTCTACGACAGTTAACTTTGTTATTGTTAAGTTTAGTTATTGCTAAACTTTGTACAGTTAATTGAATTCGTCATTTTTGCGAGTGAATTAAATTCGTCATTTTTGCGTGTGCATTCAGACAATTTTTTCTCTATATAGCGTGAGTCCCCTAAAAGTAACGAAAGCCGAATAAAGGAAATGGTGATCAAGGACAAAATGCCTTGATGTTTAAGCAAATTCTCTCAACTTCTACCACAAGAAATAAGGAGAACAATGAGAAGAATATGCATGCTGATATTGGGGCTTAAAGGGTTCCAAAATACTGTGTGTTTGGCGATGTATCTCTGAGAGAAAATCACTGTGTTACATTTCCATACATACTGATGTACTTATTTCAGAAAGATCTCAAAGTTAATACAAGCCTGATGTTTGCTTCTTTTAAAATGCATAGTTTCAGTTACTAAAAAAAGTTATACATGTAGTTTACAATAAAAACAAAACTAAATTAACCGTGGGAAAGTGTTTGGTGTATTCCCAAGAGTAGTTTATAAAACTTGCAAAGAATTTATGATACAAAAGCAATGATTTTGTGGAAATTACATGTACACATGCATGTATCAATGAAAAGATTTTAGCTTCCTTTTTGGCAAACATAGGAAACATACAGCTTATTCAAAATTTGGCTACAGCTTGCTTATTCCAACATCTTTGTAAAGAAGTCGTCGCACGTTTCCTTGGAGATCTAGCGATGTACAATACATCACTGAAATTGACAAGTCATGAATAGATTTAACATTCAATCTGGTAATTAATCGCACATTCTTCAGATTGCTACACATAGGACGCACAAAACTAACGCAAAAATAGATGAAGGAAAACTTACCTAAAACGTCAAGGTAAATGGTACTTTTACTGTCTAGCAATTTGCCATTCTCAACAGTCTGAACGTCGAAACCATAATTCCAGGAATCGTCTGCCCTCACATTGCGAATGATCAATGTCGCAGGTTCGCGTATTTCAAATCGTCCTTTGGCCCATTCGTTTAAACTTATAATTCGACCCCAGGCAGTAGCGAAAATAAGACCAATTCGTTTGTCGTCCCCATCCTTCTCCACTTCGAAGCGAACCTCTCTGAATGTACCATTGCCAATCGAGTAGTTCCAGTGCAGAACAACTTCGCTACTGTTGACAAGTACTTTGGTCGGGTTGTTTGGTTCTAAGGTGATCCTCACACTCTCTGCATGAAGAAAAATAATGGATAAATATACACGATCTAAGCCATATTTCAGTGTTTGATCACTCTGTTGCAGTTAGAAGCAGATAAATTAATTTCGTTGCTTGACATTTCATACAGCTCAGGATATTCTCGGTACACAAATTATCGTCTCAGAGAGGCATACATGCAGTATAAGCTGGGGTTTAACTTGATCGATGTTTGAAACTGCGTCCTTCGGTTTAATTTGAGGCCATCACCTACCGATTTACCTTAGCTAAACTAAAGCTGAACAATAAAACCTACCAATAAGTGGAGTTATGTTCAATGAAACGAACAAAACAACAAGCCACCAGATAGCCAAACTTCGCAAAGGCACCATCGCTTAAGCTACCAACAAAAGGAGTTGAAAAAGCGACCGTCCCTGCAGTCGCTTTCCAACTATCCACCGTACTCCAAAGCTTCGAGCCGCGCACTACAAGACGCCTTAATTTTCACGTCTCTAGGCTCAAATGCATTTTATATCGACGATTCATTAAAATTAATGACAGGAGAGAAAGCCATACAAGCGACATACCTCAGCGACACCTCCTGATTGTCCAGAACAATCACTTGCAATCACTATTTTTCAACCGCGCAAAAACACAGAATCGCAAACAATCCAGCTATCCCCAAAGACATGCTAATGAAACTCATCCTGTTATCTACTGGATGACCGGTAGAGTGTAGAGAACTGTTTCGCAATAACGTACGCATGTAAAGAAGAAATCTAATAAAGATTTGGTGCTGTAATAAACCCTGTCGCTTTTACTCTTTCTCAACTTCGCGCCTTCCACATTCGTTAGTGCGTAGTCTTCCCGCGGTCCAGCGTCACCGAAATAAGACGGGGGTGAGTTCTTTGCACAGGTCACCCAGGCTCACGAAGTGACCACTTTACTGTCAATATGGAACTTGATCGCTAGTTGAGTCAGGAAACCGAAACTGAAATTAATTATCCAATAACTGCACACACCAGGTCATATATCTCCTTGTGTTTCTTGACCATCTGAAAGCATTTCAGCCAGCCTTTAGGCTTCCCAAACCGTGAACCTTCCGATCCATTAGCGCACACAAGCTTTTCCGTATCACATCAAAATAGAATAACAAAATTTCCCTTTTCGTCTCTTCTTAGAAGAACAAATTATTCCTCTCGTGTTTCCTGTTTGCTCTTGTTAAAACAATCCTTTCTATGTATCTCTTGAATAACAATCGCCCGTGGACAGGAGACGCAAAAAGTGACTTGAATGTTCCACGTTCCAGTTACATCAGCAAAATCAAACATTGCACCATACAAGATTATTGTATAATCAAAACCGGAAATCGACTGTTCTCGTCAACTGAGTATGCTTCACAATCAACATAAGTATAATCACGATATGCTCCTGACAAAAATCTATTCTAAGAACACACCGGTGTTCGCCGTGAACTAACGCTGATTTCTCTTAAATTTTACCGCAACGTATTGAATATTACTGAGCGTGAAATCATTATTAAACGACACAATTTATTACTCTTAACAGCAGGATCCCCAGACATCCTAGTTGTCTGATACATCAGGGCCTCAAAATAACGAAAGTGTCCCCGACATAGCCCGATGATACAGGGAAGTTCCTCTCTTGGGAATACCGAAGATATCTCGAACATCAACCAAACTACACGAGTGCTCACGGTAATAATCACAGGAATGTGGTCAACTCCACCACCAAAATCTCGTAGTTGCTATAGCGACCACGACATTAAAAAGTTTTTCCCACTTATAAAATGAATTCTGTCTGCCCTACCGCGAGACATTCAATGTGAAATAGGTAGTTTATTTGGGACGAGTCAGGGTGTCATCCGGATAGAAGTGAGTCCTGTTAGAACGTTAAATTTAGAGGGGCTACGCCACGGGCATTTCGGTCATGTTTTTTTGGGTAAAAAATGTGCTTAAATTCAAAATAAATGCATTTTCTCGTACACGAAATGCTCCTAAAACATTAAGCGAAAGAAATCGAACAATTTTTCCCAGTTTCTGGCGATTTTTTTCTAAGAAACATGGGAGACACTTGAAAACATTGGCCTATTTTTTTTAAACTTGCAATCCACTTCAATCCGCAGCCAAACACGCTTGATTATAGTTTCGTAAAACTATAGAGTAATTTTAGACAGAACTGAACAAATATTTTTCGGTTCCTTTGATTGCAACACGTCTTTAAGCTTTTCAAAGTGATCTCAAAAATTGGTGACAGAGCCCCTTTAACTAGATACTGTACAAGGAAAATTACACGCATGATGTGAACAAAATAATCATGAAAACCAACAGTGTTGTACTGACCAACCGAGACACACCCCCCTCCCTCCCACCAAAAAAAAACACCCTTCAGATGTGGCCCAAAAAAATTGGAAACGTACTCCCCATCTGATACCATCGCACAGGTTCTAGGAAAAAAGTTTCACTGGTAACCATGACCAATCATTCCATGATAAAAATCTAAAGCGTAAAAGGGAGTGAACAGAAGAGACTGGCCGACGTCTCACTCCTCCGCAGACGCCTCTTTCATAGGCTCCCGCTTTTTCTCTCTTCCCATCGTTCCTCGCGCTCCCGTTCACTGCACCCCCAGAGTTCGGTAATGCATCCATGTTAGATCCACCAAGCGTCCCGAACTTCTAATTTACATATCGTTACTTGACAGACATATGTGTCACCATTTACCCCAAGTTACCCACGTTTCACCCTGTTTACCCTCATTTACCCCAAGGTACCCACGTTTCACCCTGTTTACCCTCATTTACCTCAAGTTACCCACGTTTGTCCCTGTTTACCCTCATTTACCCCAAGTTACCCACGTTTCACCCTGTTTACCCTCGTTTAACCCAAGTTACCCACGTTTCACCCTGTTTACCCTCGTTTAACCCAAGTTACCCACGTTTCACCCTGTTTACCCTCGTTTAACCCAAGTTACCCACGTTTCACCATGTTTACCCTCGTTTACCCTAAGTTACCCACGTTTCACCCTGTTTACCCTCGTTTACCCCAAGTTACCCACGTTTCACCCTGTTTACCCTCGTTTACCCAAAGTTACCCACGTTTCACCCCCTTTACCCTCGTTTACCTCAAGTTACCCACGTTTCACCCTGTTTACCCTCGTTTACCCCAAGTTACCCACGTTTCACCCTGTTTACCCTCGTTTACCCCAAGTTACCCACGTTTCACCCTGTTTACCCTCGTTTACCCCAAGTTACCCACGTTTCACCCTGGTTACCCTCGTTTAACTCAAGTTACCCACGTTTCACCCTGTTTACCCTCGTTTACCCCAAGTTACCCACGTTTCACCCTGTTTACCCTCGTTTACCCCAAGTTACCCACGTTTCACCCTGGTTACCCTCGTTTAACTCAAGTTACCCACGTTTCACCCTGTTTACCCTCGTTTACCCCAAGTTACCCACGTTTCACCCTGTTTACCCTCGTTTAACCCAAGTTACCCGCGTTTCACCCCGTTTACCCTCTTTTACCCCAAGTTACCCACGTTTTACCCCGTTTACCCTCGTTTACCCCAAGTTACCCACGTTTCACCCTGTTTACCCTCGTTTAACCCAAGTTACCCGCGTTTCACCCCGTTTACCCTCTTTTACCCCAAGTTACCCACGTTTTACCCCGTTTACCCTTAATTAACCCAAGATACCCACGTTTGTTCCTGTTTACCCTCATTTACCCCAAGTTGCCCACGTTTCACCCTGTTTACCCTCGTTTAACCCAAGTTACCCACGTTTCACCCTGTTTACCCTCGTTTAACCGAGGTTACCCACGTTTCACCCCGTTTACCCTCGTTTACCCCAAGTTACCCACGTTTTACCCCGTTTACCCTCGTTTACCCCAAGTTACCCACGTTTCACCCTGTTTACCCTCGTTTACCCCAAGTTACCCACGTTTCACCCTGTTTACCCTCGTTTACCCGAAGTTACCCACGTTTCACCCTGTTTACCCTCGTTTACCCCAAGTTACCCACGTTTCACCCCGTTTACCCTCATTTACCACCAGTTACCCACGTTTCACCCTGTTTATCCTCGTTTACCACCAGTTACCCACGTTTCACCCTGTTTACCCTCGTTGAACCCAAGTTACCCATGTTTCACCCCGTTTACCTTCATTTAACTCAAGTTACCCACGTTTCACCCTGTTCACCCTCGTTTACCCCAAGTTACCCACGTTTCACCCTGTTTACCATTGTTTAACCCAATTTACCCACGTTTCACCTCGTTTACCCCCATTTACCCCAAGTTACCCACGTTTCACCCTGTTATCCCTCATTTAACCCAAGTCACCTACGTTTCACCCTGTTAACCCTCGTTTAACCCAAGTTACCCACGTTTGACCCTGTCAACCCTCATTTAACCCAAGTTACTCACGTCTTACCCTGTTTTCCCACATTTTATCCATCTTAGCCAGGTTTCACCTCGTTTGCCAACTCACGTTCACATTTTTTTCCAACATTCAAGTCACTTGCGTTTCATCTTGTTTTCCCACATGTACACCAAGTTACCCACGTTTCACCCAAGTTACTTTCTTACGTATTTCGAAAATGTTCGCGGTTTAAGTGGAGATGGCGTCATTGCCTAGGCTGTCGCTTTGATCCCCTATTCACGTTGTTTTTATATTCATATACTCTCTCCTCCGCAGAGGCTCCTGTTAGTAAACACCAGAGAAAGAAACGGGAGCGGAAGCGCTGGAGAGAGAAAACGGGTGCGCGGAGAACGATGGGAAGAGGGAAAAGGCGGGAGTTCCCCGCGCGCTTTAATTTTTCCTCTTCCCAGCCTCCGCGCGCCGCGGGTATATTTTTTCCCAAGGCACGACTGTAGAAGGCCTCTGCGGAGGAGAGAGTATTCATATACATGTTTTTATTACTTACAGCCCGTGTTTCTTACCTCCTTATTTATTCCTCTGTTATGAAACACAGGTACACAGGCCAGGTAGTAATAGCGCTTGAAACAACTAATCGCCTTCTGGTTGTGTCGTTCCTTTTTTTTTTTTTGACTTTCCTCCCTAAATGTCACCTTTTCGTTTTCACCAATTTTGAAACTGTTTTATTTAACGTTCACCGCATTTTCCAGCTTTAGTCCGTTTAAAGCTAACAAGTTTACTTAGCTTTTTACGATCAGAGGTATCTGTAGTGTGTCCCTTTAAATATCATTGTATTAAAAGGAACTTCATAATCTCTTGTAAAAAAGTAAGCTTTGCTTTAAAATGTGGTTGCTATCTGTTTATGATTTCGTTTACAGGAAACGACCTAAACAAACTGGGAAGATATTCTCGGTGACCTGAAATCGTAACAAAAAACACGTCAGGCCTGACTGGCTATATTAGGCTGGACCAAATGTGCTATTGAAAAGGTAAGAAGCCAAAAAAAAAATTAACGGAGAGTAGATTTGAATTCAGCATTAAATCGACTCCTGGAGGACATAAACAAAGAGAACGGCCAAAACTTGTTGTCATTTTCTTTGTTTGTGTGTCGGCCTATTGGGTGTGTATACCTAAACGACAGGATGAATGGGCTACTGCCGCGGCGGGGGGGGGGGGGGGGGGGAGGAACTTGGAAATTGATTTCGCGCTGTTTCAAACTTCATCGCTACTATCCTCCTTGTTCAAAGTGTCCACTGTTTGCGACTGTTTTCTTGACTTTATTTGTAAACCATAGTATTCTACTTTAGAAAGGGACAACAACATTGTCGTAGTGTAAACGCCCTCATCCAGTAAATCGGCGACGGCAAAGAAATGGACAAAAGCGTGTCGCATGTGCATAGCCCTTTTTTTGCTTGTTGTTGTTTTGTTTTCTTTTGCCTTCGCTGTTGCTTAATGGGACGCAAAAAGAATCATGGTGTTATAAGTGATAAACTTTTTCTCTAAAAAAGACGAACATAATTGAACGCGGTTGAACGCGATATCGAGAATGCAATCATGTAGCATCGACATATCTCACGTTATCGCGTTGTTAAGTGGCTATTGTAAAAGCATATGACAAACGCACTTATGGGAATCACTTTTTATTGATCTGTTTTCAAATAATAATACATGGTGACGATGATTCCCTTTATTTCGAAACAGGTAACTTGAAACTAAAAAAGTATGCTCTTTTCAAACACTAAGATAATCCAAGGATAATGCCTCAGGGACAAGGCGATGACAAAGCGCGTACCCATTTTATGCACCTTTGCAATGTTTGTAAATCACTAGGCCATTGCTGGTTAACTAAAGTCGACAAGGGGGTCAGTTTTTTCATTGACCTGCCCTTTTTTTTCACATTTCAAACTAATCTCATTCAAAAGAATGGAAAGGTGCAAGTATGATAGTGAGGCTGACCCATCTTTTAACCCTGGTATAGAGCCTTAGCGTCACTTATGTGCCCAAACGGCCTAAAAGTTAACGGGTAGAATATGCTCTCAACAAAAGGTGCTAAAAAATGCTGAAATAATGGTTTTGCTTTGCCCCACTGTGACGTTGCTTAGAGTATAAAATGTAATTTCAATACTTTTAAAAATCAATTTTCAAATGTTAAGAGTCAGAGTGACCTTGTGAATCATAGTACATTTTACGCAAGGAGAACTTCATTTCATACAGTTTTTTTTTAATTTCTTTACCCACTTGAATGTGAGTGGCTTTAAATCTGGCAGTCTAACTAAAAGCGAAGCCCGCGAGGGTTAAAAATAGAATCAAGTAATTAGACCCCCACGAGGCTTGGACAACTTCAGCGTGTTCTGAGAGAAATAGAGGGAATCTAGGCGAAGTTTTTGTTCCCAAAAAGTGTTTTGGTAACTCTGGCTGTTTTAGAAAATGCTTTAGGAAAATCGTCCGCCATTCCGGTTTATTTACCCGCCGAATGTTATGCGTTGTTTTGCTAATTCGGCAATGCCAACCATTTTGCACTCTCTGAAATACTCTGATGATTTGGTAAGCTGATGACAAACACCTTTTCTATCTAAAGCTCTTAATGCTTCAAATACTTTTGTGCACGAGACCGGTTATTAACGCTACACCAATCCCGCTATTGGCACGTGAACGGTTCTTTACAAAAGAATTTACAATACCTGGACTCGTCCGGAGCATCGTCGTCGACAATATCTAGCTGTACCCGTGCAAGATAACCAATAACCGCCCCATTATGATCCGCCACGTAGCCGTTAATTTCAATACTAAAGTTGGTCATCTCCTGGAACCCGTCAGCCTTCTCGTAGCCAATGACTCCATTTTTGCTCATAAGCTTTTTCGGATCTATTTCCAGGTTTGATCCGCTGGCCTTTGGTGTTTGATCGGTAACTAATAGGGAACTTTCTGAACTTTCTGCCATCTTGGACTCAGTCGAAATGAGAAATGATTGCTTATCTTTAGCTCTGGCGTCTTTCATGGTCAGGAAATGGTGGTATCAAAAGGCATTTGTCTACATTTGCTCTTATGTGATTGGCTTTTTCAATGAGACCTCTCGTTTCATTGCGACAGATTGTACTTTTTTGTTATTGTTCGGTCTGGATCTGCCATTTTCGACAATTGCTTTGTTAAATGTGTCGGAGAGATAAGAGTCCAAGATAAAAAGCTCTTAACGAAGAGAGACAGCTGTTCGTTGTAATTTTATACTTGATTTTTCCTAAAGAAAAAGCTGATACATAGGAAAGATTAACGTTTAAGTAATTACATTTTAAAATATTTACAGCAATCTGACTAGACCTGATTAGCATTTGCGTTCTTTTCAATACAAAATCTGCCATATCAGGAGCCGTTTTACTGTAAATCAACAAACTTGAAAGCTATATATAAGTCGAGTTCGAAGTCCAGCTCGAGGTTTCGAAACCGAGTCCCTGTGGGCGGCTTCCTCTTATCTATTGGTCTCTATTGTTCGTTTGACCAGGGTCAAGTCGTGTTGGTGGTCATCTGTGGGGCACCGATTACGGCGTCCAGAAACTAACGACACTAGCCAAGAGACATCTGTTGCGTTTAGCTATATTTAAGCATAAAGTTATTCAAGAACTGTTCGGAACGGAAAATATCGTTGAGAGGGGCCAGAAAACAAACGACGATAAGTCGTCGCTTTTCCTCTTTTATCCCCTAATAAGCCTGCGTCTCAGGAAGAAAAAATTGCCGATCTGAGTGGCAAGTCCGGCTTTGTGAATGCAATTGTCTGCTCCACCCACTCCGATGTGATGACCTACAGGGTACGATACGTGCAGTCTCAATCCAGTCGGCCAGTAAGGAGCACAACAGTCACATTGACAAACTTTAAGGTTAAGAAATGTATCTTCTATCAGAAAAGCATTTTATATTTTTTTTGTTACTGCAAGTTAATGGTTTTATGGTATGTTCCGTCGTTCTTGACGAAACTATACAAAGGTACATAAAGAAGGTCATAGTGTTGTTCGAAAAAGACATGCAAAGCAGCTGGTTCGATCATGTCATTCAGCCACCGGTTAGGGAGTGGCCTGAGGAAAGGAATAACGCACAAAGGCAATTTTTATTGCCACAGCTTTTCATATGGGCACCTGCTGAGCACTTCAAACTTCAACTATGGTGTCCTACACATGGTGCATTGATGACTGGCAAACAATGGACGGATGTCGTTAGTAAAAAGAGCTATCTCAACCCAAGAATGGTCTATGATTTGAGTGGGAACATAATCCTAGTGCAACGATATTATCAATGCACCTACCAAGGTTTTGACAGGCAATGCCGTTACCTCTCTGGATCCGAGGTCATAATGGAATGTCTACCAAAATCAATTTCAAACCTCTTTCCTATCAAGAAATATCACAAATCCTGCTGCACTACGGATCTTGTTAATCTGGTAGAGACTTTAGTTCTGGAAGGCAACAACTTTCTAAAAATAAGTGAAATTATCGCAAACTTAAACCTAAGGGAATTTTCAGAAAGAAATAAACGCTTTCAATCTTCGGGTTGTCAAAGTCCTACCAACGAGAATTGCATCACTTTCTACGAGGACGCGCTTTTTTCATTTCCGTCTGACATTCAACTAATTAGAATATACCTCGATTGCTTTGAGGGGATGAAGTTTTTCTACCGAGAAGAAATGGAAAAAGTCGAAGCAACGTCATTATCCTGCGATCACACCTTTAAAGTGAGCAAAAACATTGGTTGTTATCGTGACACTGATGGGCGTTACGTCAAACAATTTGGCTTTTTGTTGCTTCTACTCAACGAAAATAACGAAATCGTGGACTGGAGGCTGACAAAAACTGCAGGCTATTCAGAAGTAAAAAGCCTGTTGCAAAATGTGAAAGAAAGAAAGGGAGTAAACGTTAAATCAATTCATGTAGACAACTGCTGTCAATCAAGAAAGCAGATCCAAGAAGTAATGGGCGAGATACCAGTAAAACTAGACTTATTTCACGCAGTACAGCGTGTGACTAACGTAGTTCCAAAAGGGACAGAATTTTCAAAGACAATCTGCAAAGAGTTTTCCCTTGTTTTTCGACAAGACGGGGATTTGGGAGAGAGTAGGATGTTAAACACCCCCGAACCTGCGATTATAAACAGAAATCTGGACTCATTTTGCGAACGCTGGCAGACAGTCCTGGCTAGTGGGGAATTTGAACCTCTATCTAATGAATTGGAGAAATTAAGGCGACACATCAATAACGACTGTCTTTCCCAAATAGTGCCAGGCGCAGGAACGGCTGGAAATGAGACAATTCATCGGTGTTTGAACAGATCACTCCTATGCGGGACCTCAATCGTTGGTCCTGAACTCGCGATTGCCATATTAACGACCCTCATATACACCCTAAATATGAAACGCAAAGGAGAAAAACACTTTAAAAACTGTCGCGTAGTGCCCTGTGTTCCGATGGATGTCAATCAATCGGAAAAACAGAAAACGGCTAATAAAGATAGTGAAGAGTCTTTAAATCATTCAGTGACTGCCGAAATGGCAACCGAAAAAGACGCACCAATGTCGTTGGATCTCGAGGATAATGATATGTTAATAATAGTGGATGACATACAACATCTTTCTGATCCTATAGCAAAGAAACTAGTTCACACCAGCAATCAAATATATAGGGTGCTTGATGAAATCACTAACTCTGTCAATGACAAATCAGCCAATTTTTTTGACTTACCATTTATGCAAATGATTACCTCAAATGCATTAACCAGCGATAACAGTGATGGAACTGAGGTCTCTAATAATCATCGCAGTAATCTTACAAGAAACCTTGCATCCTTTGGACTAACGTCAGATCCAGTTTCAGGAGATGGTGACTGTGTGTTTAGCAGTATTGTTAAGCAGTTAAAGAAACTCCCACAGTCAACTGAAGAGGAGTCGCCTCTAGCGGCACACCTGCTTTCTTCAGGTTTAGGAAGGACGGAGGAGGAAGATGCTTACACTTTAAGGCAACTCTTTGTTAATAACGTACAGAGTAATGAACTGTACCAAGTGGTTACAGGAGTAAGCCCTGAAAGACTGAACGAAGAAACAGAATTATTTAGGGAGAGAGGGACATTTTGCGGTAACCTAGGTGATCTTGTTGTGAGAGTCTGTGCGGATTTGCTTCAAGTACCTATAGTTGTCATAACATCTTTGGCTTCTTTTCCATATACAACTTTTTTACCTGATAGTGTCATGGTTTCTACACCATTATACCTCGCCTACGATGCAACAGCTTGCGGACATTACGATGCTACAAGAAAGCAAGGTGAGTATAAGGCCACCTAGTGGGATACTTCTTGTTACTTTTACAACCAAGCGGACACTGTACTATCGAGGGTTCCACGCATGTCTGCTTAATACAGGTTAATGTGATATACATGTACTTGACTAGTGACGCAAAACACAAGCACAAGCTCAGTTAAGTGCTTACGCGTGGACTGCTCGGCGTAATTTAGGCATCCTTTTGATTCAAAATTAATCAGTTACTGCAGTCACTTTAGAGGCTTTCCATTTCATTAGATGGAAGACTCTTATATCAGCGTGCATGCAGGCTTGCACTTGTGCCCTCATCACTAGTAAAACCATCCCTGCAGGTGATGAAGTATTTCGTAATACTACCCATTTAGCGCATTTTTAATGGCGTTAATAAGTACCCCTATATGATAAATATTTTTTTAGGAAAATTAGAATAAACTAACAAAAATATTGTTTATTACAATTGACCAAAAACATTATTCAGTTGAACTGTCAAAACATGGAATAATAAAAATCTTACACACCTGCGTGTCTCGTTCAAGTAAAGATCCCTCAAATTAAAAAGATATACTTTAACGTAGTATTTCATCCAAGTTTATATCATATCATTGATCTTGATCAAGGCCTTGTTTTAGCAATGTCAAGAACACGAGTCAAATGCATTATTAGTGGTACGAGGGTACACGCATGAAAATAAACAGTTTTTGCCCGCAAATGACGCAGAAATAAATGCGTTGACAGTTATTTACCTCATGATAATATCAAATGTGCTTTTTGTATCTTACAGATTCTGAAATATCAGTGGGGTTAAAAGGCTGTTCCTGCGGGAAAAATATTACACGAGGCGACAAAACATCCTGCTTACCATCAGCGAGATGCCCTTGTGTAAAAAAAGGAATGCGATGCAGCAGAAAGTGCATCTGCAAAAACTGTCGTAATCATGATATCGCCGAAACTACCGACAATTTGAACGAACCGGTTCACATAAGAAATCTGAAATGTAGGTGTGGAGAAGGAGTGGCGAAAAAAACTACCAATTACGCAGCATGCAAAGATGGAAAAACCAAGTCCAGATGCCCATGTCTAGGAAATGGACAAGGTTGCTCCTCTTCTTGCGAGTGCGTCGGTTGCGAAAATGTGCATGGTGCACGTTCTGGCCCTTCGACAATCCCGTCAGGCATAAAGAGAAAACGATCGCCAGGCATTTATAAGAGGGCAAAAGGTTGTGAGTACCTAACAACGGCTGGAATTCCACAAGCACGGGGACCGTGGACTAACTATGAGTCAGTTTTGCTGTCAGCTGTTATAAGGTTAATTTCTGTAACTGGTGTTGAACCATCTGCGGAAAACATCTCAAAGCTGTTTAATTTCGTAGTTAGTAAGTCTAATAATAAGGACCAAATGCCCATTACACCGGCGTCCAAAACTGCTGCACAGATAACTGCCAAGCTAGTTCACTACGAAAAGAAAAGAGAAGTTGCGTATGCACGTCTCCCAACAGACGCGCAATAGAACGCGCGCAAAAAGCTTTTTGCTTACCCTTAGCTATGTTTACTAAAAGGCCAGGGAAAGGGGAAAAATAGAAGGCAGGCAATAATAGGACCTCTTTCCACTCGCGCCCGTTTGTATCTTAGGTTCCGTATACACACTGATCCGGATAAATCTGAAAACGCATCTTAGTTTCATTCGGATAGTCCAACCGTCCACACTAAAACAGGGAGAAATTTGAAAACGCCGGCTAGGCAAAGTAGTGTGGACGGCGAAAACGGAACTGTTAGAAAACGTTAATGTGATCTCTGTATGAATAAAATAAAATAAGGTTTAAAAGACCTCTGCTCGTGCAATGTGACGTTGGGTACGGTGTAGCGTATCGTTTTAAATTCTATCCGCATCAGTGTGGACGGGGAGTTAATGTTAATGTTAAACAACATGGAACCTCTGCGGAGGAAGAGCACGGAATGATCGGTTAAAATAATTTTTAGGTTCAAAAGCCATTTTTTTTAAATCAATAACGCGTAGTAATAAATAGTTTCATTTTATCCTAAATTAATTACTTGTTCTCGAGTTTTAATGTTAGAAATTAATCACACTCGATCCTTGTTTCCGTAAATACTGCGAACCTTTATTTTCAATTTGGTAGATTACAGATAACAATATTCCATTTACAACTACTTTTGATATTATTTTAATATTATATAACCTATTATTAGGATTAATCTTATAAATCTCAGTTTGCTCTTTTTATTTTTTTTGATTTATAGGAGAACGTTATTGCAATTAGATGTACATCGGCTACATATCTAAATATTCTATTCGCAGGGAATATTGGCTCGTGTATGTTCATTGTTTTTATCATGTTTTATTTGTACGTTTTTATGTGATGTAACGTAGGACTTGAGAAATCGATGATGCCTTCCCCTAGTCATAAATCCTGATATTAATGTTATGTTGCTTGCGACGTAATCGACCCGATAATAAATGAAAAAAATATATATATATTTTTGTAGATCTTAATGAGTGTACGAAAGAAAATATTCAATAAAGCTTCGACACTAAATAATCAGGCATTGGCTAATTAGTACATAAACCCCTTCAGGTGGCTGGTATATTGGAGGATAATGCCCGAGGCTGAACGATTGACGCAAAATGAACAGTCGGCCGAGAAGCGAAGCTTCGAGGGCAAGTGTGAAACGTGGGTAACTTGGGTTAAACAATGGTAAACAGGGAGAAACGTGGGTAACTTGGGGTAAACGAGGGTAAACAGGGTGAAACGTGGGTAACTTGGGGTAAACGAGGGTAAGCAGGGTGAAACGTGGGCAACTTGGGTTAAATGAGGGTAAACGGGGTGAAACATGGGTAACTTGGGTTCAACGAGGGTAAACAGGGTGAAACGTGGGTAACTGGTGGTAAACGAGGGTAAACAGGGTGAAACGTGGGTAACTGGTGGCAAACGAGGGTAAACAGGGTGAAACGTGGGTAACTTGGGTTAAATGAGGGTAAACGGGGTGAAACATGGGTAACTTGGGTTCAACGAGGGTAAATAGGGTGAAACGTGGGTAACTGGTGGTAAACGAGGGTAAACAGGGTGAAACGTGGGTAACTGGTGGCAAACGAGGGTAAACAGGGTGAAACGTGGGTAACTTGGGGTAAACGAGGGTAAACAGGGTGAAACGTGGGTAACTTGGGGTAAACGAGGGTAAACGGGGTGAAACGTGGGTAACTTGGGGTAAACGAGGGTAAACAGGGTGAAACGTGGGTAACTTGGGTTAAATGAGGGTAAACGGGGTGAAACATGGGTAACTTGGGTTCAACGAGGGTAAACAGGGTAAAACGTGGGTAACAGGTGGTAAACGGGGGTAAACAGGGTGAAACGTGGGTAACTGGTGGCAAACGAGGGTAAACAGGGTAAAACGTGGGTAACAGGTGGTAAACGGGGGTAAACAGGGTGAAACGTGGGTAACTTGGGGTAAACGAGGGTAAACAGGGTGAAACGTGGGTAACTTGGGTTAAATGAGGGTAAACGGGGTGAAACATGGGTAACTTGGGTTCAACGAGGGTAAACAGGGTGAAACGTGGGTAACTGGTGGTAAACGAGGGTAAACAGGGTGAAACGTGGGTAACTGGTGGCAAACGAGGGTAAACAGGGTGAAACGTGGGTAACTTAGGGTAAACGAGGGTAGACAGGGTAAAACGTGGGTAACTTGGGGTAAACGAGGGTAAACGGGGTGAAACGTGGGTAACTTGGGGTAAACTAGGGTAAACAGGGTGAAACGTGGGTAACTTGGGTTAAATGAGGGTAAACAGGGTGAAACGTGGGTAACTGGTGGTAAACGAGGGTAAACAGGGTGAAACGTGGGTAACTGGTGGCAAACGAGGGTAAACAGGGTGAAACGTGAGTAACTTAGGGTAAACGAGGGTAAACAGGGTGAAACGTGGGTAACTTGGGGTAAACGAGGGTAAACGGGGTGAAACGTGGGTAACTTGGGGCAAACGAGGGTAAACAGGGTGAAACGTGGGTAACTTAGGGTAAACGAGGGTAAACAGTGTAAAACGTGGGTAACTTGGGGTAAATGAGGGTAAACAGGGACAAACGTGGGTAACTTGGGGTAAACGAGGGTAAACGGGGTGAAACGTGGGTAACTTGGGGCAAACGAGGGTAAACAGGGTGAAACGTGGGTAACTTAGGGTAAACGAGGGTAAACAGTGTAAAACGTGGGTAACTTGGGGTAAACGAGGGTAAACAGGGTGAAACGTGGGTAACTTGGGTTAAATGAGGGTAAACGGGGTGAAACATGGGTAACTTGGGTTCAACGAGGGTAAACAGGGTAAAACGTGGGTAACAGGTGGTAAACGGGGGTAAACAGGGTGAAACGTGGGTAACTGGTGGCAAACGAGGGTAAACAGGGTAAAACGTGGGTAACAGGTGGTAAACGGGGGTAAACAGGGTGAAACGTGGGTAACTTGGGGTAAACGAGGGTAAACAGGGTGAAACGTGGGTAACTTGGGTTAAATGAGGGTAAACGGGGTGAAACATGGGTAACTTGGGTTCAACGAGGGTAAACAGGGTGAAACGTGGGTAACTGGTGGTAAACGAGGGTAAACAGGGTGAAACGTGGGTAACTGGTGGCAAACGAGGGTAAACAGGGTGAAACGTGGGTAACTTAGGGTAAACGAGGGTAAACAGGGTAAAACGTGGGTAACTTGGGGTAAACGAGGGTAAACGGGGTGAAACGTGGGTAACTTGGGGTAAACTAGGGTAAACAGGGTGAAACGTGGGTAACTTGGGTTAAATGAGGGTAAACAGGGTGAAACGTGGGTAACTGGTGGTAAACGAGGGTAAACAGGGTGAAACGTGGGTAACTGGTGGCAAACGAGGGTAAACAGGGTGAAACGTGGGTAACTTAGGGTAAACGAGGGTAAACAGGGTGAAACGTGGGTAACTTGGGGTAAACGAGGGTAAACGGGGTGAAACGTGGGTAACTTGGGGCAAACGAGGGTAAACAGGGTGAAACGTGGGTAACTTAGGGTAAACGAGGGTAAACAGTGTAAAACGTGGGTAACTTGGGGTAAATGAGGGTAAACAGGGACAAACGTGGGTAACTTGGGGTAAACGAGGGTAAACAGGGTGAAACGTGGGTAACTTGGGTTAAACGAGGGTAAACAGGGTGAAACGTGGGTAACTTGGGGTAAACGAGGGTAAACAGGGTGAAACGTGGGTAACTTGGGGTAAACGAGGGTAAACAGGGTAAAACGTGGGTAACTTGGGGTAAACGAGGGTAAACAGGGTGAAACGTGGGTAACTTGGGGTAAAGGAGGGTAAACAGGGTAAAACGTGGGTAACTTGGGTTAAATGAGGGTAAACAGGGTGAAACGTGGGTAACTGGTGGTAAACGAGGGTAAACAGGGTGAAACGTGGGTAACTTGGGGTAAACGAGGGTAAACAGGGTAAAACGTGGGTAACTTGGGGTAAACGAGGGTAAACAGGGTGAAACGTGGGTAACTTGGGGTAAAGGAGGGTAAACAGGGTAAAACGTGGGTAACTTGGGTTAAATGAGGGTAAACAGGGTGAAACGTGGGTAACTTGGGGTAAACGAGGGTAAACAGGGTGAAACGTGGGTAACTTGGGGTAAACGAGGGTAAACAGGGTGAAACGTGGGTAACTTGGGTTAAACGAGGGTAAACAGGGTGAAACGTGGGTAACTGGTGGTAAACGAGGGTAAACAGGGTGAAACGTGGGTAACTTGGGGCAAACGAGGGTAAACAGGGTAAAACGTGGGTAACTTGGGTTAAATGAGGGTAAACAGGGTGAAACGTGGGTAACGTGGGGTAAATGAGGGTAAACGGGGTGAAACGTGGGTAACTTGGGTTAAATGAGGGTAAACAGGGTGAACCGTGGATAACTTGGGGTAAACGAGGGTAAACAGGGTGAAACGTGGGTAACTTGGGGTAAACGAGGGTAAACAGGGTGAAACGTGCGTAACTTTGGGTAAACGAGGGTAAACAGGGTGAAACGTGGGTAACTTGGGTTAAACAATGGTAAACAGGGTGAAACGTGGGTAACTTGGGGTAAACGAGGGTAAACAGGGTGAAACGTGCGTAACTTGGGTTAAATGAGGGTAAACGGGGTGAAACGTGGGTAACTTGGGTTAAACGAGGGTAAACAGGGTGAAACGTGGGTAACTTTGGGTAAATGAGGGTAAACGGGGTGAAAACGTGGGTAACTTGGGGTAAACGAGGGTAAACAGGGTGAAACGTGGGTAACTTGGGTTAAATGAGGGTAAACAGGGTGAAACGTGGGTAACTGGTGGTAAATGAGGGTCAACGGGGTGAAACGTGGGTAACTTGGGTTAAACAATGGTAAACAGGGTGAAGCGTGGGTAACTGGTGGTAAACGAGGGTAAACAGGGTGAAACGTGGGTAACTTAGGGTAAACGAGGGTAAACAGGGTGAAACGTGGGTAACTTGGCGTAAACGAGGGTAAACAGGGTGAAACGTGGGTAACTTGGGTTAAATGAGGTAAACGGGGTGAAACATGGGTAACTGGGGTTTAACGAGGGTAAACAGGGTGAAACGAGGGTAACTGGTGGTAAACGAGGGTAAACAGGGTGAAACGTGGGTAACTTGGGGTAAATGAGGGTAAACAGGGTGAAACGAGGGTAACTTGGGGTAAATGAGGGTAAACAGGGTGAAACGTGGGTAACTTGGGGTAAACAAGGATAAACAGGGTGAGACGTGGGTAAAATGTGGGTAACTTGGGGTAAATGAGGGAACACAGGGTGAAACGTGGGTAACTTGGGGTAAATGGTGACACGCATGTCTGTCAAGTAACGATATGTAAATTAGAAGTTCGGGACGCTTGGTGGATCTAACATGGATGCATTGCCCAGAGTTCTCTTTCCCTGTTGTTTACTAATAGGAGCCTCTGTGGAGGCGAAAGCACCGAAGTAGAATGACAAATACTTCCCGCTCTAATCTTACAATGACGAAACGTCCCATGACAATACCCGAGCCGCTCGATCGTGCTGTCGGGATACTAATTTCTGCCTACAGTTCGTTCCTTCGTCACTCAGCTCTCAGAAATACATTTTCTCGTATTTTTAATGAAAAATTATTACTACCGTGAACCAGACAGAGGCGAACATAGGCCCGAAAAGTTTCGGGGCTTTGGAGAACGTACGCCAGCTAAGCAAACATCACGCATAAAATTGCTTTGTACAACAAAGAAAAACTAGCAGTAAATGTGCTGTATTAACATGTATATTTTTTAAATTTTTTGTTTGTTTTGTTTCACACTGTTCTTTCCAAATACAACAACAACAATAATCAACAACAATCCATTTATTAATGTCAATGCGTGGGAAAAGGTTCTCCCTTATATCCGAGCCAGAGGATCATGTACAAAACGCATGACAGAAAATAACATAAAATACAAACCTTACTATGATTCAAACAATACTTCTAGGAATGTAAAATTTAAAAATGAAATAATAATAATAATAATAATAATAATAATAATAATAATAATAATAATAATAAATACAAAATATACCACTGCAAATTTAATAATTGAGGTCACTTTCGTTTCATTGCGACCATAATTTGAATTATGACTATTATTCTAGTTATTGTTTGCGTTACCTAGAAAATATTCGTCTAATTTAATTGGTATAAATGAGCGTCCTTAATATGGCGAAGTTTATAACAAGTCTTGCGTCTCTTACAATAGGTAACTATGATTATTACTCTCCACCCCACCCCCACCCCCAAATCAAGATGTTTTTCCGCAATTTTCGTAGGTTTGCACGTATCCCTTTCTACACCTTACTAGACTGAAGAAACAACGTAGAGTTACGTGTCTCGTCAAAAAACAAAACGCGAGGGAGGGGGGGGGGGGGTCGACTTTACCCTTAACCACAGCAACAACAGCAGCATGCCTTGCTCTTGCATATGTTGTAGTTCAATTTTACCCTTGGCTCAATTTTTATTTTTCTTTGTTCTTTTTTATGTAAATATATGAGAATGAATACAGAACAAAAGAAAATAAAAATTGAACCAAGGATAAAATTGCAATACAACATCTATACCGAGGCGGATAAAAGTAACCGTGGCAGAAGAAAACTTCAGAGCATTTTTTTTAAACTTGAAATTCAGAAACGGTTCGTCGACAATACAGATTTCAGTCTTTCAAAATACAGGAAATTTTGCTCTGGACAAATTTCGACGCCACTTTTGCAATTTAAAGATATAGAAATATTTACAAAAATATAAAGTCAACTAGATTCCCTCAAGATTACAAGATCATATAAAGCACTCTTAGATATACGTTTCTTGAAAATTAACGTCGCTAAAGCAACAATTTTTACAATAGTTAAAATATTTCAAATACATTGTTACTGATCTATTAATCTGCATTAACAGATAACCTACAAACATCTTTTACACATATACAAAAATAAAGAATTCACAAAGACGGGCAATCTGACAAAACAACCACGTGTATACACCTAATTGTAATAACGTTGTCATACAAAAAAGGAAAGAAGAATAAAGAAAAAAGCCAAATAGGAATTAATTAGCCGTGCAAATTACATTCTTAGATCTTCATACATGTGAAAGCACTTATGGACGACGGTGGGATACTTCAATTTGATATCAGATGAGTTGAAACAAGTTAAATTGGCCACCTAAAAGACCTTTTGAGCATTAACCAATCGTCAGAGCAATTCCCTGAATGTAGTTGCCGTGCCTAATTTATTCCTATTTGTTTTTTTTCTTTTAGCTTTTTTCATTTTTGTATTACAACGTTATTGCAATTAGGTGTAAAGCTATTTCGATTAAAGTTGTCGAATCGTAGTATCTACGCGAAAAGGGCCAGGCTGTCAAAATTAGGAATCCCTAGCTTGAAAATAACCTAAAACACGAAGGGAAGCGTTTATAGTATTTTCTGAATGGATCCTATCGTTCTCGGACAACTGCGTTTTTATTATAACGTAGGGTGGATTTCCAATGAGGCGTGGAGTTTATGTGCAGACGGGCGCAAAATTAACTGGCTTTAAGGGCGTAAAACAATTAGAGACGATGTTTGAACGCCTTAAGTGAACGTCAAAGTTTGGCGCTTTTTAACGGTTTACGTTTACGTGAGCTGCTTGCACGTCGTCTCCAATTTGTTTTTGCAGGCAAGGTAGGTTAAATTTGTGCCAGTACGCACGTAAAACTACGGGTCATTGGAAATCCACCTTTACACGGATTACAGCTACTCATTTAGTCACCTTTCTTTCATATCACATAAAACTGATTGAGGCCTTTCAACCAACATCGTTAATTCAAATTGTTGCATGCACCTTACTAAAAAATGACCGCCACAATTTTCACTGCCTGGCTCTCCTTGCCAAGAAATTATTCATAACATACGAAAAGGCATCACAACTTGTGCTGCCGCTAAAAGTCGTCAAAAACGAATCAAATGCTTTGCGGAAGGGGCAACGGTAGGCGCACAACAGCTAGTACATGTTAAAGAGACTTCTATGGAAATGCGACTCTGTAACCCATAACCCTTATTTGAAGAAAATTAAACTTGTTTTATCAAGAAGTCAATCATATCACTGGAAAAGTATCACAAAATAAAGTACCCTGAAAAGGTTTAAGTGTTTTAGTTTTCACGGTGGAAAAGTCAAATAATTTAGTTATGGATCGTAAAAGTTTAAGAGATTTGTATGGGCAAAATGACTCTCACCCTTCCTACCGTGTTTGGCGAAAACAAGTTACTGTATCTTTTCACCTTAACCACCAATGGCCCCTAAACTCAACATGATTCCTTACTGTGACTTCACCTTTTCTTCGAGTTATTCAGTTTCTGTTAAAAAATTATTCTTTTAAGCAAGGAACATCAAAGGCGGTCAGTTTTGAGGAAGGCCTATAGTTAAACAATAGAGTTGCTCTGTCAGAGGCTCTATCGTGTGATAGATTGGCGGAGGAAATTTGATGTTCACAACAAATATTAACCCGAGAACGTAGTTCGAGGGCTGATATGAAGTTTGAACATCAAATTTCCGAGGGAACCTATCACACATAAGGCCTGAGACAGAAGAACTCTAATGTTTTTATTGCACAACGCTAAATTTTGAGCGAAAATTGCCAAAAACGGGCACTATGCGCTGATAGGCGTCCGCTGAGGAGAGACACTATCGCGTCACGTGATCGATTTCGACCAACAGGAGCACGCCAAAATTTAGCGTTGCACTATATCTATCAATAGAAAAGCACACACCAAGCCACAAACTAAAATGAAGTTTCGTTGTTGTTTTCTCCAACCCCGTCTTTGTTTGTACCTTGAGCCTGCATCTCAGGATCTGCACAATCATCAGTCTTAGACGAGGTATCCCCCTTACGAAACTCCGTGATATCAGCATACTCCGTGCCTTCATAAGGTGTTGGCCTCTTAAGTGGAGGCAGAGGTTGAGGAGACGTGGATACTTGCGGCATCCGCGGCATATTTATACCCTCCAAGTCCGCATAAATCACCCCTTCAGGATTGGGTTGCTGTGGTAGGCAGATACAAATTAACAGTCAAGATTAGTTAACGTCTCCTGCTGATGTTAATAGGGAGCTGAAGCAACCAATACGGCAACGCAAAGGAAAACGTCACTTTAAAATGACTTCACAATCTCTTAAACTTCTTGACGATTATTCCGACTCGTTTAATTTGTCTAATGTAGCTGAACTATCCAGGAGCTGAATTTGCAAGGACGGCGTTCAGTTCAGGGAGAAAACGAAAATTCACCGTCGTGTTTTCACGTTCTGCACAAAACTTTCAGTTCGATCATTTCACGTCGTTGTTTTGAGGAGGACGGCAAATAAATGTACCAAAAAGTATAACGCACTTGCAGAGTCACTGTTTTGCTAATCAAAGCTACTGTTTTGTGACGTTCTCGTCAGCCGTTGCCGTCGTGTTTGCTTAAGGTCCCTACTGACACAACCACAGATTTACCAGACTTTGAAATAGTTCTTTTGTTTTAAGGGCCCGGCTAAACGGAATGAAGTTCATTAACTGCCGAACACAAGTTTGTTGAACGACGCTGACTGAGGTGGCCAAACGAATTCAGCGTGTTGATCGCGTTTGCCACCCTTTTGAGTGATTTTGAATGTTGAACCGGCAATTGTTCAACACTGTTCCACATCCCGGCCAAACGAACAAACACGGTTTTTTTTTAACATTGTTTTTCACACCTGAGAACAAAAGAAAAGTTGAATAGTCTTCAATCGACAGGTGGCAACATCATTCAACAGGGTGACTGAACGCGTTCAACAATTGCGCAGTACTCTCCTTGGTGATATTACGTTTATTGCCGCACATGGTGGTTCTCCCAGTTTAAAAGTTGCAGAGTCTAAACTAATTCCGAAAAACATGGCTCCTAATTTTTGTACAGTTTAAGCAACCATACAAATGCTGGAGAAGTGCGTACCGTTAATTATGCCGTACTATAGTGCTCATTCAGATAATGTTTACTGATAACAACATTCTCGTGATACTCGTATTCTACTCTGCTCTTGAACCCCGAACATTTGCTATTGAAATGGACCCTGAACGTAGAACGTTCCTGTGATACCGTTTGTTACTCGAGAAAAATAAGAATGACATTTATCATGATTTATAAACCGTCTATTTTCTCCAGTTAAACTCAGGAGCTTGGGAGTGAAAGAGGAAACAATAAATATTTCATTCTGGAGGATTAACATTCGACTCTATGGATAGAAGCTTCGCTCAGGGATAGTCTCACAAGAACACATGAGTGCAACCCACACAGTTGAGTGATCAGACCCGACCTCTCCCCCCTCCCCCACGTTTTCCGCATTTTTGGTGACGTTCACTGACTCTTGCAGACTATCTTCTTGCTCAACTTTACCCGAGCGAAAAGACGCATTTAAGTCTAGAGAGAAATGAACCTATCCACGACCATACCTTCTTTATAGATTTCTTTGACTTGTCGACTTGTGCGTAAGTATCGTCTGACTGCTTCTTCGTCTGAGATTTGTCCACGACAGAATTCCCAGGAGACTTCTCCTCTTCTTTCTTTCTCTTGCTCTTCTTCTTAGACTTGTCTACAGCAGCATAAGTCGGAGGGGCTGCTGCTACCTGCTGATTTGCAGCTGCCTCATGTCTGTTTGCGTCTGGTTTCTGCTGTCGGACAGCACCATCTGTTTCTTTTGCAGGTGCCGGTCCTGATTCTGCATATTTTTTGTTGACTTGGGCATCAGTATTACCCTCAATGCCAAACTGGACATCTTGTCTGGAACTGAAATATCCAATCAATAAGCGCCTGTTACACTCGGCAGTTGGAATTGCATGTTACTGATATGAAGAAGAAACAAGCTGGATGAAATTTTTGATGGAGTTTTAAAAACACAAAGTCGGCCAGAAAAAAGATTATTCTACTGAGTTTTAAAAACAAAAAGTCAGCAAAAAAATTAATAATAAAAAGATAGCGCTTCCTTCCTTTCGCATTTGCATATCGATGTGCAAATGCAGACATTTTATGGCAAGTCCTTGACTCAGGCGTCCTGCGAAATAAACAAGCTTCACTATATCATTAAAAATGGAAAAGATAAATATTGCCACAGCGAAATAAAATGCAATTTTCTTATTCTTTAACAGGAAATTACCAAAACTCTCTCAGCAATGGTCGTAGAACAGGCACATGCTCCTTGTCAGTTGTTTACGCATGCACTTTCAGGGAACTCCGTTTTCAGAGGCCCAAACACGTAGCAAACGTTTTTTTACCGATACAAACGTTACGTCTTTTTCAGCTGTTCAAACTATTTTGCTTTTAATATGCGTTTTCACCTGTGCCCACGCTTCAACAACCAAAACGCTGCGTGCGTTTTCGAAAGTCTCCGTTTTCACCATTCCACACACTACAGCGTTTTCAAAACAATGCAGTTTTCTCCATCCACACTGAAAACGGTAAGTTGACTTGCGAAACATAGCATGAGCACAACCATAGGCGTGAACATAGGCATAAACATGAGCATGAACACAGGCACGAGACCATAGGCCGGCATAAGCATGGACAAAAGCGTAGGCATAGCGATAGTCATAAGCTTGAGCGTAGGTATGAGCACGTGCCTAGGCTTAGGCATGAGCATGAGCAAAATCACAAGGAGAACGTAGACTACTTTTTCTAATTATTAATAAGAGACGAAAAGCAAAAACTTCGTTTCCTTATGTTTATGCCGCAGTGAAGTACACATAAGTCCTTCTCAGGACTATACTCACCCGGACGATCATAATTTACCGACTTAACATAAGAAACAGTATAAACACTTTCAATGTGCTTCTGCTTAAATCACCTGTAAAGACCAGTGAGGCAATTTAAAAATTAATCAAGATTCATGCCAGAATAATGACGGCACAAAGTTACAGTGCAGCCTCACCCCTGGGCATAAGGTATAAAGCATGCGGGAACGCTGACCCACACCTCTTTATTAACGACAGAACGCTGTTACAGCAACCATATCACCTATGCTTCGGTTTGCTAAACGACGCTGCTGAACATCACCGAATTAGTTAGTTATTTTCCAGAATTCAAGTGTAACATTATTCAACATTTGAATACAACTTTGGTGTATGACGGTCAACTACGTGGCCAATGAATTCAACACTGTTGTTCATAGCTGCGAAAAAAAATGAATCAACATCATTAACCAGGGTGGCCAAACGTGTTCAACATATAAGGGATATTACACGGCGGCGCGAAGATATGAATTTTATTTTCGCGTAGCTAAAACAATATTACGAACGAGTGCATCGAGTAAAATATTGTTTTTTAACCTCGAGAAAATAAAATTCATATCTTCAAGTCGCCGTGTAATTTTCTTTCATTATAAAGACAAGAGAATTCTTTCGCAAACAACAGTGTAAAAGCAGAAAATGACGTCATCGATATCCTCACTAGTAAGGATATGGAAAATATGCCACTCGAGTCCCGGATGAAGTTTTATATGAAGTATACGAGTGGTCAATTTTCAACCATAACACTCTTGTCTATATAATAAAATGAGTTTAACAATGTTGAACGGTGTTGATTGGAAATATTGAGCCCGGTTGTCCGTGCAAATGTCAGTTTCCACTGCCGGTACTTCACTTTCGATGCAATTGTGATGACAAAGCAGCAACATCCTCGTCCCCAGTGCACTGTCCGCGCGGTACCGCCATTTTGGTAGCGAAGATGGCGAGGTCCTCTAAAACTTGATACTGTTCTCCTATCATCTTTTAACCCTTAAAGCCTTAGCATAGTTGTACAAATTCTCCTTACTGGTCTCTATACATCTTAAGTATTAGTTGGGAGAACTTAGTAAAACATCAAGACAATTTGTCTTTACTGATCATTTCGTTAATTCTCATGACCTTTAAGTGCTAAAATGCACTGATATGATGAGGTAAAGTTTGATACTGATAACTATTGGGGCTTAAAAGGTTAAAACCGCCCTCGCAAGATTTTGATTTCACGTAGGAAAGTCTCAAAGTAATAACATACTAGTTCACCATTTACCAAAAAATACCGAAATGGAAGTGAAAAGCCTTATTTGGATTGCCCCGACAGAAAATTTTCAACACAAAAGATCCAAAATTCCCACATGGGAATATGCGAACCATTTTCATTTTCTACCATTCCTTGTTCGTTCCCAAATTCTTGACCGTTTGGATGGGTCCCAGTAAGGTTCTTGGCTTCTCGAGTAAATGGAAAAAGAAATCTCTCTCCAACGGGAATGTCAGTTCCGAGATTTTGCGTTTCATAAACACAAACTATGAGCCAACCGCTTTCTTTGAGTAAATGGTAAACCACCCAAACTTTCTTAATGGTAAGTTTCTTTCCATTATATGCGCACTGCGTTAATACGTGCATATGGTATCAATATGAATAACGGAACACGTACGCATTGAATATGACACAAGGAAGTGGAGTTAATCAGCATTTATTAGGCACTAATTAATGTTGGTTACATGATTAGACTACGAAAAAGCATTACTGAAAAGCATTAAACAATAAGAAAAAAGTGTGGCAGAAGACCTTCACAGCGCGAGAGAAACTAAAAAACAACAACAAGCTGTTGGCACATTAAACTGGATTGTGTTCTCGATGGATGCAGAGCATCAACTCCGCTGTATTGGTTACCAAACTAGCTTCTCTAATGGCGACGTTAAGGGTGTTCAAAACTGAGTAAAATGAAATAGAAACACTTAAAAATATTGACAAATGTCGTCCTCCCTTGCCGTTTTTGTTTGGGGTATTTGAGGGTAACGATAGCGGCTTCTCAAGCTAGCATTGCGGAAACAAAATTCTCTTTAGAAGACTGCGATCGTAACCCTCAAAACGACCCAACACAGAACAACAAAGGACGACAACGCGTTCATATTTTTTAGTGTTGTTATGTCACTTTACACACCCCTACTTCGTCCTTACAAAAGGTTAATTTGATAAGCGAGGCACAGGACACGACTCACAGGACACGAGTCAACCAAGATGGTAAGCCTGTGATTCCATTTTAGCAACTTTCCACGTTAGACACATCTTCCCTTACAAAGGCGACTGCCACACATTTTACCCTGTTGTATGTTGATCTTCAATCTCAAAAATCAAGCAGGGTTACATGGTTAACTGATTAATACAGTATGATGGGTTACAATATTAAAATCAAAGATTAAATGATTGACGTAACTTTGTTAATATTAGTTACGACTGAAGTTAGTTTCACAGGGCAGGAATTTAAGCAATGACCACTGTTTTCTTCATAACCATATTGTATTGGAATCCGATACTCTGTGATTTGCGTTCGACACGACTTTTTTTCCTTTATCCTTAGCAACTCAAATCGAAACAATCGTTTGCTCAAAAATGAAATTCACTTCGTTAATGAAATTCCCCTCAAGTTGTCTGGCCAAGGCCATTAAAACCTTAATATGCCGACTAGCTTTTTAGTCCCCATTGCACGATTTATTTAAGACAATCTTGGGATGGCCATTACATGCGATTGATTCCAAACTGATGCAAAAACAATCAAAACCACTGAATGAAACTTAGTCCGAAAAAGAATAGTCAAAATCGGGGGCAAAACTCCCACGTTTTCTTGACCAAACAGTCTTATATCATTGCTTAACAATTTTCCTGCCTGAGAAACTAACATGGATACTACAAAGCGTATGCATCAATCGACGTTAAACGTCTTGTCGATACCGAATAACATTTAAGTGTATTATTACCCATAAAGCTACAAAACACTTTTATGTTTCTACTGAGATCTTACAATACTTGCGTAACAGGTGTACAACGCAACCGAATCGTTCAGTATTTCTCAACAGTGGAGGTTCTTCTCTCTCTGCAGAAACATTGAAAATGTTTTCTCTTGTTTAACTGAAATCCTACAAACCCTGATGTTTTGACATCATATTAATTCCCATTGTAACACACAAACACAACTCATACAAAACATTCTTCATGTTTCTTCATAGTTCTAGAAACACTCGCGTTTGCAAGGGATAAAGCACGAATTCTTACAGAGTCGTGCTTCTGTTACTCTAAAGAAACATCCAAAATGTTTTATATGGCTACAATACTAAGGCTATCTTGATGTTTTGAACATCATGTGGAAAAAAAATCTTAAATTTTGGATAATTGTTTTCCTTTTATCGTTAAGAATCCAACCAAGTGCATGTCCGAAAGGAAATGCCACAAAATCTGTAAAGTTTAAATTCCATTGCAAGTAAACTCAAAAATACAAAAGCAAAGATGAGCCATTTTTTCACTAGTAAACGCAACCGTTAGAGTAAAAACTTCAATTTGTTCTTGTCAAAACATTCTCTTACAATTTCACGAATGGCTTAAAAGAAAAGTAAACAAATACAAACGGGAAGAATGGAGTGTATTAAAAAAATGTATACAAACAACAGAACCAAAGAGTGAGATTAAAAAACTGAATGTATAAAACAAAACTAATGACGAAGGTTATTTTGACAAGACCTCCTCTCTAGGGACCCCTGAAATTCCTCCCCTCTCCCCCTCGAATTTTTCCGCTTCACCAATCTCATTCCCTAATGAAAGAGGGGTTTGAAAGGACACGAAAATAATTTTTTGGGAAACTTATAGACTTAAGCTGAGCTTTTTTCAAAATGGACAAAACACAAAACAAAAGACAAATGTTTTCAAATCTCAATAATTCTTGGGCACTTTGATGATGGTTCAAAAGGAATCAAGGAAAACGTTACAGGTAAAATTGCTGTGTACACCCAACTACATTTTGGATAGGCAAGTGTGCTGGACTTCTATTTTTTTGTTTGTTTTTTTTTTCTTCGTTTTGTTCTACTTTATACTTGCCAAATACTGCAAACAAACGTACTGAAAATTGTATAATTGAGGTCCATTTCGGTACATCTGGACCCTAAATTCCCTCAAATTCTTATCCTCGTTTCTATTATCTACATTATATATCATGAAATTTAACCAATTAATGAGTATTCTCCAAACCACGTGGCTTTCCAGACAGGTAGATATCTCTACTGTCCTTTGCATTTAGCTGATACAAGAATTGCTATAACCACTGGATGGAATGCAACTCCATCGTAGGTTTTCTCCGACACTTTCGTGGTTATGTTAGTACCCATTTACGCGCTTAAGTGAAGGCACAGTGTGAAGTCCCGTCTTGCCTAAGACGCCTGGGAAGCGACTCACCCACTAACTTAAACAAAGCATAAGATTATGCAGACAAACAGATTTTAAATATACTGGGATAGCTTAAATACTAACTAGTTCACGCGTCTCCAAACAAACAAGTTTTCTTTCAAAACCTAGTCCAAAAGAGGTACGGACGAACTAATGTTAAATAAACTGGTTAAAAAGCGTCGAAACAAGCAAGTTTTGTGTCTACACCTAATCCATGACTTGACTAAGAGAGGTACCACTACAAAATCTGCATATGTGAGCAGTGATCGCGAACTTGTCATCAACTAGTTCCTAGACCCTCATGAACAAGGCCAAAAACCCTACTTTGCTTTGTTCCTTAAAATCACGAGCTGCGATTATATGATGGTTATATATGTGACCTAAGACGTTAAGAAGTGCACTGTTATCCCCTACAACGAAAAACCCCATTTAAGTGAATATAGACCAGCGGCAAGACAGAAAAACGTAAATCGTGAAGCATTACAAAAAACAGTGAAATTTCGAAACAGAAGAAAAACGTCCCTAGGCAACTTTTCATGACGACGAAACCATGGAGAATTAGAGACATGGACTGTCTTTGCTTTTTATGCGTAGATAACCAAACGCTTTGTTCTAACAATGTCGACAATACGCTGTAGTGAGACACTGAAAAAACTTGGACCTTTCTGACATTTCAGAACCATAGAAACTGAGCGACACGGACAGTTTGCCTTTTTGTTCAAAACAGATGGTATGAGATTAGACAATTTGTCCCCCTGTATATTCTGCCGAATTCTTTGTTAGAGCTGATTTCGATAATGGCTGTTATGACACAAATACTGTCTACGACCCACTTTTGGACCTTTCTGGCTACGCAACTTCTAAAACTTGACATTTTTCCGACTCGGACTAGTCCTTTTCCACTTGCAGAAAGTCATGAAACGGGTGCGGTTAACAAAGCAATTCAAAAATTATCAAATTTAGATGCCGCTCTTAGAAAATGAGGACAGAAAAATGTACATTCTACACAAAATAACAAGTCATCGAGATACACTCAAGAATACATGGTGATAGAAAGTATAATTAGATTTGAAGGGGTTAGAAACTAATTAGAAAAAAGCAATAACAATAACAGTGCTTATAAAAATATTTCACGCATAATCTATAATTCTAATTACTATTTACTAAATCTATAAAAATAAGCAAGCCATAAAAAGACTGGTTCTACTTATAGAAAAACTACTAGCGCACACCTATTTCAATTAACGTTTTCGAATTTCAAGCCTGTGCGACAAGATCCCCAGCAAGGTGATATGGGTTTTTGATGAAACCAGTAATGCCTCGCTCGAATAGAAAAGAAAGCACGACAGGAAACGTTTATAGTGTTTTCTAAGCCCTTTTAGCCCCAATATCAACATCCATATTCTCCTCAGTGTTCCCCATATATTTTCTTATGGTACTAGTTGGGAGAATTTGATGAGACAACAAGACATTTCATCTTGGGTGATCATTTTCTTTATTCTTGTGACCTGAATGTTTGATAAAGTAGTGATATTGTAAGGAGAAATTAGATGCTTGTCACTGTTGGGGCATTAACCGTCCTATAGCACTCAATACCGTGAAACGCACACCTCTCACAGCTAGCCATACCACCTTTTTCGTCGTACAAGCTTGAGATGTTTATCCGACAACATTAATTGAAACAGCTGAACAACTTTTTGAAGGAAGAGTAAAGAGTAAACACTAGACCTCAACCTACATTGGTGTATTCCTGTCTTCTCCTCCAGCACCATCCTCGTCTTTGTTTGCACCTTGCGGCTGCAACTCGGTACCTTGATTGCTATCGCTTTTAGGTAAGGTAGCCTCCCCCTTCAAAAACTGAGTGATGTCTGCATATTGCGTGTTTTCATACGGTTCTGGCCTCTTGATTGGAGGCAGAGGTTGGGGTGAAGTGGACACTGTTGGCATGGGACGTGGCACATTTATATCCTCCAAGTCCGCATAAATCATATCCCCAGGCTTGGGTTTCTGTAAATCAAAATACCTTTTAAATCACTTCGTCGTACGTAGGGGTGAGAAAATTTAGTGAGTAAGGCCCGGGTCAAACGTCGAAATTAACATGCGACGAACTAAATTGGGCCAGTTACGTAAGTTTATGTTAAGTTCCCCGTTTGACTTAGTTAAGTTCGTCCGACTGTATTTGGATCGACCAACACATTCTATCCGTCTGCTTCAGACGCCTCGATATTGAAACATTTGAGACTGAGCATGCGTATTCATTGTGTTTTTGGCGCAATCCAACAACAAAATATGTTTGCATCATATGCAAAATTCCTTTTGTAATAAATGCGCGACTTTCGAAGACAATGAAGAAACTCCAGGATGGGTGGCGGGAAGAACGTAGGAGTCGCGCGGGCTAGTCACTCTTTTAAACACTAAAAAGAGAATCAAGTTTTAATACTGCAGTTAAAACTATTGGCTTAAACCGTGAGTCTTAATACAGAGGTATTTTTGTAAAGGTTATGACTATAGCAGATCTTAGAAAGACCTACTGGAAGCTAAAAAGAAAAATGTGGGTAGCCACGCATTTTTCAGAGATAAGTGAGCAACCATAATTCTAAGAAAAGCTTTAAAATACAAAGAATGTATGCGTGATTACCCCCAGTTTTCTCTTTGGATTCTGATACAACTTGCTAAGATCTGCTTTTTCCACGTAGTTATAAACCGCACAAAAATGCCTTTGTACTAGTAGGTAAATTCCTTAAGAAACCCGAATATCTCGGACCAGACACAAGATGTGAAGAACGTATGCGCAGTAACAAAAGGGCGCACCGTCCTTAAAAGGCTAAAACACGCGCGTGACAGTCGTACAAGCTCGTCGCTATTTTTAACAACAAAGTCGCAACATGAGCATTCGTCGGTTTTGTAAAAAGATGAGCACTTTCTGCAGTACATAACGTCTTCTTCTCGGGTTACGAAGCGTTTTCACCGCCAAACATCGCTTCCGCACGTCTCGCGCCATTTCGATTTTTTTTAAAATCCCACTGACCAAAAGATTCGTTTTTCCTCTGTATTTAGTTCGATATTTGACCCAACGGTCGAACTAAATAGCAATTTGGGTCGACTCAAATTGCAATTTAGTTCGTCGCACGTAAAGTTCGACGTTTGACCCGGGCCTAACAGCACAAATCACCGTTCACGTCACATTCTTAGATGATAAATTAAAAAACAGGGTGCATGTATTTAAACTGCAGAAAATATAAAAATTCAAAAAGTACAATTTTTACTAACACACATATCTTCGTAAAAATTGCGAATTCAAAGTTCTATATTTCCTCGAGTTTAAGTGAGGACTCTACGAAACTTTATAGTTGTACGCTAAATCTAGCATCGCAAATCTATTACTGAACCTAGTTTTATGTTTTACGCAGTGTTTGAAAGTCAGGCTAACCGCGAACTGTGCTATTGCACTCTGTTCTGTGATCCTGTTTTTACCAGTTCCTTTCTGTGGTGATGTTCATTTTTCTGTATAAGGGATATTCTCCTTTTGAGTAGATGAAATTCTAATGTCTAAGAGTTGTCAAGCAGTACTTTCATTTAGCCCTGGGACATTAAAGTTTTGATTCTGTAGATGAATGCTATAGTGCCACCATCACATGGGAAATACTGAGAAGTATTTTCCTGAGGTACCCCTTATAAGGCTGAACACGAGTTATTCAAAGTTGTTGAAATTTTACAGCATTACCATTCCCCGTTATATGAGGGTTGCTGAGGGTAGTTTTCTGTGGGCTATTCATAAAGCTGCTAGCCTGAGAAAACAGCTGACATTTCACGAGGTTGCCACTTGAGCCCTCGCAAAACGACGTCTGAGTAACGAGCGCAGAAATTCCTTACTAATGACGTGCACTACCCAGATCTTGGTAGTAATTCTGATTGGTTGAAATTTTCTTTCTAGCAATCAAGCAATCAAGATCTGGGTAGTGCACGTCATCAGTATGGAATTTCTGCGCTCGTTACTCAGACGTCGTTTTGCGAAGGCTCAAGTGGCGACCTCGTGAAACCTCGGCTGTTTTCCCAGGCTATAAAGCTGCCCAAGGTGGTTTTCACATTTGAGTCTCTAAATCACAAACTAACGAGCCTTCAAATGAAAGCTGATGATAAGCAACCATTTCGGCACTGATACTGTGCTTTTGTGACCACAGAAATGGAGGCCGTAATTCTGTTTGCTATTTGACGAAGATGAAATTTGTTCTTCATTTGCTAGGTGTCATTCGGGCCGTAATGATCGGGCTCAACTCAGCAAAAACACATTTGCGGAGACTAGGAACAGTCCCTCTTTTTTGCCAAGAAACACTCAAGCTAGAAAATGTGCGTGTGCGGGAGAAAGTTGCCGCGAAACTCATGAACATGCGAAGATGCCCGCGAACACTCTGTATTTCTGCGTGGCTACCAACTTCAGGACATGCTTGTTTTGTTCTCCTCAACTACTCCTGAGACAAGAAGGGCAAATTATAGTGTAGGATGGATGACGACGTCCTACCGATTGGCATACCTTCTTAGTTTTCTTTGACCTGTCGACTTCAGCATAAGTATAGTCTAGTTTCTCCTGCTCCTTCTTCTTGTTTTTCTTCTTAGACTTGTCGACTTCTGCATAAGTCGGAGAGGTGGCTGCTTCCTGCTGGTGTGCTGCAGCGTCAGATCCATCTGCGGCTGCCCTCTGCTGTAGTGCAACAGTCTCAGTTCCGTTAGATCGCGGTCCTGTACCTGCATACCCGTGATTGACTCGCGAATAAGCATTATCCTCAGCACCTAACTGGCCTTCTTGTCTGGAACTGAAAAATCCAACCATTAGACGCTTGTTACACCAAGCAACGTGCAATGTGTGTTGCTACTTTCGGCTGGAAACAAGTTGCACGAGATACACTGACCAGTTAAAACATTACAAGACATGAATGGAATTGAAACCGCGGAAATGTACTTGAGACCTTGACCCAGGTTACCGAACACGACGCATCACTTCTACCCATTGTCAGACAAAAACAATCGTTAATTTAAACTTCTTCGTGCAACGTTTTTACATCCAAGATATTCTGGCTCAAAGTAATGCAAAGTTGTGAAACAGAATCACTGAATCCAGCCTTTTACCGAAAATCTCAATACTTCCTCCGGTCAATACAAGTAACACAGAGCTTACTTACATTCCCACACAAATTACGACAGAGCGTAAATGATTACTTAGATTTCCGTGATAACGATGTACTTGGACACCTATAATTTAATGCAAAACCAGGAAGGAGGCGAGCGGTAACGAGCACTAGCGTCTCGTGAAGGATGTTATATCCCACCATACATTTAGTAAAAACAAAATTAAAATGCACAAGACTAAAAGGTTACATTGTCAAATGTGAAGAAATTAACGTAGGTGGCATATATACAGCAATAACATGATGACATGAAGTCGTCGAGACGTCATGTAACGTTTTCATCGTTAATTTTTCTTTTAAATTGTTCATCGAAATCGATCCTTACTCAAGCAATCGCAAAACTTATCAGTCTACACACTGTCACTGTGGTAACCAGAGCTATAAAAGGCTATAACAAGTATATTGAGGGCTCGATTATGCTTTAGTACAACATGCTATGACAAGGTTTGGTAAATGACACTGCGGATCATTTAAAATACCCAATCGTTTTACTTAAATATTCTTCAGAATTTTGGCCCTAAAACAATGAATTTCAACGCGGCAATTATATAATTTCTTACGTGGAATGCGAAAGCAATTTCTTTTGAGTATCATAGTGAGATTTTTTAGCATCAAGCACAAGCGTTATAGTGAAAAAAGTGAACATAATGTGAACACAAATTGTGAACACAAATTTTTTACCCTGAGAAAGTATCACTTCTCAGTTGTAACTCATGAAACATTTCCAGGCTTCGTCATTTTAATAGTTTGTAATCTATAGTTTGAGGTTGAAACAGTACTCACAAAGCTTGTTGTTCCTCACTTTCAGAATGGTGAACTTCATGTTGAAAAGGTACATTTACATAAAAATTAAGGACGAGAAAAACAACACGTTAGAAGACAGCAGTAACATATAACCAGTAATTAGGCAATGTACGGTTTCACGTTTTTGAAAAAATTGACGTGTAAAACCAGTAAGAACAATCAACAATATGTGTAGTCTGTGCCCAGACATCCCCTGATTTGTTCCCTTGCTAAACAGGGTAAAAGAAGAAAACAAAAGAACTCTGCGTGCAGGCTTCAAATGTCAAGCCTTGATGCCATAAGACATAGATTAGAGGCTTCAGTTCAGCTTGTGGACTAGCCACCTTTGCCACATACAGAAGGCTGACTAGCCATAATACAAGATGTTCCAAACACTAGAGAGAGTAATTTATTAGGACACCCGACGCCTTTATGGTCTGCTTACTCACTTTTAGCGTCCTTTCTTCTGCACTTTCTCTTCTTATGCACACACCAAGTCACAACAGCAACGATGATAGCAAAAACCACAACTCCTCCGATTACAGCGCCAATAACTACCCATGGAGGACCATCTGAAAATGAATTATAAAATGGGTGAGGTTAGTCAGGCTAGAAGTCTGACAGCAGGGCTTGTTTGCCCCAGTCCAGTTTCGAGTTCACCAAGACCATTGAATAATAACAATAACACTAAAGACGCATTTTTACAGGGTTAGTCTCAATCTGAAGTAAACAGTAGACCAATACCCGCACTAAACTGCCGAATTCTAAAGTAAAACAATACAGAGAAATGAATAGTTGATCTTCTCACTGACATAAAGTTAAGAGAAGTTGACTGAAGTTAAGAGAAGCTTAGTGACAAAACAAGTGAACCACCGTTGAATATCAAGAAATGTAAAAACGGCACACTCACTTGACGGAGCTGGAGTTGTCGTTGCCTTCTCCTCTGTTGTGACAGATGTAGTAGACGTAGTAGACACAACTGTAGGTGACACAGGAGGAGTGATTCCGGGATCCACTTCTAAAATTTGCAAAGAGCTTACTGCGTATGGACCAATGGTTCCTCTTTCCACAGCACTTCTCAATTCAGAAATCCCTTCATCCACGGTGACAGGAATTTTAAAGTGCAGCGCAAAAAAGACAATTACACAGCCATTCCTGTGATCGTAAATCACAAAACGTTAGGCAACTTAATTGGCATGAAATTCACACAGAAAAAGCCAAAGACAGTATGCTACTGACCCGAATTTCCGTGGTTCTATGCCATTATAGTAAATGTTATTCTCATACTCTTTGTCAATCTGAAAGGGAAATGTATAGCAAAGTATATTAAGGTGCTTCAATTTAACAGCATCCTTTTACTGGAGAAACAATTTAAAGTTTCATTTTGCAATGTGCAAAATTATCAACGCTACAGGAAAGCACTGTTCAGGGGAATCAAGTTTCAACAAACAAACTAAAGGATTCTATTCCAAACTGCAAAGCCACAGCCACCTTGAACAGCATTAACAAAAGAGCACCACAGGACAGCATTACCCAGTGTCTTTCATTTTTAATGGTCACACTGCAGGATTTCGTTCACAGACTGGACAAGAATTGCAATTGTTAGAACACCATGACATAATTCCAAGGATAGTTGATCCTTAGTATGAAGGGTTTAACCAAAAACAAAGATCACGTAGACAACGTAGGCTGTTAATATTTCCATTGCATAGGAAAATGGGGGGGGGGGGGGGGGGGGAGGGTAACTAGCTCTGGACTATGCGATAGTATGCCTCATGTCCAAACAGATTCTTTTAGAGGACTAGCTTTTTTATGTGTCTAATGCAAAACAAGCGCTACCTGTTGACAAAGTCTCACAGACATGTGAATAGTTCATCAACATAACAGGCATTACAGCTTCCATGTGAGAACTTGAATACAACAAACAACCGGGAACAAAACAATCACACGCTTTCGTTGACTTTTGTGTGCTCTCAAGCTGACTCTCGTCAGCCCTCGTTTAATTTGCCCCGCCTTTACAGTAATACCGTACAGCACTAAATCTTGCCGTGCGGGAGTTTAATTTTGCGAATGGGCGATTTTTTGTGTTTGCAGGAACTAATTTGTGCTATTGTGGAAGACTGGTTTTTCTGCTGGGATAAAATTTTGCGATTTTCAGAAAGTCGCCTTTAATTGGAATAACAACATTTTGCAGGTACAGTACAGGTGAAACAACCTGCAGATGTAAAACACATTTATCAGTTAATCAACGGAAAACTGTAAAGCTTTTAGAAGCAGAATACTTGTAGTAGTGCATCGCCTGCACATTTTTTTTTCTGGATGTCTTGTTTCTAATTTCATTTTGTTTCTGAACAAAAGACACGTTTGAGAAAATGGGCACCACCACGATTTTACATGACATGTAAAAGTTAATTGATGTCTGTATAGTTTGTATGTAACTTCGACAGGGGAGTAAATTTTTTGTGGAGAAAAATTTTTGCGGTAACTTATTTTTTGTTGCATGAACTTTTTTGCGGATCGTGAAAAAAGCGCAAAAACCGCAAAAATAAGAACCCGCAAAGGAGCCACACGGTAATAGAGGTTGATCTGTAGGAAAATAACGTTGTCACGAATCTGCTCTCATTGAGACTTTTTGAACGGCATAACCTTTCAAGATGGTTTTGTGGGCTAGAAAATATGTCTGGAAAAGGCGTGCCAACTTCTGGAGTATACCGTGTGGCACTAATTTTTGCGGGTTCTAATTTTTGCGATTTTTGCGGTTTTTTCGCGAGCCGCAAAAATTAGTTCCCGCAAAATGAAGTTCCCGCACAAATTTACTCCAGTTTTAAGTAAACGTCTTCGTTTACTTAAAACGTCTCTTTCGTCCTGCAGAAGCAAAACGACGAAATTACAAACAAAACATTCAGAAATAAAACGATGAAATTGCAGTCGGCCCTACACGATAAGTATTTACGGTTGCTGCTAACTAAAACGTCTTACTGGAATTAAAGAACCGTCTGAAGATACTCGGCCTGAGGATGAAGACGAAAACAGGTCTGAAGGAGAAAATGCCATAGAGTGACATTGATTAATCTGTTTTACATTCGCACGTTGTTTTATCTGTATTTCGATTGATTGAATGCGACTTCCAGGAAATCACAAAAATTAATTCTCAGCAAGAGAAAACCAGTCTTTTCCAATCGCAAAAATTAGTTCCCGCAAAACACAAAAAATCGCCCAACCGCAAAAATAAACTCCAGCAAAAATTGAGTGCTACACGGTTATGCTAAACATCGAAGACTGAGGTATGTTGCAGCTACATTGATCCGTGTCAATAACGTACAACTTTCGTCGTGCAAACCAAGACAGTAATGGTCAAATACTTACCCCTTTCTGAAGTGGCCTGAAAAATTGTCTTGCTTCCGTGCTATTTGGCTTTCTGTACGTCACAATATAAGTAGCGTTTGTTACTTTCATACTTCCGTGAAGTAGGTTTGCTTAAAGAAAAAAAAACAGACTTTTGAACAATGGAATGGCTCACTCAGACTCATGCACTGAGTGCATTGCATGAGTGCAGCGCACTAGTTTCCAGCTTTTATAACATCAAACAGCTAGGAGTATTCATGTTTTAAAGTATTCTACTTTCGAGCAAATGGCAAAAACTGTCAATACGTGGCTGCCGTATTTCCGAGCTATCTCTCTAACTGTACTAATGGCAGACAAATGTTTCTTGATATCCTACTAAATAAATTTGTGTGTGTGAAAACCATCCTTCTGACTTCATGTTACGTGACAGAAAATGAACAGAAAAATACAGAGAAATAACTTACTTTTAACGTTAACTAAAACAGTGAAGGTGTCATTCTCCAGCGAATTATTCGCAATACAAGTATAGTTTCCAGTATCAAAAAGGCTAAGACGAAGGAGATGTTTGTTAGTAATTTTATCTCCACTGGTCAAATTCCTCCAAACAATGTCTGGACTAGGCTTTCCTTCTGCTTGGCATGTAATGTTGTCATCAACCTCTGCGTCTATTGTGGCATTTTGAGGTTCTGTTATCTTTGGAGGATCTGAAAACAATGAAAAAGATATGACATAACTGCCACAGATATGCCATGTCAGATAACATAACTGATTATATCATATCTAATATATATATCTTATTAGACGGTTTAGTGTGTAGTATCGTGGGATATTTTTACGAGTCGCGCCGTATTTTGGCGAGCCCGTAGGGCGAGTCAAAATACAAGAGACGAGTAAAAATATCCCACGATACTACACACTCAACCGTCTAATAAGGGATTTATTATTCAACTTAGCTACAAAATGGGAAAGTGGTTTAGAAACTGTCTGAGTTGCGTGACAAACTAACGTGACTTTTGAGCAGCGAGTGAGCGCGCCAGCGGGGTCAGGTTTCGCGCGCTTGACGTGAGGTTGTTGTTGATTGGTCAAAAACGAAAACTTGTCAAACCTGTCAATCGAGCGAAGCGTCGGGATTTTATTTCAAACTTGCAAGGAAAACAAAGATGGAACAAGGCAAAACTGAATTATTTTCGGGTTTACAGTTAGATGAACAACAATGTTCTTGGTCGCCGAGTAAAACTACGAAAAGAAAGAACTCGACAGAACAAACAGAACTCGAAAGTCAAGTCAAACAAAGTTAAACAGCACTTCAAGCTCAGTCATCTTCGTCCGAATCACTAACCACGGGTCGTTTTGGAAGAGATAGCGGTGGAGATTTCTGACCAACAACAATTATGCATTTGTTGAAGACAGCTCCTGAGAAAAGATGGGTTCTGTTTCCTGACTTTGACAAACAAATGACATAAAAGATTGTTAAGTTCCTCGGCGGGAATTTCTTCAATGGCCCTTGTTTCTGTAACGGACTTGAGGTCAGTTTTTGTCTTTTCTGTTGTATTTTAATACGTTTCGATTTTCTTCAATAAATAAAGAAATTTCACTGTCGTCTAGGTCAATGCTTGTCTCTAGGATCTCGTTTTCGTTAAAAACCTCAAAATTTGGTAAGCATTCATTGTTTTCTTCCGGAAAACGACTGTTTCGGCCGTTTTTTCATCGTTCACCTTGTAAGCCTAATGCCTGACGCGGCATTTGTAGAAAACCTGTCAAACCGGTCTTCTGGAGTACAAATAACGTGGGATATTTGTACTCGTTTTGGGTGTTATTTGTACTCTACTGAATGCAGTTGAATAATAATAATACTTAATCCTCGCTGACCTTAAAAAAGAAATGTAAAAAAGGAAAGATCTAACATTTTCAACTGGGACAGCTGCTCAACGGGCAGCACCAACTGAAACGAGATCTGGTCAATCCTTTTCATAATTTACAATATAGGATTTCACTGACAGACACGCAGATCGTGCAGAACCGATGACTTTTTTTTTTTTTGACCTTGTGGCAATTCTGCTGTTGTATGAATTTCCCAAGATAGTGTTGCAACAGGACTTAAAACAACAAAGCTTAGCACCTTAGGACTATCGTTCGCCCCTAGCCAAGTCCCGTTAGGTAAAATGAAGTTATCATCAGTGACCCGACATATAAATACGTGTGACAAACAGTACGGTTCAGTTCAGTTATTATCAATGCTTTCAGCTCTAATTCACTGTATTTTACTCGTATTTCAGTATTTCTTTTCGTGACGGGCAAGGGTCCGGCCAAAACGGCGGCTCACCGTACGAGTAGCTTCGATAATATCGTGTGGACCCTTGTCCTGTCGCGCGTGCATGTACTTATTGATGTATGTGTACAACTACTTATGTTTTCGTATGCAAGTGAGCGGAAACTTGTCCAATAAAAATGTACCTCAACTCTGTAGAGCGCATAAAACCTTCACGGGAAATCCAAAATGGCGACTGGACGAATCTTCTCATTTCACCACAGGCGACCCAAGCTCAAGATAAGAGACAAACGAAACGAACGTGACTTTATCGTATCGGCGTCTAAGGTGGTGTTGTGTTACAACGGTTTGAATCATAAAGGTTTGTATGAGAAGACAACGGATTTGTTTAAATAGTAGAAATTATTGTTGTTTGACAATAAAGTTAACTAGCCCCGTTGCCTTGTTATATTCTTTGTCATTTGCCAGCTTCTCAGGCCGATTTGAAGCCATTTTGGCGATTTAGCGATTCTCGTAGTTTCCACTGCTAAGAGAAGCTTCTATTCTCATGGGACATTGCGTGACTGTGCAAGTGTGGTAACACGTTCCACCGAGGGAGATGCATTTGCATATCAGAACAGTTGTCCCTTTTTTTAACCTGCACCTAACGGTGAAATTTCATTTTATTGTTTATTTGAATGAATTTTTTGTCTGAAAAAGCTTTTTGTCCCCATTATACTGTCTGTTTTAAGTGATAGCAATGTTTTGTATTAAAACACGTTTTGCATAAGCCCGTTGAAATTTGATATACGAAATTTAATGTTTGCGAAGTAAAATTTTCTCACGGTTCAAAGAAACCGGTTTGAGTCTCGGTCTGTGCTCATGGTTTGATAAATACGGTATTTCAAATTTATTTTTCTTTGGTTTCGAAGAGGACCGAAATGCTCACTTCTTCAAGGGTTACGCAAAAACTGCTTGCTCGGGTTTCTTATTATTTTTCTTTGATCCTTAATTGTATTAATGCCGCTAGAAAACGAAAAATGTTTGTCTGACAACACTTCAAAGCCCGGGGGTCGTATTCCTATCTATAAGCCGTATGGATGCGTCCCCCTAATATTGAAAAGTAAGGGTGTCAGTGTCCCGGTGGCACACCCCACCCAGCATCTCACAGAGTACCCCCCTGCCTCACACTCTTGGGACATCCACCAGATACTGTGCCCCACGTACTAGCGCCCCTCTTTCCAGTTTACAGCATCAACCGGATGACGACATAGAACATAATTGCATTATATGGGTAAAAAACCAATCACATTATATGGTTAAAAAAAACCAATCACATCATATAAAGGCAACACGAAAATAATTTTTGAGTCACTGAAGGGTGGCAATTCCAACGTAATATATTTTGCAAACAGAAAAAATGACCATCACATTTCTACAACAGCTCAACTACCTTAGCATGCTACTCGTTATAGAATGATTTTACGTAAACCATTAAATAGATTATGGAGTAATACTTTCCATCACTCCCTAAATATTTTGTTTTCTTTTGTCTACTTTGGTGTAATAAGAACTGACTATTACAAGTAATTTATCGGTTTAAGATACATTTCAAGTGGGAGTTTGAAATTTAATAATATATGACGACAAATGAACAACTGATCATTAAAATCTTAAGGTGTTCACCATTTAAACAACTCTGGGTGCCAGAGCGGAATGGAAGTGGCAAAGATGAGACTTTTCAACCTCTAATGTGATTAAATTCCATTCCTACTTAACAGCAGTTTTCTGGAGTCATGGTACATATAAATAGAAAAACATTGGGGTTGAAAACTGAAATGGTGTAAGCAATTGATTAGATAGTTTTGGGATCAATCACTTTAGCTTGTCGTTTCTGCTTTCCTGTTTAAAAGAAATTACAGCTAAGCACGTACAGCCACACCAGGGGACTCGCCTCAGTTAGCATCGTGTTTCAGCTAATTTTTAGTGTTTTTACACTAAAAATAAAAAAAGAGAAGTAAATAAAATACTCATTCTTGACACTGAAAAATCCGTTGATGCTCTTTCAGCTAAGACTACGCTGAAATGCAGGAGTTTTTCGTGTACAAGCCAGCATGTAAAATAATATTGTTACCGTGCTCACTGCACCACTGTTTTGAAAAGTGACACGTTTCCGTCCCCTCAAAGTCAAAATAGACGAATTCCCAGGGAGATGAAAATCACCACAAAATGGCTTGGTTAGAAATGATAAGTACCCTTAATTTAACAGGACAAAAAAGTATAGTTAACAAAATGGATTAGACGTGCAAGTTTATGTAGGAGTAGCCACCAGGAAAAAGAAGTAACACAAAAACAAAACAAAAACGTTGAATGCCAAAACCTATAGCCATAGCTTCAGGAGAGTCAAAGTGGCTGGACAGTGCAAATACACCTGAACTCACTTAAAAAAATAAATTATTACAAAAACAAAATCTGCAAACAGCTAGAACAGAATGCTATTTGGCTAGAACGTAAATGTTTGACAACACCTTTTACAAGTACAAATATAATGTTTTACCACATGCAAGAGAGGGTGACTTTCGTGACATCGCCAATAAAAATATATAACGTACATTTTCTCTCTAAAAATAATTTTCTTTTTGACCACTTGACGAAAAACTGGTTGTTTTACTACATAATGGCAAATTACAACCACAAAACTACATCTCGTTCTCATATTTCACATAAACAAGTGGTAAACTATGCTACAGTTAACACTTTCATCATACTTTATTTTAGGGTATTTACACTCATGCATTATTTCGCTACAGTCACACATTCACATTACATTATTTGTACCTTCAGTTACAAATTCATTTTAAGTACAGTACATTGGGATCACGTTCATCTTTAGAATGGGCTTTTTACACCCTTACATCGAAGTATATACTGACATTGTCTTTCAGTGAAGGGTATCTAACACTAGGTATACTCACATTCATTTATAGATGGCTCACAATTGTACACTTAACAAGTGTAAAAATTTAACACTTTCTAAATGATCAGAGGACTTCCTATTTTAAAAACAGATACACCGTACCTTAGAAGACAAGGTCGCTGTTGTGAGTCCACTACATTGCAAAGCAAACAGACTTTTAAGCCCTGTCTTTCATTATCTCAAAAATAATCTACCCCTTCTGGAGAGTGGTATACCGTTTTTCACTGGGTATCCAAACACATGCATGTGATGTGGTACACATCCAGTGATTGGTAGTTAAAGAATGAATTATTAATGACTTTGAGAAGTACACGATCTCAAAAGCCTTTAACTCGCAGCTTAAATAGCACTGCCTTAAAAGGGAGAGATCACACGAAATATATTGGTGACATATCTCTAAAGTCCTCAAGTGGGAGCCTTCATGTTAAAGACCCATTGGCACTTACCGTGATGCACTGCGCATTGTTTATTTTGATTCGACCGGATGGGCCGCGATCTTTCAAGAGGAAAAATTATAGCCTCTCATATCGAGGAGTTTGAAATATCGGTCGTAAGTAATTTTTAGTCTCAACAAGCAGCCCTGTTAGATACAAAAGCCCGTCAAACACTTTTGCGGACTTTGTTTTGGGCCTCTCAACCCGCCTTCGCGTAGCACTCGCCGAGGACATTTTCTTCGCCTCCAAAAATCCCATCCAAAAGAAAAATAATAACGCCGAAGACGCAGGAACATTGTTCCTACTTTCACCGAAAGTTTGAGATCCATGCGAACGAAATTGAAACCTCCAGCGAGCCGTGAAGTTTTCTGTATAAACAACATACTTCCAGTCGGCTTTTTTATGTCATTTGCATCGGACATAATTTCAAATGAGCACCGCCGGCGGACCCTGTTTTTAGCCACTTTCGAAACTCACATCGAAAAAATTTCGACGGCCAGAGACGCGGAAAACCTCCAACTTTCGCCGAAAGTTTTATTTTAACGCAGAACAAAACGAAGCCGCCAGCGAGCCGAGTGTACTTCATCTATATTTTTTTCCGTGCAGACAATACTTTGCTCTGGTTGATTGGTCACGTATCGATGTTAAAATTTAAATGAAATCTCACCTCACAGTAAACGAGTACCGGTACACTAAAAAGGGATAACAAACCGATTCGAGAATAAATTGCAAAATACAGGGACACTTACAGGCGATCTAATAGACTTATTTCATTTACGCGACCAAAAATGGCTTCTACCACATCACAACGCGAAATATCACGTAGAATATGTTATATATTTCATTGTACTTCACAGGTGAGCAAAATTGGCCGAACATTGCGCGATGGAACCGGATTACTTTGGATCTTTCTTACAGTCGCGATGGCTGAGTATTTTCGTGGTCCACGAAGTTCAATTACGACCGCGTTCCATTATGGAAAGTGTCAATGAGTCTTTAATGAACCGCTTTCTTGGCTCTCTGAGAGGAATCTTGAAAATTTTTTCGATCAATTCTTCCAAATTATCGGGCCAAACGTATAAGTGAGTTGTAAGTCCCAAACTATACTATGGGATCTGACACCAGGCGATAAAACTTATGGGGTAACGGCGCCAGCGGCACGGTGGTCACTCAAGCGACATGCATGTCCACAAGTGTACGCTTGAGATTCCTTGAACTAAGCAGAGTCGACGACCGCTTCACGTTTCTATTCAGGATCTATCATGTCCTGATCTCAGTTACGTTTCAATTCTTATTTTGAGCAAAGGCTGAATGCGCAAACCTACAGCTAAGGTGTTGACAGACTTCACAAGTGTCGTTTGGGACTATCTACAGATATCGTCCAATTTTAGCCAATCCTTGACAGTTGGTGATTCAGAGTTAAAATGTACTACATTTACGGTTGGGTAAGATATTGCATTTAGCGTTAATGTTTCTTACATTTATGGTTGGTACTACATTTAGCGTTGTTATTACATTTAGCGGTGATACACACGTGCTCGTGTTAAAAAATCTTGCAAGTTAACCGTTTTGAATTGTTCAGTCTGCTCAGGTTGACTGTTAAAAGTCTTGCAGCAATTTTCTTTGTGTGTAATATAATCGCTAAATACATGTGCTAGTCAACTTCACCATTAACTCGATTTTTTTTCATAAGGCAGTTGGTTACTTCTTCATGCAATATCGAAAAATCCTCATTCTTTATAAGGTTGACTTATATATGTATTTGCCAAGGACACATGCAAAGTAGTGCTTTAACCACTAGCTAATACATGATTCTGCCTTCTTCACTTAGTGTATTTGATGATGCATATACGATAAACATTACAAAATGATACGTGTCAAACTCTTTATGCGAATGGTTCACTATGGGATAGCCAGGTGATGTAGTGGCTTTGACACCCAACCCTGAAATCGACACAATTCCCTTACACAACAATGTAACTTACATTGTACAACTACCAGGCAGGACTTCGTGTCATTGTTCCCAATGCCATTCCATGCCCGGCACTCGTAGGTGCCATTTTTACTCCGTGAAATATTTGCAATGACGTGCCTCTTATTGTCCGACACATCTTCCCCTGCTTTGATCCATGCAATGTTGGGCACAGGGTTACCGGTAGCATTGCAATAAAGTGTTGCATTGTCACCCTCGATAACTGAAGTAGAACACTGTTGGTTTGTTACACGAGGTGGATCTGAAAGAGATACATGTAAACAATATACATGTAAAGCATAAGGTCACACTCTCCAAAACAAGGAGCAAAATTACAGTACAAGGACCGAAAAAAAATACGACTTTTTTCGGACATTCCTATAAATTGCACAACATGAATTTTGACTTACACTGCACATCAATTGTACATGACTTGGTGATGTTGTCCCCAATGCCATTCCAAGCCCAAAACTCATAACTGCCAGCTTGATCTCGTGAAATATTTGCAATGACGTGCCTCTTATTGTATGATACAACTTTGCCTGCTTTGATCCATGCAGTATTGGGCACAGGGTTACCAGCAGCATTGCAATAGAGTGTTGCATTATCACCTTCACTAACTGGAGTAGAACACTGTTGAATTGTCACAATGGGTGAATCTGGAAATCAAGCAATAGAAACACGTCACAACAGTTACCACAAATCTTGCAAAGGAAACAGACAAAAGTAGCACGCATCTCTTACTAGACATGCATGTAATGGTGATTGAATTGCAAGTTCGCTGGTGAACTTTCTTGAACCGAAAGAGCTAAAACGGGGTGGCGCCATTGCTCTCAACAACGTCTCGACTTAAAATAATAAAAAAAGTTTAACTATTGATTCAGGAAATCTACAAAGAAGAGCAAAAATAAGCAGACTTGCAAATAAGAACATTCAGTAGACTGGAAAGAAATACAAAACCGTTACTATATACTTGTGGGGCAACTGATGAATGCAAGGCAGGGCAGGACTTGGTGTCATTGTTCCCAATGTCCTTTCATGCCCGGCACTCATAAGTGTCAAATTCATCTCGTGAAATATTTGCAAGCACGAGCCTCTTATTGCATGACACATGCACTGTGAAAATTGGTAGATTTTGATTGGTTTCCTCACACTGCATTACCAAGCCTTATGTCACGATGAAAGGCAAGCCTGTAACCCTTTAGAACGCATTGGTATTGATAGACATAGACACATAGACACAGACATACTTTATTTGTTCACGCAGGTTACAAAAAGGCAGCCAGAGGCTGATGTGGACCTGCGATTACGATTTCTATAAAATGTCTAAGAAGAATAGAAAACATCTAAAGCGTATAAAATATCTAAGAAAAATCGCGAACCGTAGAAACGAGAATTATTGCGATTACAAGTATGTCTAGCAGAAAATTATAAAAACGTACCAAAATGAATAAATAAGTAGATAAATGAGTAAATAACAAGTGAATAAATAATGCAAAACTGTATTAGCTCTTAAAAATAATAAAAGTTAATGTCCTTGTTGGAGAGCATACACGACTCTTTGCCGAAACCAGAAATCTTTTAAGACAGACATTAATCTATTAAAATTTTTGTCATCTCCATGCATTAACTATACCAGAGTGCAATGAAAAGAAGTAAATGCTATGATGAATATATGTTTAAAAAAATGAAAACTTCATGGCCATGTATACTAAATGGTTCACTATGAGATAGCCAGGTGATGCAGTGGCTTTAACACCCAACCCTGAAAACGATACAATTCCCTTAAACAATAAACAAATGTAACTTACATTGTACAACTACCAGGCAGGACTTGGTGTCATTGTTCCTGATGCCATTCCATGCGAGGCACTCATAACTGCCTGATTCACTTCGTGAAATATTCGTAATGACATGGCGCTTGTTGTATGATACAACTTCCCCTGCTTTTATCCAAGCAGTATTGGGCACAGGGTTACCAGTAGCATTGCAATAAAGTGTTGCATTATCACTTTCATTAACCGGAGTAGAGCACTGTTGGATTGTCACACTAGGTGAATCTGGTAGAAAGAAAGAAATTAACAGTATGAGGTCACACTCTCCAAAACAAGGACCACCATTACAGTACAAGGACCGAAAAAAAAAATACGACTTTTTTCGGACATTCCTATAAATTGCACAACATGAATTTTGACTTACACTGCACATCAATTGTACATGACTTGGTGATGTTGTCCCCAATGCCATTCCAAGCCCAGAACTCATAACTGCCAGCTTGATCTCGTGAAATATTTGCAATGACGTGCCTCTTATTGTATGATACAACTTTGCCTGCTTTGATCCATGCAGTATTGGGCACAGGGTTACCAGTAGCATTGCAATAAAGGATTGCATTGTCACCCTCAGTAACTGGAGTAGAACACTGTTGGATTGTCACAATGGGCGAATCTGAAAATCAAGCAATAGTAACACGTTACAACAGGTACCACAAATCTTGCAAAGGAAACAGACAAAAGTAGCACGCATCTCTTACTAGATATGCAAGTAATGGTGACTGAATTGCAAGTTTGCTTGTGAATTTTCTTGAACCGAAAGAGCTAAAACGAGGTGGCGCCATTGCTCTTAACAACGTCTCGACTTAAAATAAAAAAGCAGTTTAACTGTTGATTCAGGAAATCTACAAAGAAGAGCAAAAATGAGTAAACTTGCAAATAAGATCATTCAGTAGACTGGAAAGAAATACAAAACCGTTACTGGTATATACTTGTGGGGCAACTGATGAATGCAAGGCAGGGCAGGCAGGACTTGGTGCCATTGTTCCCAATGTCATTCCATTCCCGGCACTCATAAGTGTCAAATTCATCTCGTGAAATATTTGCAAGCGCGACCCTCTTATTGTATGACACATGCACTGGGAAAATTGGTAGATTTTGATTGGTTTCCTCACACTGCATTACTAAGCCTTATGTCACGATGACAGGCAAGCCTGTAACCCTTTAGAACGCATTGGTATTGAGTCCCGAAACCAGAAATCTTTTAACACAGGCATTAATCTAATAAAATTTTTGTCATCTCCATGCATTAACTATACCAGAGTGCAATGAAAAGAAGTAAATGCTATGATGAATATATGTTTAAAAAAATGAAAACTTCATGGCCATGTATACTAAATGGTTCACTATGAGATAGCCAGGTGATGCAGTGGCTTTAACACCCAACCCTGAAAACGATACAATTCCCTTAAACAATAAACAAATGTAACTTACATTGTACAACTACCAGGCAGGACTTGGTGTCATTGTTCCTGATGCCATTCCATGCGAGGCACTCATAACTGCCTGATTCACTTCGTGAAATATTCGTAATGACATGGCGCTTGTTGTATGATACAACTTCCCCTGCTTTTATCCAAGCAGTATTGGGCACAGGGTTACCAGTAGCATTGCAATAAAGTGTTGCATTATCACTTTCATTAACCGGAGTAGAGCACTGTTGGATTGTCACACTAGGTGAATCTGGTAGAAAGAAAGAAATTAACAGTATGAGGTCACACTCTCCAAAACAAGGACCAACATTACAGTACAAGGACTGAAAGAAAAAATACGACTTTTTTCGGACATTCCTATAAATTGCACAACATGAATTTTGACTTACACTGCACATCAATTGTACATGACTTGGTGATGTTGTCCCCAATGCCATTCCAAGCCCAGAACTCATAACTGCCAGCTTGATCTCGTGAAATATTTGCAATGACGTGCCTCTTATTGTATGATACAACTTTGCCTGCTTTGATCCATGCAGTATTGGGCAAAGGGTTACCAGCAGCATTGCAGTAAAGTGTTCCATTATCACCCTCAGTAACTGGAGTAGAACACTGTTGGATTGTCACAATGGGTGAATCTGGAAATCAAGCAATAGAAACACGTCACAACAGTTACCACAAATCTTGCAAAGGAAACAGAAAAAAATAGCACGCATCTCTTACTAGACATGCATGTAATGGTGATTGAATTGCAAGTTCGCTGGTGAATTTTCTTGAACACAAAAAGCTAAAACGGGGTGGCGCCATTGCTCTTAACAACGTCTCGCCTTTTAAAAAAATAAAACAGTTTACAGTCAATGCGCTTCACGCATGAACGATTGTGGAATGAAGATTGCCATTGTCGTCCACAGAGGCCGCGATCCTTGTGGTCAGCGCCACGGATCGAGACCTCTGGCAGGGGCCAGGGTAACGCGCAAGCGCAATAGCTGCCCATTTTTGTAACCGATGATAACCGTTATTGTTTCAAATTTCTGAGGCTGCGCACAAAAGCCGGAAGTCCGTGATTCGCGGACTTTCTGCTTCAGTTCCTGCCAGAGGTCTCGATCCGTGGTGCAGACCAAAAGGATCGCAGCTCTGGGGACGATAATGGAAGATTGCACTCTCCATGTGCGCATTCCTTTCTTTAATTGGATTAATGTAATCTTGTAGATAGATTGAAAGATAACGAGTTTTTTTTGAAGAACGAAATCGATTCTGCGAAAGTTCATATGTAACATCAGAAATCCTCTTCTTGGCGCACTCGGAAGAAGCTCTAATCAATTACTTCAGGGATGTCATCCGTAATCAAGGATCTCTACCTCTACAAGAACATGGTTGAGTCGTCGCGTGGACTGAATAGTGTGGGACGATTTTATGAACAGCTCCTTTTGGCACTCTCGTGTTCCGTGGAATATCGGACAACCCCAATCCAGCATTGAAAAGGTTAACGATTTCGTTCCTTGCACAAGAAGGAAAAGGTTTACTCATTCCTTGCATTTGAAGGCAAAGGTTTACCAGGATCGTAAAAGCCCCCAAGCGAATTTCTTGCCATTTGGAGTTAGGAAACCTAAACTTTCATGTTCCGATCATGTGCAAACCTATGTACACCGCAACATACTGCGGCGAAAACCGTTACAGGTATAAAATTGTGGCGGTTGTTGTTTATATTTTATGCAGGTTTCCGATGAAGCCACGAAACCTCTAGCCAAAGAATAAGTTGCATTGTTAAAATTAGATTTTAGATTTTTTTAGATTTTTTTAGATTTTTTTCCTTTAGATTTTCTTTCTATTGGGATTACTGTTGTCGATTTTCTCTTTACGGGTTATTTTTGTCGGCTTTATGTTCTCGCCATTTTTTGCACCAGGCTTGAAAACAATAAAATATCACGCGTGACATACCGGAAAATTGAGCTAAAAAAACTAACTTTTCAGTTCCTGTTCGGAAAGTTTAAATTATTATTACAATGTTACAAAAAAAATTTCGAATTACCAAATTAGTGTTTCGAATATAGAATCCAAGTTTCAAAGAATCGCTAAATTTTTCGAAGAATGAAATCAAAGAATGAACTAATCGATGAATATTTGAAGTTGAGCGTTCATGCGTGAAGCGCGTTGACTGTAACTGCTGATTCAGGAAATCTAGAAAGAAGGGCAACAATAAATAAACTTGCAAATAAGAACATTCAGTAGACTGGAAAGAAATACAAAACGTTACTACATACTTGAAGGGCAACTGACTAATGCAAGTGCATCCTAAGAAATCAAATGGTCTGATCGAACAATGTGCACAGAAATTATCGTTACTGGGTGAAAGAAAAGAAATTCATCCTGAAGTGAAGGAAATAATAGATTATTGAAAGCGTTATAAATTTGGTGATGGAACAGAGATAAAAGTGTGTTCTTCCAGTGAGAGACAATAATTAAGATGAAATTAAAAAAATTTAAAGTTCACAAGTGCAATTATGTGGTGCGAAAAAACATCATTTCATTTCATGGAGGTTAGAACAGCTGTTAAACTAATACAAGAGTTTGGCAACACTTTAAACTTGCGTTTAAACCACAAGCAAACAAGAAAGGTTCAAGTGATGTATAAATTAAATGGTGCAAAAAAAATGCATTAAAACATTCAGAATCGTACCTGATAGTGGGAAAAAATCCAGGCTATACTCCAAATTCACATTTCATAAGCCTTTATTGCGACGTCAGAAGTAGCATGTGACAGCCAACATACTAGTGCCACACAAATTTAGTGTTGTGTTGATTCATTAATTGGTTCAATGGCCTCAAAGATCTATTTCCGACGGTCTGACAAAAAATTGTCCATAGGACTGTAAATCCAAAAAACCTTGAGGTACTTCTTGATGATCCAATGGTAGGATTTGGGGGGCATAGGAAAAATAAACTAAAGGGAAGGGCTGTCCAGGAAAATCAAGTGAAGGGGCGCACTTAAAGAGATGATGATCAACATGGAGTTGAGATGGGCATACATGTTTGAGAAGTGAACATCAATAGTAAAAACAGTGTGGAAAGCTAACATAATTATGTAAGGTATTCATAATTTTGGTAACAGTTCAATAATAAAAGCTCCTACGACTAAAGCTTGTTCAATAACAGTTTCGCTGAAAGTGAAATTACAGAAAACATTTCTATTGGTTGGTAGTAAATCAGTAGTTGAAAACAAGAGTACCTAGCTGTACTCAAAGTCCACACAAACGACGCAGGTCAATCACTGGTTGCCAAAAGAAGGAGATGGAGAAGATGATGGACCCTCATTTGCATATCCATTCTCTTGGGACTCTTCTTCCTCATTACTTACACCGCCATACCTTTATAGTTTTTCCTACATTCATACTCTTCACGGTTCTGGAAGCAGTACACCCCCATCTCTTATGCCAGGCTTAAGATTTGCGGTGAGCCAGCTTCCGGCAGTGTTGCGATAGTACGTTTTTCAGAACAGATCTGTAGGGTGCATCCTGTCAAACAATGCTCGAACGTTCAGTTGACGCTGATGCACGTTTCAGTGATAGCAAGTCGAAGGGTAAGCAAGGGATTCGGGAAGCTCGTTATAGAGCGGATGTCTGACGTAAAATTGATATACTCGATGCACATTGTTTTGGAGCCCTTCGTTTTGTCTGTTTCTTGTTTCTCGGTGATTTTCTTTTCTCATCTTTTCTTCCTTCCATGCTGCCCCTGAAGGCTTTTGAAAATTCGATTGAGACTTTGCTTTTTTCCTCAAGGGTTTCCATTTCCCTTAAGCCTTCTAACTCTTTGGCCTCTACGCAAAGTAGTGTGTTGTCTACGTTAAAAGAATAGGCCAATAAATTCTTCCTCCTCCTTCAAGAAGCGCCCATCCGAATTGAAAAGAGTACAATAGTGGCCCTTTAAAGATTTCATGAGGTCATTCAATTTCTGATAAAAGTTTTTATCTTCGTTAGTGAAAAACGTAAGTTCCTCACCATCACTGGGTCTTAACTGATAGTCTACTGATAGGAACTTGTTTAACCTCTCAGAGCACCCATCCGCTCCTTTAACCCTATTCAGACCGGGCTTTATTTGGTCTTCTGGGACCGGGGGGGGGGGGGCCACCTCTTAACTCCGAGAATATTAAAGCTATGACAACAAAACTTGGATGGCAGAGATTACATCCAAAAATGTTTCCTTTAAGGTCGCAATAAAAGCTGATGTCATCATATGACATAACAATTAGGTTTAAATCTAAAATGGCGGCCATCTTAGATCCGCCATCTTGGATTTCTCGATTTTTCCAGAACCTTTGCAATTTGCCAAAATTGACTAAAAAGTAACCAAAATCAATAAAAGAACACGAAAATGATATAAAAATGTAAAACTTACTTCAGAAACGTTATAATTTTTCAATAAAAAAGGTGAAAATTTAGAATTCTGAAAAAAACACAGCCTGTCAAAAAGTGGTTGCCATGGTAACGTCAAACTTGATGGACAAGCATTTGCTATGCCAAATTGTTCCCAGATAAATTTTAGGACAAGTCACTGGGTTTGGTGGGTACAGCTTGCTTATGAAAAAAGTTGTAAACATCCAAAGTCACTGCGGGCACAATCGCCCCCCCCCCTCCCCTTCGGTATGAATAGGGTTAAAAGCAGCCTCTTCTAACTGTAGAAAATCAAACTGCCACGATCGTTCATTGGTGAATCTTTATTTCAACGACTCATCACTACTTTCACTATGCTTTCTCAGCTTCGAGTTCTGGACCACGATTGCAACAACGGCAAAGCGATGAAAATATTTGCAACAACATGGGACATTAACAGTGACAATAGTGACGAAAGCGATGATGATCATCATGACTCCGTAGCTGATGGCACTGACTAGAATGATGTCATTCTTACTTTCACCAATGATAGCAAGAATGAAGCCAAGGAAAATGTGTTTAGGGAGAACAACAACCCGCAGATCGGAAATGACTTGTTTTACACTTTTGACTGTTTTTAAAAAAGATTTGTATACCAGCTTTTCATTCATTATCAAAGCAGTTTTTTTCAAGGTAGCAAGAATCGCCACTATTAAAATGTTCACAATTGAATGAAAGACAAATCCGGTGGGATAACGTTTATTTGATGAACAGAGAAAAATGTAGTTTTATGTATGTGATATTGTAACACCACGTTGTATTTTGCGTGAGTACTATTATTTGGGGGGAGGGGTCAGGAAAAAAATAACAATTGGGGATAGAGGGGGCCTTCTGAAAAAAACTGGTCCCTTACAGAAATCGGCACTTCTCGCTCAATAGGCCGGTCTTTCTTTATGTCGGCAGTGTTTGGTCTCCACATTTATACCATAAATTATCAAATTTTATAGCTACCATGGCAAACGAAAACACAAAAAAATTGAAAGAGACTGGCACACTTAGTAAAAACAGCAAATATGAGAGGATAATGTTGACAATTGAAGGAGATGTTCCTTTCTGAAAAAGGTCAAATTTACAGACAGCAAAAATTGCTACCTTGCCATTACAAACGTCTGTAAATGTTGCAAATTTTGAAAGCATCATTCGAAACCGGTCAAACAGTTGTTTAGCAGCCTTCAAACTGACCTTTGGTAGGAAAAGCCCAAAGGCATTATGAACAAAAATGGTCCAAGAGGAAGCACTTCATGTTTTTGACCGTGAAAAAGGTTAACCTTGATCAAAACCATTTAATTCCAACCAAAGAAATGGTAGCCGTTCTTACCAGGAAATACAGCTGAATGCACTGTGTGGAAACCCAACTGGCTGTAAACCTTCCCCTGCTCAAATGGTTTTAACATAAACTTTTTCTACATACAGTGTCATTTCATAATTGTTTTCATTATGCCTGTTCTTAAAAACTTAATTAGGAACCATACAAAATGTAGCTGCTGTTAATTGGACATTAGCTTTCTTGATGTAACTGTGATGTTATATATGTGTTTAATTCGGATAAAAAACAACATGAGTGAGGACTTAAGCAATGACATATGAGACATCAAACAATAAAGGGTGTTAAGAGGCTCTGGCTGTAAATATCGAGAATCGGCGGACAAGCTCAAAAAATCGAAAATCCTGATAACTTGCCAGAAGAACACTTTTGGGGAGCTCTCTTCGAAAATATTACTTAAACCTTCTGGAATTCTATTGTTTTCGGGAAATTCGGAAAAACGGTTTTGCTTAATTTATTACGCAATAATCAGGCTTAAAATTAAACAAATTGAAAGCTCTTGCTTTTAAACAATTTGCAACGCCAGAAAACAATTTTAATTTTAAATGATAGCAATACTCTTCTACTTTCTATCAATAGGAATTGCATGGAGTTTTGCTTTATTTCTGTGGTTTGGTGGTTCTTTGAAACAAAGCCATTTTGCGCACTTCGGAAAAAGGCAAAAATTGGTAAACTTTAGAGGCTTAAAATGGGTCTTGGTATGTCTAATATCGAATTGAAATAAACACTCTGATAAAGTTTGGCCCTACTTCTATTATAATATGAAATAAAAAATCTGGGCAATTCAGGGTCGCGCTGACAAAAACACAAAATCGCGAACCAGTGTTGCCAAAAATTGAACAATGAAATGAATGAAATGAAAAGTAGTAGTTTGGGTGAGCTCAATTTAGAGGATTTTATTTACTGAAGACACACAAAGAATGAACTAAAACATTCCTTCAATCTATTCTTGCATTGTTTTGGGCTTATACTATTTCTACGTAAAACTAAAGAGAAGGAGAAAAAGTTTTAAAAGTTCTACACAGCTGTTGCGTGACCCGAGTCACGTGAATATCTTTTGTCAATTTGTCAACCTCCTTATGGCAGTTTTTAAATGCGGTCTCTTCTTACATTGGCCGCTGTTTTATGCATGGCTAGTTCTCCAGCGAATACCGTACGCATCCCTGTGTTTGGGGCATACTGTCATGTGTAGCTGATATTCCACTGGGACGAAAATTGCTACAGGCAAGTCTAGAATTAGTTTCGTATACATATGACACCTTTCTCTTCGAGAGAAGAAAACTGCAAAGTGTAGTATGTTGTTGTGTACGTGACGCGATCGCTCTTTTCAAACGGCTACTAAGATTTTGGGCGACTTTCTGAAATGACACTATTTTGGCCAGGAGCAAAAGTGCATCATTATTATTATGATTTATACGCATTTGTCAAAAATTGTGCTGTTCCTATCGATATTATTACACTTGTATAAAAAAACCCAAACCACGGACGTTCTGGCAGCGGGATCGGTATTTACGAGTTCTAAATGCTGCTGTACATCTAAGAGATATTAATACACAGCTTGTTTGGTTTTACTTTGCAAGATCGCTGAGAACTCTTTCACGGTTTTAGAGGATAAAATTTTCATTGAAGAATATTTTCACGTTTGCATGAACGCGCAGTGATCGGTTGCGTGACTGGATTATTTTGAGTGATACTTTTGTGTTCCTTACTTTACACAGCCAAACTGAGCTCTCAATTTATACGCGTACGTCAACTTTAATGACTTGCAAAAGGAACCGTTTGGATTTTCGAGAACATTAGTTTCCACCCCCCGCAAAACTGCAAATAACAAAGAAAGGCCATTGGTGCTGCAGAGTATAGACATCTGACAAAAAATGATAACCCACTGCACTCTAGTTTCACCAACAATTTTCCAAATTTGTTCGTAGTTCTTCAGAAAGACAAATGAAGATATCAGCGAATGCATCATCTAGTGGAAAGACCATCCGAAAATAGTTACAGTTACAGTAAACGATTTGTCATATTTCAAGTCGTCCTTTCATTACAGTTTTTTTCTATTATCCAAATTATGCACATTTTGGCAACACTGGTTCGCGAATTTGTGTTTTTGTCAGCGCGAGCCTGAATTGCCCAGATTTTTTATTTCATATTATAATAGAAGTAGGGCCAAACCTTATCACAGTGTTTATTTCAATTCGATATTAGACATACCAAGACCCATTTTAAGCCTCTAAAGCTTACCAATTTTTGCCTTTTTCCGAAGTGCGCAAAATGGCTTTGTTTCAAAGAACCACCAAACCACAGAAATAAAGCAAAACTCCATGCAATTCCTATTGATAGAAAGTAGAAGAGTATTGCTATCATTTAAAATTAAAATTGTTTTCTGGCGTTGCAAATTGTTTAAAAGGAAGAGCTTTCAATTTGTTTAATTTTAAGCCTGATTATTGTGTAATAAATTAAGCAAAACCGTTTTTCCGAATTTCCCGAAAACAATAGAATTCCAGAAGGTTTAAGTAATATTTTCGAAGAGAGCTCCCCAAAAGTGTTCTTCTGGCAAGTTATCAGGATTTTCGATTTTTTGAGCTTGTCCGCCGATTCTCGATATTTACAGTCAGAGCCTCTTAACCTTTGAAAGCCACATGTGGAAAGCGAGACATGTACGCACTGACACTACAAACACCGCATGGAATACACACAGAGTTTAACACCCTTTTCAAGAACATGTTTTCCCAGATCCAGATAACGAACATGAAATTACTTTGTACTGTAGACATCTTAGCTTCCTGCTTTTACTATCCGCCTATAATTGGAACACAATTAAAGGCCTTATGGAAAAGTGGGCTTTGACCTGATCGATAAAGTGCTACACTGTACATGACGTGGCAATCACTACGTCAAGAATTGAGGTGAAAGCCGACAAGAAAAGGGAAGATGTTTAAAAATAGCCACTCAACTGATTGCATTGCAAAACTACAAATTTAAACAAGATCTTCACGTGCTACACATACAGGTTGGGACCGGGTGAGTTACAACTCTTTACAATACAGACTGGGAGTTGCTCCCACTTTGATGTACTAAATCAAATGTTTTATCGTAGTAAAAGGCATGATGTTTTCAATTATTGAAAGAGAGAATTTTTGATAATGACAGATTTCTCGCCCAATATGTTTGGTAGGTAAGTGAGCGAATAAATAAAAAATGCTTTGAAACGTTCTTACGTTTCAGTGTGTCTTAGCACCAATTATTTGTCATCACACACGTGTTTATGGCATTTTAATATCCACCTTTCATGCACTGTAGGAATTGGTAGATTTTGATTGGTTTAGTCACACTGCATTAGCAAATCTCCGTAACCCTTTAGAACACATTGGTATTGATTACCGAAACCAGAAAACAGGCATAAATTTATTAAAATTTTTTGCCTTCTTTATGTATATACCTAACCTAACTATACCAGAGTGCAAAGCAAAGTAGGGAAAGTTATGATAAAAATATGATTAAAAAAGGAAAAACTTAATGGTCAAGTGAATGGCTCACTATGGGATAGCCAGATGATGAAGTGACTTTGACACTCAACCATGAAATCAACAGAATTCCTATAAATAAATATAATGTAACTTACATTGTACATCTATCAGGCAGGACATGGTGCCATTGTTCCCAATGCCATTCCATGCGAGGCACTCATAACTGCCAGCTTGATCTCGTGAAATGTTTGCAATGGTGTTCCTCTTATTGTATGATACAACTTTGCCTGCACTGATCCATGCAATGTTGGGCACAGGGTTACCAGTGGCATTGCAGTAAAGTGTTGCATTATCACCCTCAGAAACTGGAGTAGAACACTGTTGGATAGTCACACTGGGTGAATCTGGAAGGAATAAATCAATTAACAATATGAGGTCACACTCTCCAAAGCAAGGACCAAAAGAAACAACAGGACTCTTTTCTTGCATGCCTTTAAATTACACACATGAAAGAGAGCCCAATTCCAAGTTTTCTTTAAAATGGCCTTGAGAATGATTGTGGCTATGAAATGATTCCACTTCTAAAGATGGCTCCTTTGATATGGATCTTTTACTGCTGTTCTATGTTTTATTTTCCATTATTAATGTTTTTGAAATTAACACAGTATGAAGCATGTACAGTACTTTGCAAGTACAATGTACATCTCTAAAATTGCAGGTTACGTCAACATAATTGCATCATTTTATTAAAGACATGAATGTTGACTTACACTGTACATCAATTGTACAAGATTTGGTGTCATTGTTTCCAATGCCATTCCAAGCCAGGCACTCATAACTGCCAGATTCATTCCGTAAAATATTTTCAATGACGAGCCTTTTATTGTATGATACAACTTTGCCTCCTTTGATCCATGCAATGTTGGGCACAGGGTTACCAGTAGCATTGCAATAAAGTGTTGCATCATCACCCTCAGTGACTGGAGTAGAACACTGTTCGATGGTGACAGTTGGTGAATCTGGAAATCAGGAAATAGAACCAGGCCACAAAGTGACCACACAGTGCACCAGAGTCAGCAAAAGAAAGACAAAACCTTGCAATAGTTCACTGGTGAATTGAATTGTTGGTCTGTCTTGTTGGTGTCGTCAATAAGTCATTTGTAAGGTCCACTAAACCAGCTTTCCAGAGTGATTTGTTAATAGTAGTCTGTACTGTAGGTAACGCATTTAGCAGAGTCCCACTTCCAACAACTACATGCAACTTACATGTACAAACGACCGATTGATGACACCAACAAGACATTCACACAATAGAAAAACCAACTTCTTTGCCTAACAGAAGATGATAATATCAATATCATTCCTAACTGACAGACAAACAATAACATCTTGAGCTTCTCAACCTATGAGGACAACGGCCAGAAACTTACAACATCTACTTACAATTCACAATTCACTTGATTCTGATGACTTCCACTCACATTGTCAAATTGTTACTAGTCAATGTCATCTTAAACAGTCCTTCTCAGGACTGTTTGACGATCATACTGAGATTACGTACATGTACATACATACATGCATACAAACATGTTTTATTTGGTAAAGCAGGTTGGAGTAAAGGCAGCAAATGCTGATGTGACCTGCTAACTATTTACATCTGTGTTACAGATATGATAAAAATTAAAATATTTTTGACAAGAAAGCCCAGTGGGCATTTTAACCGGCCGTTCTGACCCTCCCCACCCCTAGGTTTCACAAATGTTAGCGCGATCTTCTATTTATACGAACCGGCGTGGCAAAAAGTGTGATTGTGTGACACAATATTTTGACTATAGCATTACTGGATGAAGTAATGTTTCAATTCTGATGACTCAACTTATCTTTCTTATCGCTTTTATTTCTGCTGAAAAACGCAAGTTCACTCAAACGTTGAATGTCGGTATAAATTCGTCCACAACTGAGAAAGCTTACACAGGGACGACGAAGTATTTACTGTTGTGCCTAGACCGTAAATACAAACAGTGAACATAGCAGTAGAATCAAAATATAACGCTTGTTAAACACGAGCTCGAGCAGATCGTCAGAGTATGGGGCACGTTAAGGCATATCTCATGACGTGATGTTTAAATCCGGTTTGCTAACCTGGGAATCCCCTTGCAAAAGTAAACAAGTTGACTCGGAATTCGTAACATAAACGGCTACGTACCAGACTACGGACTTACAAAATTACCTCAAACCCAACCAACACAACAGCGAACACCACAGGCAAACCACACGCATCGCTCGATAATATTCAGTTCTTTTCTATCTTAAAGACTCGTAACAGCTACCTTATTAATTGATCTCCTTATTAATGACCGATTCCTTCGTCTTTATGCAATTATTCAAATCAACTTCTCCCCTCAAATAAACACTCATCTCTCTCCCTTCTCAAGAACTATGATGTATCGATGGTGCAATCCACTAATTGCATCATCATACTAGTGCCAATCCCTTCTCCTCCCAAGCCACCGTTCCTTACCGCGCTAATAAGCTGCAAACACAGCTGTCGTTTCTCTCCCCTGCAAAATACAGGTTACCCAATGAGAAAACTTAAAATCCACTGCGGAAACCGTCCCCCCACACAGGACGAAACTTTAAGAATTCGGAAGCTGAAACATTGCAGAAATACGTGACACCGTTGCGTAAACACGATGGGAAGCATGTGTTTCCGGTAGCAGATATGTGATGTTTATTCATGTTTCCGTCTCTGTGGTCACAGCGGAACCGGACCACTTCTTTGCATGTTTTGGCCAAGGGAAACTGCCTCTCACGCAGCACAATATTACACCGCTGCTATACAAAACGCAACTATCAAAGCAAATCACATTCACAGAAGCGTGATATGCTCCTCACATTCCCAAATCCTTCCACACCCACATTTTTACATCCCTCAAAATGTCAATCCCCATAACAAAACTCCTGCGCAATTTTTCACCATAACCACTAACTAGATCAGACAACACAGCCAATTTCGTATTCAATCCTATTAGCTGCGACACAGCGGCAAAATGAATGCGCATGCTCGGCTTTTTGGCGGACTTCCGGTCATTTTCTTGTTTCCGGTTATGATCAGAAAGCTATTATAACTGCAAAGAAAGTTCCAGTTTTATGTAGTATGTAACCAGAAAGCTAGAGGTGACTATTGAGGTCATTTTGACTATTGCAATAGTATTGCGATAGTTGAAACACTATTGCGATAGTATTGCGATAGTAGGGATACTATTGCGATACTATTGCGATAGTATTGGTCAGAACTTTTAAATCACTCAACAGTAGCAGCTAAAGTGTATGTTATATTTAACACCACCAACCTCCCCAATTAAATTGAGAAATAAATTTGTAAAAACCACTGTTATTGTCACGTTGTGTTAGTTTTAATTGCAACTCAAACATATATTACAGAATAACAGAGAACTGAGAAATGTTATAAACTTCCTATAAGATTTATAACCAGGTTTCCCTTTTTTCTGGTTGTCTTTGAACAGTAACAGTGTTCATCATTTTTTCCCAACGGCAACATGTGAAGCAAATCATTGTATTATGATTATTACAAGTCACTATTAGTGAGTTTTTGTATCGAAATTACACTAACAGATGAAATGGAAATTGAATTTCAAGGAAACTAAAAACATCCATACACAAACACTACAGTAGTCGATGCAACATTCAGTCCGTGTTTAAGGCTTCCAATTCTTCTTGAGAAAAATTAACCTATCAACATGTTCTGATTTCAATTGAGATCTTTGGACAGTGACTACATCACCTGCTGTTGAAAACACTCTCTCTGCGGGTACTGAAGTAACAGGGATGCAGAGGAACTTCTTTGCCATTGTAGATAATGAGGGGTATCTATCACTGTGGTGACTCCACCAGGTGAGGGGATTTTCTGAAGCATTTATGGGTGGCTCCTTCTTGTACTGAGAAATCTCTGCTTCCTTGTCAGAGAAATGCTGTCTTGAAGGTACTTTGGACCTCGGTTCAAGAACGGCCAATAGGTTCTTAAATCCAGCATTTTCAACAACACTAAAGGGCCGCCGATCCTTCACGATAAACTGGAGTATCGCACCAGAAATGCTCTTTGCTCTGTTTGAACTGTGGGGTAATTTTGCAGCGAATAATGTCAATAGAGACTGCTGACTGGAATGTGTACACTGCTTTACTATCACTGGAGTATCTGACTTTGTAGACTCTGCTAAAGTCGAATCAGTCGATGGCTGCTGCAAATACGTTGCGTGTTTCCGTCGCACGTGGTCAGTTAGATTTGTAGTGTTTCCGCAATACTTGAGTACCATTCTGCACAACTTGCATCCAACTCTGGTTTTGTCAAGGGGCTTGTCAGGCTCCTTTATAAACCCGAAATGTTCCCATATGTTTGCCTTTCCCTTTCTGTTAGGAACGATTTCAAAACACTCCGGTTGGCTCTTATCCGCCATCTTTGTTGAACAGCAACAATCATTGCTCTGTACCCCCTTTAGGAAATAGGAGAATGACGTCATTTAAGCAGTCAATTATCCAAGAGGGGGTACAGCATCTTGTTTTCTTCAAAACAAACATGGCGGAGAAGTTTAAAGTTTATATATTTCGTGCTCCTTTTGTTGTGACAGCGCAAACAAGCAGCGAACATGGATTTTGACGTGTTTCTCTGTTAAAGAAGAAGGCTACAGTGGACTATTTTAATTTATTCAAAAACTATCGAAACTATCGCAATTGTTATCGATAGTTGGATTTGCAATCGATGCGTCGCTATCGGGACACTCGCTATCGCGATACATCGATATTTCGATGTATCGTCACACCTCTACAGAAAGCAAGAGTCAGCGAGGTAAGGTTGGTTTTGTTGAAGGGGTTTGAAACTTGTTGTACTCATACACTTTGCATAAAGGGTTTGGTGCTGTCAACAAAAGTGAAAATTAGTTCGGAGCCGTTATTGTGTGGCTTGTGTTGGATGTAGCGCGTTGATAAAAATGCATGAAGAGAGAGAAGACTGAGACTAAAACTCTATTGTGTCTCCATAGATTATTTCTTTAACATGTCAGAAGAGTTCACTCGGGCTGCTCAACTTCCAATCGACAGCACTGAAATCAAATTCGGAAAAACAACAGTTGCTCCGTCTTCCCAAAACTTGTTCACGATCACGAGCGCTGCGAAAACAGCCAATTCCATCAAGACTTTTCGATGTTTTGGATGACTTGGCAAATTGAGGTTGAGGTTACATTAGCACCGGTACCGATACAAGGTGGATGGTGTTACGAGCGGTTGCTAAGAAAGAAAAATTGCCACACATCAGTCATAAACAGCTGGATTACGATTTTTTGAATCACCTTCTTTCGGCTTGTATGAAATAAACCTTCAGCGTGCTTTCAGCTCCTAGAATCATGTGTGATTATAGTTTCTTTCACTTTCCAACGAATTTATTTCTAAAATCAGTTAAATCTAAATTTATAGATTTGTAGAAAACTTTTCGAGTACTGCAGTCTGATGCCAGAACGCCGTGATCGAGGATTATATTTGCACATTTATTTAAGTACTTTTATAACTTCTCCAATTATATAAACTCCTTTCCGTTCGGTGATTGTAGAGTAGTTTTCGCTTTTATTTCTTTATGAAAAAAGCTTCTTGAAATAACAAACTTTCCTCTCTTTGCTCTCTGTCTGTAAAAAATCGATTGATTGTAAGTTTGCGTTGCGACTGACGACACTCTGTCTGGCATGGAAACTGAACCTAGGAAAAAATAAGACTTCCCAATATTTGTCTCAAGGTTTCAGAATTTTATTCCTGCATCTATCATGAATCCAAGTTCATTAAGCACTTTAGAAAGACGTATAAGTAAATCAATTCTGTACTTCGTGATGAATAAAGCAAGCAAAAGTCTCGTTTCCTCAGCGGTCCACATGTTGTTTTCGCTTTATAGCCTGAATTTCAGGCGAGTTTTTCTATGGATTTAATTTTGACTACCAGCTTTTGCAATTATCTTTTTCTTGCAAACAGACTTATCCCGAGTTTTAGCCCTCAAATAACAGCTAGGTAATTTACCTTTCGAACAGGCGAAAGCCAATACTGCTACGGCAAAAGTATAAGCTCACCTGGCACAATTCATGTTTCACTTACGAGCCATTGACTTCGAGCGAAAAATTTACTAAGGTGGCGAAGACAATTAGTTTGCTAAAAAAGATATGTGGAAGAAGAGTCTCTCTAGGAACTGTCTTGAAGGTGAAAACCTTATCTGTTTTGTGACGGACTTATCTCCGCGAAATGAAAACATCTGACGGAAATTTTTAATTTGCCACCATTTTCCCCCAAATGGTTTCTCTTGAATCCAGTCTCTCTGCTTGTGCCCGCCCGTGAAAATGGCAGGAACGAGTTAGCGCACGCGCACTCATTTTGCCGCTGTGTTATTAGCTGCTTTACTCAGTTGCGCATGCGTTATACAAGACAAATACTGAAACCCCATACTTAACAACCCTTCGCCGTTCATATCTTAAATACTGTAAATTAAAAGACAAAAACGCACGAAGTTAACATTCAGCAGACTAATATGCGCATGCGTCCTATATAAGACAGTACCACTCTTGAGTACCCGTACCACAAGCTTTACAGCACTTTGTTCACAGCGGAGCCTGCGGGCAAAGCCCGCCAGCGGAGCTCCATTGCTAAGGAAATTTAGTAGTCTATCAATCCGAGAAATTTTGGTTGTGACGTAATAGTCACATGACCGTCCGTACGTACGTCCGACCGTCCGTCCGCACAGACTGAGGGGGAGGGGAGTCCCGAGACAACCCAACGGGGGTAGAGAATGCCATCTTGTTTCGGTGGGAAATCGCGCGGTGCTTTTGGTCAACCGGCATTTTTCTTGGCGGGAAATCGCATGACCATCGTCGCTTTTTAAAAAGAGGTTTCTTTAAAAGCTTAAGCTTCTTTAGCATTTAACGATTGCTCGAGAGTACTGAAGTTTTATACTTGACAAAAAACAACATCTAATATCCATAAATGGAAAGAAAAAGTTCAAAAGAATACTGGTAGAAGGCGAAAAGCTCAAGTTACGAAAGCTGCCTTCAAAAGATTTCATGGCTTTGTTTTCTTCACGGTGGAGAGTTTGCCCTGTTCCGAAACACAACCGAGTAAGTGAAGTTTTTAAAGGGTATAAGGTACATGATTTCGAGTATTACGGTGAAAGAAATCACGTTTTGAAATGTAAATTTGATTTATGCCATTAAAAACGTGTCATTTACTTTTGACTTTAAAAGATTATTAGAAAACGCGCTCAGATTTGTGACAGATTCTTGAATATTTTGCCATGCTCAGACGATATCACTCGCATGGACAGACCTACGATTTTGGAAGTGTAACGCGAATTGCATTTAAGTATAAACTTACGGGTTTTCGAATAAACTTTTTTCAAAAATGATTTCTCTGTCCATTATTTTGTGTTTGTTTATTCATAACAGTAGGTCTAAGCACAGCCGCAAGACAACTGCACAAGCTTTGCTTTCAATTTTGACTGTCCGGTCCATCTCTTTGTGCAACTGTCGATTTTCTGGTCCTAGAAGTTTTCAATACTAATCTTTTAAGCGAAGCAGTTGTCGGTTTAAAGCTATTTTATCCCAAAAGCTTCCAAAAACAGTTTTGTGCATTCCTCAAAGCGCCTAACTTTATATAGGCTTACTTCGCATCCGCAAAACTTATGCCGGCATAATTTAATTAAAGCGTTTGGTGTTTCTTTGTTTTGAATCTTGATGGTCTCTAGTTAGAGAACGAAATATAACAGTTATTTGAAAAACTATAAGCGAAAAGCTTTCAAAAACAGTGCTGCGCATTTTAAAAAGCGCTCGAATTTCAGACAATTTGCAGCCGCAAAACTTGTGCCACAGAGAATGTTTGGACAGTGTTTGTTTGTTTGTTTTCAACTTCGACGGTCTCAAGTTAGAGAACGCTATAAGCGAAGCAGTTTTGAGTTTAAAGCTATTTTATCCGGTAAGTTATATGTGTTCCTCAAAGTGCTTGAATTTTTTTGCGGCTGCTAAAACCTAAGCGACATTTCTTCGATGAGTTTATTACAAGTATAAATTTTTGACTAGACTAATATTTTTATTTAGTGGCAGTTCATGTTATTTGTTAACATCCGAACGCGATGAAGATAACCCATTTAAACAGTCGAATAATTTTTATTTTGTTTTTTAAATGAGCGCCGTTTCAAGTTCATTCAAGCGAACAGCCAATAATCCAAGGAGATTTGACAAGCCTTGACAGTTAATGACAGGATATGGAAACATTGCAAACACCAAGCAAGACGGCTCGTGAGTAAAATAATCAAGCTGTGCTCAGCCTCTAGAATGACCTTTCGAGCTTGGTTTTACAGAACAGATCCCCAAAATATTGGAGGACAATTTGGAACACTTTCAGGCTTTTTGAGAGACACTTTTCGAAAGCGAACGAGTCAAAAAAAGGCCCGAAATATATTTCAGACTGAAAAGTTTCAGGACTATTTTTGAGAAAAGAACACCAGTTTATTCCTTCGCGGCTCCGCTTTTAGGCTTGGCTAAATCTATATATTATGTTAAGCCGACTGACCATCATGAAAAAACCGTGTCCATTTTAAAAACCAGCGGACGCCATATGGCGACGGCCGGTTAATAAAATATCATGCACACAGAGGAGGAAAACCACGTCCAATCAAATTCATTTTTGGATGCTTTAATGCAGACTTAATGACAAGATGGATTGAGGAACATCAACAGCAATATCAGAAACAATGAGAAGAAGGCTAGGGTTGAAGGCTGCAAGACTGGGAATGGTAAACTCTGTGGACCTCAGAAAACCAAAAAAAAAGACAATAAACAAGAAGCCCAAAACATAACACAGGGGTTTCAATAAAATTTGAAGTAGGCAGCCGGTTTGAGAAGAGTAACCGACTATGTCAACGAGGGCTTTGAAAGAAACTTCCTGTAATAACTTCAATTTAGGGGAAAAGTAGCCGATTTCTCTGAACGAAATAGCCAACGCCTTTCGTCGGCCATCGGTGCTTATTGAAAGCACTGATAACATCATAAGATAGGTTGAAATCCAAGGCAAAATGAATTATGCAAAGAATGTTACTGGAGATTGGCAGACAAGGCTTGGAGGGTAATGCACCCTGTGAACGCTTGATTCCTCTAACAACTCTTTGAAGGGGAAGGCAGTTCTCCAAGGGGCAGGGGAACCCCTGATCGACATGACAAGACTGAACCACAGATAAATAAACTTTAATGGAAGAGTCCCGCAGAGAATCAGCCAGGTACGTGGCAAAAAACACAACGTCCATTCAGTGGCTGAAAATGGAGAGCCAAGGAGGGTAAGATGAACCATCATAACACAAAATTTTATGAACTTCTTTATGAGCACAAGAATAGGTGCAGCACATTGAAGCAGCTAAGCCTCGGTACATGAAGGAAAGGCAGCGGGCTTCTAGATCACTGTGGAAAGCTGAGCTATTAGCTGAGGAGAGATGAGAAATGGAGACTTCTTGGCACATGGTTCTTGAGAACGAAATCCACGCCAGTTGAAATGAGACAAGGCATCAGCCACGCCATTTCTTTTTTCTGGGACATGAATTGCAGGAACAATAAAACTAAGGCACACCGCTACTTTGAGAAGGCTACGCAACAAGTGCATAGCATTTGGATCTGGAGAAGTCCGCAAATTGAGAATGTGAACCACTGCTTCATTATCAACGTAAAACAAGATACACTTACAAGACCAACGAATCGAAGAGCCCAGACATAGGCAGCCAAAACAACAGGAAAAAGTTCTTTGTAAGCAACTGACAAAGGAATCTGAAGTGGGGACCACCGGCCACTGAACCATTCCTTGTCCGTAAATGCACCATAACCAATTCCACCAGATGCATCAGAAGGTCTCAGAACAAACAGAAAAATCCGGGAGTGGCTCGAGGGTAGGAAAAAGGAAAAACAAAATCCCATTCCACTGACCAAAAAATTCCTTCCTGAACTCCACATTAAGACAGATTGAATGAGAATCATTGCGAAAACAAGAAAATAGATCAATCATTTGGCAGAGAAAAGTGTGACCCGGCCATACCATTATGCATGCATGGTGCAACTGGCCAATCAATGATTGAAGTTCCTTTTTAGTATGGCATTTGCGGGTTGACCAGCGAGAAAGAACTTCTCGAATTGCAAAAAACTTATCAGCTGGAAGGCACGCAATCTGAGCAGCTGTGTCTAATTCAGTACTTAGGACCACTGGAGCTGGACACAAGCATTTCTGAGGATGTAACGGAAGACCCAACCTTGAAACCACTGAGACAGCTACTTGAAGGTTGGCTGCACAGACTGGTGAGTTGGCAGGAGTTGCCATTATGAAATCATCTAAATAAGGCAACAGCTCATCAATACCATAGTTATTGATCAGAATCCACTCAACTACATCTGCCACTGAACTGAAAATAGCCGGTACAGGTGCTGAGCAAAGTCCAAATGGTCAAGCAAGATCCATGTAGTAAGAATTGCACCACACTGATTCATCGGTGAACCACGATATTAATTTTTTTCCACCGATATGGATATGAATATTTAAATAAGATATCGCGATATTACATTGCAGTAAAATATGCTACATCGACAAGTTTGGGAAATCACTGTCTTCAATATTCCTCACCCAAAGTCTGCATTTTAGCCCTTGTAAGGCAATCTGATATTGTGTTATTACTGTGTTATATTTATTATCATGGAAATAAATTATTTAAAAGTAGTGTAACTCGTTGGTAACTAGTTTTGTCACGCACAGTAATGTATTGTATCGTGTATCGTATCATGACCCTTGTATCAAGATATGTAACTATCATATCGTGGAAAAATGTATCTTTGCAGCCCTACTGAAGGATGAATTGCGATGTTCCGGTACACAGACTCAATGTCAAATTTGGCTATGAGAGCAGCAGGTCCAAATTTTGTCAACATTTGTCATCTATTTTAATGTACTGGAGATGCCAGAAATCGGGGTCAATTCCATTACTGACACTGTGGCCCTGTGGCGAAGATACAAGGGATCCACAATAAGGCGCCACTTTCCCGGCTGCCCCTTCTTCGGAATAACCCCAAAACTGAAGAATCATTCCGTGTTTAAGCATCAGCTGCCCATGAAGCAGTACATTCTAAAAAATCATTCATCTCTTGATGCAATCCAAATAGGTGTTTATGTCTGGGCTGACCTGATCGGCCGACTGGCATGAAAAGGATTAAAACAAAACTTTGTTACATGAAAAGTATGTACACCACAACTGATGTAAGTATAACCAGTAGTTGTGGTGTTAACGTGCAAGTAAACAAGTGATCAGTGATCAAGTGGTGTACTTACAGTGCACTGTGATGGTGACTGTTCTTGTAGGTCCATCACCATAATAATTGGATGGGGTGCAGCTGTAGATCACCTGATTTATTTTTTCACGAATTGAAGTTGTGTACATGGCCGAAGAACCAGCAACTGTATTGTTAGACAAACTGTCAAGGAATCGATACTCTGGGGATGGCTTGGCCTGTGCACTGCAGGTGAGCTTGATGCCTTCATTCACAACAACAATGTTGTTGGTCAAATTAGTTGACAGCTGTGTTTTTATTGGATGATAATCTGTAATGAAAGGAAAACATGATTATCACTCCACCTTTATACAAAAAATGGCCACAAAAAATGTAAAGAATGTAATCAAGTCTATTTGTAATCGATTTATTACCAAATTAAATTCTATTTAATCTGTTTAAAATAATTTTATTCTATTTAAAGACTGTTTACTTTAAATTATTAAAATTCTAGTTCTATTTGAAATTTATTTTTAATTAATTCTATTTAAAATCTAATTGTAAAATTAATTTTAAATATATCTATTTGTGTTGTATTTAAGATCTTACATGGATATAATTATTTATAATCTATTTCAAATTACAAGTCCACATTTCCACGAAAATAGCATTTAAATAGCTCTATTTTAAGTCTATCTGTAGACATAAAGAAGACAGCTATCTATCTGTGTACTATTTAGAAAAGCTTAATTAAAAATAGATCTATCTAAATTTACCAAAGTGATGATAAATGAGAAAACAGAACATAAACACAGTGTAGTCTATTAAAAAACATGTAGGGAAGAAATCTACAATGTATTTGTGTGTTATCTAAATAACACGTCGTTTAAAATAGATCTATTTAAAGTTGCAATCCGAAATACCAGGACTGAGGTATGAAAATAGATTATAAATAGTTCTATGTGGATTATATTTGCAAACTAAACAGAAGAAAGTCATCTATTTGTACTCTATTACAGGATGCTTCCAGTAGCCAAATGAAATCAATATAATAATTATTGTACACTGTATTTAAGAAAAAATCTACTGGAAAACAACTTTAAAGTGATTACCACAGCTTAATCTAGAGTAAAATTCTGCACCTCTAGATTAACACTATACATTTGTTTTACTTCAATGAGTAGCACTTCAGCGTACTCCATGAACAAGCTGAATAACTGTTTATGATTACAACTGTTTGCAGCTGTTATTGACCCTACAAAAAATGAAGGCAATGAATTTATCACCAGTAAAATAGGGCAGCAATAAGGTTATGGCACATCCTGAATTGCTAAATTCCAAAGTGTTATTTAAACCAAAACACTGGCTTCCGATTGACTTAGAGATTGAATTGCTTTACCAATTGAATTTGAAGGTACTTCAATTTCTGCCAGAATTTTGTGAAAATGGAGTAGACCAGGAGTGGAAAAAGTATGGACACATCAAGTGTGGCCAGACAAAGTAATTGACAGTTTATTTTCATCAGTGTTTTAATCAGTTTTAATCAGCTCAACAGTTAAAAGATAAACACAGCCAATCCTGCTTCATTAATCCGTGTTCAACAATCCAGCCATACATTGTACAGTCATCCTTTTATATACAGCCTGTATATATATATTTCGATACTTGTCATTTGAAATACATCAAAATCAAAATGTAACATTGAAAATCGATCAAAATCGATAATCAGACAGATAGACAGATAGCTTTTATTAAGTAAAGTCATTGCAGCCCCCAGGCCGGCTGAATTGCAACATACTTTACAATAAACAGTGTAAATATTAAAAATATATAACTATAAATATATGACACTACTTATAAAAAGGATGAAAATATAACTTACATTTATAAAACAAAAAGGGAAATATCAAAACTGTACTTATATTTAGAACTATCTTCCATAATAAAAGTGTTTTTAAACTAATTTGTCTTACAAATCGGTAGTTTGAAGTATCCCTGGCTTCGGGTGCACTAGGTGGACCCGTTGCATGGCGGCAGCAGTTCATGAAGCTTACGGCTTTGATTGCTTACAATTTGAGTGAATAGAGCAAGAAATTGGGTGATCGATTTTTATCAATTTTCGATATTTGTCGATTGATTACTATTGACAACGATCGACGGCAATCGACATTCATCGGCTATGGAAATTATCGACATGTTATACCCTACAATCAAAAATATTGTTTTTCTGCTCTGGAAACATGATTTTAAAAAGTAATAAAATATTTCCTGACTCAGAGCGCAATAATTTTTTTTTTTTAATTGTTAAAGTGGAATATTTCGTCCAGACCAACCGAACTTCATCAGCCACGGTAGAGATGTGAATATTAAGAAGGGTTATCACTTCATAAGGGTCTCAAGGGGCCTAAAATAGTGTTATAGATGCTGGCTAATTCGAAGCCATTGTCTCTATTCAAAGAGGGCTTTCGTAACCGGATCTCAATTGCTTCCCTTATGCGGCGTTTGAACATGTTGCTTTCCGTGGCGAGAACTTTTGTTTTGCTGAAATCCATCTCTACATGGAACATTTTGAGAGCAGAGCATTAGACACCACCCCCACCCCTCCAGCTACGTGGTATCGATATGTTGATGACAGCATGACTAAAATTCATGAATACGCAGTGCGCACTTTTTCTGAGCACCTGAATTCCGTTGATCAACACATCCAGTTCACTTCAGAGGAAGAAAAGAATGGCACAATCCCATTCCTTTGACACCTGCTTACACGTGAACCAAGATGGCTCAACAAAAGTCACAGTGTACCGGAAACCGACCCATACGGATCAGTACCTGAATTTCCACTCTAACCACCATCTACAACATAAAAGAGCTGTGGTTAACACTCTGCTACTTCGAGCTAAGACCTTGGTTTCTGAAGAAGATGACAGAGTACATGACATTCAGCAGGTTAAGCAAGCTTTGAAAACTAACAACTATCCAGATTGGATGCTAACAATACCGAACACTGAATCCGACATGAGAGAGTCCGAAGAATCCCGCAACGAGAAGAGAGTATACGCCTCAGTACCATACATCAAAGGCATTTTGGAACGCCTACAAAGAGCATTTAAATCACACGAGGTCACAATCGTCCACAAGCCTGTCAATTCTCTCAGATCGCAATTGGTACAGGTTAAAGACAAAACTGAAAACCTAAAGAAGTGTGGCACAGTTTATCGCATTCATTGTGATCAATGCAACAAACAATACATTGGCGAAACTTCTCGCATGCTTGAAACCAGAATTAAGGAACATCTTTCAAGGGATTCATCAGCCGTTCACGAACATTGCCAGCTCACGGGACATTCAGTGGATTTCAGCAAAACAAAAGTTCTCACCACACGGAAAGCAACATGTTCAAACGCCGCATAAGGGAAGCAATTGAGATCTGGTTATGAAAGCCCCCTTTGGATAGAAAGAATGGCTTCGAATTAGCCAACATCTATAACACTATTTTAGGCCCCTTGAGACCCTTATGAAGTGATATAACCATTCTTAATATTCACATCTCTACCGTGGCTGATGAAGTTTCGTTGGGCGGACGAAATATTCCACTTTAACAGTTTTTAAAAAAATTCTATCGCCCTCTGAGTCAGGAAACATTATTTTTTAAAATCATGTTACACCCTGTCGTAATACTTTTTTCTTTCAAAATGACAAGCCATAAGTCCGAACTTTTGAAAAAATAATTTGCTTCCAGTCACCACTGAAATCAACAAATGATTTCTGATCATTTTTGTTTCGCGCTCGAGCACTCGGTTTAAACTGGGACCTACAAGTCACGTGACATTGTTTTGTAGCTTTGTTTCAGAGTCCGCCATCTTGGCAGTATGCATGTAAAAATGTAGGCTATGAAAGCTAGATATTCGCTATTGAACGCTGTAAGGACAAAGACTGAACGTTGTTCTAACGTATTCCCTTGCACTGACTATCTGAGGATCCATAGTGAGTACTTTAGCCGTCGTTTTGCCTTGTTTACAATGCAGTTCGTAGTCGCTTTAGGTCCTTTAGCTTTTTCAGCATCACTTTGTGTATCCCTTTTAGGTATTCGAACATGTTAAACCTATCGACTTGTGTTGTGTTGGAATCTACGGATTGTTGTTATCGTGGTCAGTGCGAAACATTCGAATACTACCTACCAAAGAAAGCTTAGTTCACAGTGGAAAGATTCGGGCGCCACGAAACTGAATATGGCCGAAGTAGAGGCGGCAAAGAAACTTCGCTCAACTGCGAAAGGAAAGTTTACCCGAGCGGCTAACAACCTTGGTCAAGCCATTGATACCGGAGCCCCAACTAAAACCACCGAAAGCAGATACGACGAACTGAAAGCCGCATGGAACGAAACACAAAGCAAACATGATGACTTTGTCAAACTGCTTCCAGGCGAGGAACTCGACGAAGGCTGGATCGAGGAATTAAGTAAAACATTCAGCGAACTGGAGGTAAGAGCAGACAGGTACTTAGAAGACACGATTAAAACTAAGGAACAGGAAAAAGAGTTTAAAATCCTAAAAGGAACAGAAGAAGCAGAAATGAAAGCACGTCAGCTGGCTGAAATTACAAAGAAAGAAGAGACCGAGAAGGCGAGGGAAAGAGAAAGAAAGCGGATCGAAGAGTTATTAGCACTTAGGTATCAAGAGGAAATTAAATTCAAGAAGTCAATTGAAGCTATCGAAGAACTTATGGCATCGGAAGGTACTACAGTAGTAAAACATTTAGTCGGGGCCGTTAAGAATGCCCGAAAGAGACTAGAAGATAGAATGATTGCATGTGAAAGAGCTCAAGAAAACTACATCTCGTCTTTAATTGACAAGGAAGTTGTAGAAAGTGAGTCGCGTTGGATTGCAACTACTCTTGGAGCGTACAACAAGGCCTGCAATGAGGTGGAGATATTTATCAGTCGAAACAGCACAGAGAAGGAAACATCCACATCATGTGATAAGCCTGGAGCGGGGACCACTGGTATTAGATTAGAAAAGCTGAAGTTTGACCCTTTCAGAGGAAATTTGAGAAAATACCCGAGGTTTAAAGAAGAATTCTTGAAGCACATTAAACCACTTTACAAACCCAGTGAAGAAGCATTTACGTTGAGATCCTACTTGTCTCCGATGAAATCAAAGAGGAAATTGAGGGCCTCGGAGAAGATATGGAGCGAATTTGGAAACGGCTTGACAAGAAGTATGGAGACCAGGGCAAATTGGTAGATGCTATAATGTCTGAAATAAAGAAGTTGGGAAAGAGTGTCGATGAGGACCCTAAAGGAACACTTGAGATGATAAACATCATCGAAAGAGCGCACAGAGACCTGAAGAGCATGGGCCTCGAAAAGGAAATCAGTAACTCCACTATCGTCAGCATGATAGAGGAAAGACTGCCTGAAGCCATTGAGAAAGAATGGATAAAGACTGTGACCAACAAACTACGGCCTGAAATCGTCAAAGATAAGTTCCCAGCTCTACTGGACCTTCTGCTGGAATTCAGAGAGAGGATAGAGTACAAATTCAGTGACCTAAGATCAGGCTCCAGTGAAATGGGTCACACCCTCTTGGCCAACAGGGGAATCAAGGAAGAGAAGCCGCGCTGCTGGATGCACCCTAACCACCATGGACACCCCATCTGGAAATGTAAAGCCTTCGAGAACAAGTCAGCAGCGGAAAAGATCAAGTTGGTCCGAGAAAACGAAGCTTGTTTTAGATGTCTTGAACAGGGTCACACGACAAAATCCTGCAGGCGCAACTTCAAGTGTAAAGAAGATGGGTGTGGCATGCCCCATCATCAGATGTTGCATGAGGCCCACGCATCAGGCATATCCTTCCACAGTGAGGAGGTGTTTAGCATGGCTGAGAGTAGGGATACAGAGATCCTGCTGCAACTCCAGAAGCTGAAAGGTAGCAACAGAGGAGGTAACTGGACATCACTGAATACGCTGTGGGACGGCGGAAGCACGCTTTCTTTCATAACTTTCCGTCAGGCCAAGCGAATGAATTTGAGTGGCAGACGAGTCAACCTCCAAATTGTCAAAGTTGGTGGAGCGATTGAAGAGCTGGAGTCCTGTCGTTATGACCTCACCTTAATTGACAAGGCCAACACTGTAATCACCGTCAGCGTACTTGGCATAGACCGCATATCCACAGACATCACACCAATAGAAGTCGGCGGAGTTATTAAACTGTTCGAAGGTGTGAGCGCGCAAGACCTGGACAGGCCAGAAGAGGGAGAAATTGATTGCCTTATTGGTTATGAGTATGCAGCCTTTCATCCTGTTCGTAAACAAGCAGCCGGACACCTGCTACTGTTAAGAACAGATTTGGGATGATAATAGGAGGTACACATCCTACCCTTAAGGAAAGAACCAAGAAGGTCTTACAGCATGCGACTATCCACCATGCTATGGTGCGAGTAGAGGACTTCTACAAATTAGAACAGCTAGGAGTCGAGTGTACTCCAAAGTGTGGTTCGTGCAGGTGTGGACAATGTCACCCAGGCGGAAAGAGCATGACTCTTAAGGAAGAACAGGAATACAAGATAATCGAGGACAAGCTGATTTACAAAGCTGACCAGAAGAAATGGGAAGCAGGGTACCCATGGATCAAGGATCCAAAAGCACTACCAGACAACAAGGAAGCTGCACTTGCGACCCTGAAAGCCACAGAAAAGCGACTCAGACAGAATCCGGCGCATGCTGCAGTGTACCACAAGCAAATCGAAAGTATGATCGAAAGAGGAGTTGCCCGCAGGTTGACAAGGAAAGAGATAGAAGACTACAATGGGCCCGTATTCTACATCTCTCACCACGAAGTTCTTAAGCCAGAGAGCAAAACAACACCCTGTCGCATTGTCTTCAACAGTAGTGCAAACTTCCATGGGCACGTGTTAAATGAGTACTATGCTAAAGGCCCAGACATGCTGAACAACCTGCTTGGTGTGCTACTAAGGTTCAGAGAGGAGCAAATAGCCATGATTGGGGACATTGCAAAAATGTTTCACTCCATCGACATACCACTGCTCGATCAGATGACTCATCGATTCCTGTGGAGAGACTTGGATGAGTGAAGGGAGCCTGACACTTATGTGATGACTGCCGTTAACATGGGAGACCGTCCGTCTGGCACCATAGCAATAGCGACGCTCCGCAAGACGGCGGAGATGAGTAAAGACGAGTTCCCACGCTCCAGCGAAACTATCCTTAGCAACAGCTACATGGACGACATTCCCGAAAGCACTGGAACCGTAGAAGAAGCTCAGAAGATAACCTCCGAAATTGACAAGATTCTCGACCGTGGTGGATTTAAGATTAAGGGATGGGTCCTGTCCGGACAGGACCAAGGTCAGGAGCAAGGGTCTCAAGCACAAAGACATGAAGATCAGCACCTAGTACAGGTATTGACTGGCACTAAACCTGACATCACAGAATTGGAGAGGGTTCTTGGAATGGGCTGGGACCCTTTCAAAGATGTGTTGTGTTACCGAGTGAAGCTGAACTTTTCCAAGAAGAAGAGAAAGGTGCATACACAGCCCGACCTATCTTGGCAAGAAATCCCAGCTGGTATCCCAGAAGTGCTAACCAAGAGGATGGTCCTATCCCAAGTCAATGGGATATATGACCCGATGGGACTGGTAGCTCCATTCACAGTACGCGCAAAGATCATGCTTCGCAAGCTGTGGGGCCAGGACGAAAAGCTCGACTGGGATGATGCCATGCCTGAACGCTTGCAACGAGAGTGGGTAACCTTTTTTGAAGAACTGTTCAAATTAAAGGAAGTAGAGTTTCCCCGATGCATCAAACCTAGTAACGCGATCGGAGACCCGGTACTGGTGATTTTCTCGGATGGATCCAGCGATGCATACGGGGCAGCGGCCTATGCAAGGTGGATGACGAAGGATGGTACTTACAAAGCACAGCTCATTGCCAGTAAGAACAGAATAGCCCCTGTCAAGATTGTCAATATCGTGCGCCTTGGGTTAAGTGGTGCTGTCATTGCCACGCGATTGAGAGTCTTTATCCAAGCTGAAGTTAGATACACTTTCACTGCCGTGTACCACATTGTAGACAGCGAGATAGTGAAGGCTATGGCTTCAACACCTTTGCGGCGAACCGAATTGGAGAGATCCAACAGAAGACGGATCCGCAGGAGTGGTTCTGGACAGCAGGCGATTTGAATGTTGCAGACTGGGTGATCAGAGGAAAGAGCCCCGGAGAGCTGGGACCATGTAGCATTTGGCAGACAGGCCCAGAATTCTTGAAGCGACCAGTAGAAGAGTGGCCGGTATCAAGCCAAACTAACGTTGAGAAGTTGCCAGAGCGCCACAAGATAGTCATGACTACCAATGCCAAGGAAATAGAAACTCTGGCGGCCAGAATCGACATTGACAGATTTAGCAAGATTGAACTTCTAAAGAACACCACAGCGAGAATATTGAAGCTCTACAAGCAGTACAAGAAATCCACTGAACGTTCACCCGGCAGCGCAGTTGAAGTGGGGAAATTGACTGTTGTAGACACAGACGCAGCTGAGTGGTTCTGGATTAAAGATGCTCAAGAATCAATTGCCAAGGAAGTGCAAGCAGGCAAATTCGTTAAACTCTACCCTAAGTACAAGGATGGCCTGATAGTCGTAGGTGAAAGGGTTGAGCGCTGGATGCAGGCTACCTGGAATAGGCAAGAGTTCATCCTTCTTCCCCACAACCACCGATTCTCACAACTTATTGCCGAGGATGAGCACAGGAAAGGTGGACACCCTGGTGTCGCCGCGACCGTAGCCAGGATCCGATCACGGTTCTGGATCACCAACCTTCAAAGGATGGTCAAAAGCATTTGCTTCAAGTGTGTCACATGTAAAAGAAAATTCCAAAGATTGAGTGGTCAGATCATGAGCAACTTACCCTTGGAGCGACTTCAGCCGTCACCGCCGTTTTCCAACGTTGGAGTAGACTTCTTCGGGCCATTCACCATTAGAGGAGAAGTGCAGAAGAGGGTTCGAGGAAAGTGCTACGGAGTCATCTTTGTATGTTTTGCCTCCCGTGCCATACATGTTGATGTGACTAAAGATTACTCCACGGATTCCTTCCTTCAGGTGATGAGGCGGTTTGCGAGCATCAGGGGTTGGCCTAAGAGAGTCTACAGTGACTGTGGCACACAGCTCGTTGCTGCATCAAAGGAGTTAAAGGAGGCTGTCAAAGAGCTTGACTGGAGTGCACTACAGGAACATGGCATACAACACAAACTTGAATGGAGCTTTTCCCCGGCCGATGCACCTTGGATGAATGGCGTGACCGAGGCACTAGTCAAGTCCACAAAGAAAGCACTCAATGCAGCCGTGGGGGACCAGATCATGGATTTCAGCGAGCTGCAAACCGTTATGTATGAGGCAGCGCAAATCGTCAACCAAAGACCAATTGGCAAGCACCCCACTCATCCAGATGATGGGAGTTACCTCTGCCCAAATAACCTGTTGCTTGGTAGATCTTCTCCAGAAATCCCACAAGGCCCATTCAAGCAAAGGGCTAGTGACAGATATAGGCTCGACTTCATCCAGTAGGTAGTGCAGAACTTCTGGAAGAAGTGGACCCGTGACTACTTTCCAGGGTTAATCGTAAGATCAAAGTGGCACGTGGAAAAGAGAAATGTCAAGAAGGGAGACGTCGTCTTGATTCAGGACAGCAATGCTGTGCGAGGCAATTGGAAGATCGGCATTGTAACCGAGGTTCACCCTAGCCAAGATAATAAGGTTCGACGAGTCACTGTGTCCTACAAGAATCAGCATCAGGGTGGAACCCCTGCACAAGCATTGAGAGAGCAGTACACAAGCTCATCGTGCTGGTTGCTGTTGACCAAGAAGCCTAGATGCCAGAGTCACGCGCTTGTAGCTCTTTGCTGTGGCGGGAGTGTTTCGCTCGAGCGCTCGGTTTAAACTGGGACCTACAAGTCACGTGACATTGTTTTGTAGCTTTGTTTCAGAGTCCGCCATCTTGGCAGTATGCATGTAAAAATGTAGGCTATGAAAGCTAGATATTCGCTATTGAACGCTGTAAGGACAAAGACTGAACGCTGTTCTAACGTATTCCTTTGTACTGACTATCTGAGGATCCATAGTGAGTACTTTAGCCGTCGTTTTGCCTTGTTTACAATGCAGTTCGTAGTCGCTTTAGGTCCTTTAGCTTTTTCAGCATCACTTTGTGTATCCCTTTTAGGTATTCGAACATATTAAACCTATCGACTTGTGTTGTGTTGGAATCTACGGATTGTTGTTATCGTGGTCAGTGCGAAACAGTTTTCTAGCATCATGCTCCCTTTTAAAATGGGAAAGAATGGCAGACTTCATTGAAGTAGTGGCCAAGTTGGTAAGTTTTGCAATACATGTCTGAGAAGCCTGGGAATGAATGAGCACTTTCAGTCAGCAGCTAGACCACTGTAGGCTCAGAGAAAGACCATTGTAATCCCTTTCGTGGGGGCACAGGGATTATAATTGCAAGTGGAGCGTTTGCTCTTCTTTTGAGCTGAAATTACGTGCCAGAGCCACAAAATGTGAATCATTAACTACTCTTAAGCTTTTTCAGAAGGACAGGGTGTCAAGTGCTTTTGGCTGCAAATTTTATGGGATTATAGGACACTTCTCTTCCAAAATATAGGACAAATTTAACCAAAACGTTGAAAATATAGGACAAAGAAACAACCTGAGTATCACCTCACTTGTCCAGTTTACTTAACTATTTCACTGTTTTCCAAGAGCTGATTTACATGTACATTTTCAGTATCTGTAGCAAGGAAAAATGGGAAAATCTGAAAAATGTAACCAAAAATGAAGGCAGTCAGATACACTTTGATGTTACAAACACATTTACTTTGACCTTGTCTCCTAGTACTGTATCTGTAGTAGAAATGCATATCATCAGTATTGATGCTATGCATTCTGATCATGACAAATGTAACAGATACAGGAACATGAATATGAACTTGACGATTTTTTTGTCTTTGTTTCAATGTTTGTTGGCACTAAGTTTGAAGTAAAAACCTTAGCTAGATATTGCCACTTTTTCGCTTCTGAAAATACACATGTACGATACTTTAACTTGTCAGTTAGTTCTTGTCATTTTTCTGCTTCCTCTCCTTCTTCTTCTTTGGCGATTAAGAAGTGTCACTGGATTTCTTGGGCAGGGAATCGTGTCTGGTTTCTTTCTCAGGGGGCTCCTCTAAACTTCTGTCAAGAAGCTTAATGTTTGCGAATCTCCACATCTCCACATCTGGCATTTTAAATTTTACTATTACGTTGTAAAGTGCCATGAGCCCTTGGATATGGTGCTATAGAAAGGGAGAGTTGAAAACACTGACCCCCGGTCCGCGGACTACCCACTGACCCCAACTCCGCAGACAACCCTATGGACTACCCCTGCGGACTACCCTACGGACTACCCTCAATAATCAACCAAATTTACTTTTACCTACCTGAGCTACCTACGCGATCGTAAACACTGAGCCACCATCTTGCTTTTGCCCGTTTCCTCTACCCAGTCCTTCTTATTGCAACCTAACTTCGCACCCAGTACTTCTCGATCCTCCACCTAGGAGACTTCTAGGCGAGTTGTATTCAAAAATGGCGACTTCAAAAATTGGCTCCGTCTCCTGCCGTGGTAGTCTCCTACGCAGCCGTTTTTAGTGGCATCAAGCAACGCTCTCCCCGCCACTAAAAACGGCTACGGAGGAGATTACTGCCGTGGGCGTTGGGTTATAAATTTTTAAGGTGGACATCGATTGACTGATTTTATGAAATGTGAGCTGTCATCGGCTGGCACATATTTCACGAGGGACTGATGATATCGCTGATGTCATCCATCATGCAGTGAGAACTAAGTGCAAGAGCAAGACCCACGGGTCAATCTAAAACACTCTTTTATTACCTTTTTTTTTTTGGACATTTAATGAGGAATGAAACTTACAGTGCAAGATGTTGCTTATAGCCTCGAACTGTTATCTGGTATACATGCCAGCTAACACTTACTCGTGTTAACAGTAAGGAATTAAGGTTTAAAAGAGCTGCTTTAATTTTAGCAAATGTTAATGTTGCAGCAAACATTTGAAAAATATTAAAACGATTAATATTCACCTAACGCTTACCGAACATCCACCGGCGTGTTGAAGAATGGGCCGAGACTGAAAAAAGACTGGGTCAAGGAAACGGGCGAGTAGCAAGATGGCGGCTGTTTATGACCGCGTAGGTAGCGCAGGTAGGTTTGTTGTATCTCTTTCCCCCGTAAAAGTAAATTTGGTTGATTATTTAGGGTAGTCCGCGGAGTCGGGGTCAGTGGGTAGTCCGCGGACTGGGGGTCAGTGTTTTCAACTCTTCCCTATCGAAATGCTTATTATTATTATTATTATTATTATTATTATTATTATTATTATTATTATCTCTTTGCTTTTCTCGAAACCTCAGCCCGCTCATTGGTGAGTTTCTCTGCCTGTGTCTCCATTTCCTGCTTTATTCTAGCAGCTTCAGCTCTCTCCACTTTTTTTGCAAATATTCTCTATCTTTCATCTTCTTTTTTTATCCTCCTCAAGTTTTCTTTGGTTGACAGAACACGCTGATCTGGCAGCAGAAAGAATTTTGTTGTTAATTAGGATATTCTCTGGCTTTTGATGCTGAGGATCTGAAAACTTTACCACGTCTTTCATTGCTCTCGATCCATTGATTGTATCTTC